>CM040238.1:230451840-230914322 GCA_022545495.1 Chrysanthemum lavandulifolium | reverse complement strand
TTGATTCTTCTCATGCTCACGCCAACATCATCACTAATGGAAGTTCTATCCAAAAGCAACACAACAATCGAGAATGATTCTTCGTCAAATCAAAGAATCTACAAAGTTAAAAGACTTAAAGAACTTCATCAAGATCGAATTCCAGCGCCAAAGGCGTGTGAGCATGTTGAAGAATGGCGTGGAGACACTATAGCAATGAAGGCGGAACTGAAGCGAGACTTGATACGAGACAACAACATACTATCACTTTCATCACAAAGAACAATGATCAAAGAACAAAGTTAAAGATGACGCCAAAGCATAACCGTTCAAAGAAGACAATTTCTACACCGGGAGATTGTTCGAATCAAGGCAATTCTTCTTACAAGAAAGAAGAATGTCGAAAGCCGAGCTACTATTACATCAACGCCTTCACCGTTCATCACCAACACTTGAGGGTGAGATTGTTGGAATCACTCCTAAACTATAATTCAAGTGTTAGTCATTATTATGTAATAGGTAGCTTATTATGGCCTTTATGTTTGTTATTAGCCTTAAGCTTATGTAGAAGGCCCATGAGCTTAGGCTCAAGCCCATAAAGGAAAGGAAGGGAACTAGGAGTGTTGCCCTAGCTTCCCTCCTATAAATACTCTTGTTAACCTTCATTTGAAGGTTGGTTGTTCAATATTTCTCTTTCACTCACTCCTACGCCTAAACCGTATTATTTTCTTTTGTGTGTGTGTTTGGTTTATTGTTCAATCGCCTTTATCTCCTTCTTGTTAGCTTGTGTTTTAAATCTAGTGACCTAACGGGATCTTAATGAACACGCCTAACTATAAGGTCGCCATGGCCGATCCTGAAAAGGATAAATGGCGATTGCTATGAATGGGGAAATGCAATCCATGAAAGATAATGATGTCGGATTGAAGTTGACCTTCCTCCCAATGCTAAAGTTGTTGGAAGTAAGTGGATCTTCAAAAGAAAACCGACATGGATGGCAATGTACACACCTACAAGGCTCGTCTAGTGGCTAAAGGTTTTACTCAAACCTATGGCATTGATTCTGAGGAGACATTTTCTCTGTAGCGGACATAAGAGTTATTAGGATTCTCATAGCTATAGTTGCACACTATGACTATGAGATTTGGCGGATGGATGTCAAAACCGCCTTTTCGAATGGTCGCTCTAGATGAAGACATCTATATGGCCTGACCTGAGGGTTTGTGAATCCATTATTTCCCTAACCGTGTATGCAAGCTTAAAAGGTCCATTTATGGATGAAGCAAGCATCAAGGCAATGGAATAAAAGATTTGATGGAGAAATCAAAAGTTTTGGATTTACTCGAATCTTGATGAGCCATGTGTATATCACAAAGCTCTTTGGGAGTCATGTTACTTTTCTTGTTCTATATGTCGATGACATATTAATCATGGGAAATCATATACCAAGTCTAAATGAGGTGAAAGCCTATCTTGGTAAATGTTTTCGATGAAGGACTTAGGGAAGCAAGATACATACTCGGAATCAAGATCTACAAGGATTGATCAAGGCGGCTAATTGGTTTAAGCCAAATTGCTTACATTGACAAAATATTGAAGAGATTCAATATGCAAAATTCCAAGAAGGATTCTTGCCAATGCAAGTAAATCATGGTTTGAGCAGACCAAGTTGTGCCTCAACACCGCAGGTGGCGTGTATGAAGAAAGTTCCTTATGCTTGGTGTAGGATCTATCATGTATGCGGTGCGATGCACAAGGCCCGATGTGGCGTTTGCTCAAAACTTGACCGTCGGTATCACAGAATCGGGTGAAATTCATCGAATCGCTTCGTTAAACATATTCTCAAGTACCTTAGGGCTACAAGAGATATGTTCATAGTGTATGGGGAAATCGAGCGTAATTGTTTATTCTGAGTCTTTGCGATGCATCACGGAAGTGTGACAAAGATGATCTGAAGTCTCGGACGTCTCGAGCGGGTTACATATTTGTCATCAATGGAGGTGCCGTGGATTGAAAGAAGCAAGAAAGCAGACAACATTGCGATCGCTCTGAGAAGTGAGTACATAGCGGCCTCGAGGTGCTATGGAAGCTGTTGGATAAGGAAGTTTGTTTCGGGGCTGGGTGTCATGCCATCGATTAAAAATCCTATTAAAGTATATTGTGACAATTGTCGCAATTTACTTTGCCCATGAACCCGAGTCATGAAGGGCACCGACACTTATCCTGAGACAATATCACTATGTTCGAGAACAAGTCGAGATAGGTGAAATTGAGTTGCTCAAAGTTTACAGATGATAACCTAGCGGATCCTTTAACGAAGGCCTTACGGTGAAAAACTTAATCATTTGTCGATAAGTTTGGACTTCGTTTAGCTAGTAGTTTCATGCCCATACGTGACTAAGTATTTTAGATAAAGGATATTGTAAACATTATTATTGAAATGAAATAAAGTATTTTGTTATGTTTATTATTCATTTATTATGATGTTATCCTATATTTGCATGTTTAAATCCTTGAATAACTTAAGTTATTCTAAATAGTCCGTTGTCAATCAATAACATGGGAATGATATGTAAAAACACGCAAAAAGAAGCCAAAACCGACCAAAAATTGATACGTATCGAAACACGTCAAGTTTGACTCACACAAGCTAGCCACTTGTGAATGACTAACCGTAAGAAACTTAAAACGGCTCAGATACTTATCAATAATAGAAGTTTGTAGTATGTGGGTAACTCAAACGTATTAGGTTTGAGCACCGAGATCGTTCCGAACGAGGGTTGAATGGAATTTCCAACTCACGTCTCAATAATCGGGATTTGAATAAGATAAGGGGGTAAAATGATATTATCTAAACTACGGGATAAGGAAAGCATATAGGAATAAAGTCTAAGGGAAAAACCTAAGAACATAAGCAAACTACGCAATTCTACACTAAAACGCAAAAACGGAAATAAACGAAACGTGAATAAAAAGCAATAACGTCTAATCTAGATCCTAAAAATAACCTAAAATTACTTTTACTCTAAAAATGATATTTGAAAACTAATTATGAATTAAAACTATCTTTTTAGAAATTTTCTTGAATTAATTTTAATTAAAAACTAATTATTAACTAATACAAATGAACTAATTATCTAAAAATTATGAAAGAGAGAGGGAAAAATATGGAATTACTTTCTAAAAATCTAAAATATCATAAAAGACTTTTCAAAACTATTTTAATATTTTTCAGATTAATTTCCTATTTTTTATGAATTTAATACTATTTTAATCTAATTTAAATTGTTAAAAATACCAAATAAAAGGAGAAAAATAAGGAAAAATATTTTTTATGCTTTTTATATTTATCTTAAACTATTAAAATTGAAAAATTAATTTTTGGAACTTTTTCTCAATTAAATGCAATTAAAGCTATTTTAAAATGATTAAAAACTATTTTTATTTAAGAAAAATACCAAACAGTGTCTAAAAATTATGAAACTTGCAGGGAAATTCTAAAATATTATTCTAAAGCTATAAAAAATATAAAAACAAGGGCCTATGTGGGATAATCTGAAGCTGTAGTGTAACTTGAGCTAAAATAAGCACTTAAGATTAAGCAAATAAGCTCACAGGTGAACCAAGCATCACATGAAGCTATGCTATACTATAACTACTCTAAGGCCACCAATTGAAGCTACTCCTAACTGCTAAACAACATTCTAATTATGATTAAGCTTAGCGATTATCTAGCAATCATGAAAACCGACCCTCTTGTTTAAGCCCTTGGCGCTTATCCAATAAGCTATCATGAAAACCAAAAGCATGGATCTCAAGAATACCAACCAGAGAACATGTGTACCAAATTACTGACTCACGAGGACAAGTATTAAAGAAGTTAGAGAGCAAAACAAAATGGCGAAAACAACGACAAGGTCGATGCAGGTGAGCAGTGTGAGGAAGCTAGTTTGAGCTTGTTTATAAGCTAATTCACGAGCTAATTCTAAAACCAGATATGTGGTCTTAAAGACCACCTAGAAGACGCAAGTTTGCCAAATCTTAGACCCTAGTTAATGAAATGAAGATTTTGCAAATCTCGCACTTTCTGCTTACAAACCGGTATTTCAAGCGGTTTTGACTTTTGAAAAACAATTACTAGTTTGACCAAAATGAAATTTAAGATCAAATGTAAAGCTGAAATGGATGAAATAAGATGTGAATGAACTTTGTAAGCTACTTCTCGATTTTGAACCTATGTGAATAGCCTCATCGCAATCGAATTCAACAGTTGTGAGATCGAGGACGATGGTGTTGTGATATTGACTTAAAACTTAAATGACAAAACCAAGGACGAAATGATAATAATAGACTATAACAAGACTAAAGCAATTGATCTAACCCATTTTTAGTCCTCAGAAGCAGTTAAAATCACTCGACCAAACACTCCTTTATGAATCAAAATGCATTAAAACTACTAAACTTGATGAGATTCTTACCAAGGCGATTTAAAACTTATATAAACATAAAACTTATCATTTCAACAAACTAAAACCAGTAATTAACATGAAATTGATTTACTTTAGATCTTTGACTTTTGTTTGACTTTTTTTTGTGAAATGGGATTTTGAGAGAAAATGGAAACAACTATAACTCACGAAGCTTATCTGAGGCTTACGCGAGTTTAAATGACTGGAAATAACAAGCTTCAACACAAGTTTATCAATCAAATGAGAATGAGCAGAAATTCATGGAAGAGTTGAAAAGTAAATTTGCATTAATCAAGATGAAATTACATTTTAAAGTAACAATTACACTCGAAAACAATTAAAATGACAGAAATGTAAAGGTCAAAATCTCTAAAACCTAAGAGATTGGACAACTACAATGTGAGCAAAGGGTCGTTTTATAGCTGAGGAGCCTTGAGCTTGGGATGCCTTTGGGAAGATGCTAGAAGGCTAATCTCGACCATACATTCATCCACTAGTCACCTCAACCAATCATTAAGCACCATTTCATTTGATGAGGTGTTATATCCAATAGGAGGGCTTGAAATAGTGATACACCCGTGGTTGATGAGGGACGGCTATCCCGGCATGGCGTGTTGGATAACTATCGTAGTTTATTTATTATGTTTATTAGGATAAGTATTGGAGTCATTGTTTAGGATATGTTTTGAGTCATGTTAGGATAAGTCTTATGTTTGTGAGAGTTATCTCATAAATTAGTATTTAAGGTGTCATAATGTTATTAATGATTCAATCAAGTTTAAGATCAATAATTATCTAGTTCTTCTCTTCTATTTCTTAAGGAGCTCGCACACGCAAGTGTTGCCTTATCTCGATACAACCCCTAACCGGGCCGTATCAATTGGTGCTTTCATTGAGAGCTCTCGTTGAGAGGGCTTACGATTAGGGTTCAAAAAAATGTGCACTCTTAAGGTTATAGTTGACACACTTGAATTAAAATGGTGCGAGAAGTTAGGCGGATGTAAGTCGGAAAATCTAGAGCTTAAGGAGAAACTTAAGGAGGAAATTGCTAGGAATAATGACCTGGATGATGAATGGTAATAAGTTGGCTAGTCTCATTTATAGCGATCAAGCTCCCAATTCTCGATGGCTTTAGGTTTTAAGAAATATGTAGGCTTAGAAGCTAGGGATGACACCGTAAATCTACACCAAAGTGAGGCCTAGCTAATTTTGTGAAAGAAGGTGACCTACATGTTGTACGTGGACCAATTAGAGGTGAGCACATGCCCATTGACCTTTCCACTCTTAATGACTTTGATGGATCACACCATATGTATGGCAAAAGTCAAGAGACTTGCGGCACCTAATACTTCTACTAATGACTTTGTCTCTTGTGTTATGATGACAAGTCCTCCAAGCAAGGTCTACAGAGTGTGATTCAAATGACAAGTCGACCTTCCCAAGTCTTCACCCCACTGCACCCAAGACTACCAATAAGCATAGCCGACAGTTGCGCCAGGAATGCACTTCAAGGCAGTTGCCTCGAAGACTTGCTTTTAATTCTTTGCATAATAATCTTGTTAAAAACAATTCTTTTCATGGTTTTGGTTTGAATACTTACCTTGTAAGAATACTTCTTTTGGTTTGAATAAATCTTCTCTTGGAAGAAATGTTTTGTGTGTGGAAGTAAATCTCATTTAATTAAGGATTGTGATTATCATGAGCAAAGAATGAGTAGGTGTGGTGATTCTAGGCATACTAGACCAATGTGGACCAATGTTAATGATATACCACCTTATGTTCCACAAGCTACTAATTATAATACTTCTTTTCCTTGGAGAAGATCAATTGGAAAACCATATGTTCAACCAACCGGTGAATACTTTAAAATGGTTTTGGCCTAGATATGTTAACCCTGGTGATGGGAGAGGATCTTTGGGATCTTCTGTCAAGACCTCGTGAGTTGTTCTTGGAATAAACAGAGACCTAAGTTTCATTGGAAACCCAAGAACAATAGTGGATCTTATACTTCTAATTGGCACAACTCATATGATCCATAAAGCGAGGGTTCAAGTCGACAATGACTTGAGCCTCCATAGTGTACTAATTCTCAGTATATTTTTTGTTGTTGTAGGATCATCCCCTTAAGCATAAAGATGTTGGAATTGTTGGCGGTGGTTGTTCTAGAAGTATTTGTAATGAGGGGACATGATGCATAACTTTATACCCATTGAAGGTGGAGGCAATGTAATCTTTGGAGGAAGTGATGGACGAATTACGGAAAAGGGACCATCAAAACACCTCATTTGGATTTTGAGAATGTTTACTATGTCAAGGAACTTCAACACTTCAATTTGTTTTCGGTTCACAAATCTGTGACACTAAGAACAAAGTACTCTTCTGAGAGGATGAATGTCTTGTCTTTGTCTAAAGACTTCAAACTCCCGAAGAAACTTCAATTTCTGAAGGTTCCTCGTAGTCACAATCTGATACATTCAACTTAACTAATGTCAAACCGGTGACTTAACATGTTTGGTGGCTAAAGCATCGTGGATGAGTCCACCAAATGGCATGAAGGATGGCCCGTGTCAATTTCAAGACCATCAACCAGCTCTCTAAGTCGGGCCTTGTTCAAGGTCTTCCGCCAAAGTATTCACCAATGATCATAAGCGTGTTGCATGCAACAAAGGAAAGCGACAGAGCCTCATATAAAGGGTTCACATTAAATGGTAACCATTATTTACGAACCTCTTGATTGCTTCATATGGATCTGTTTGGTCCAACTAAAGTGAGAAGCATTGATCATAAATATTTTTGTCCGGTGATCCGATGGTTTTAGCAAATTTTGTTGGGTATTCTTTCTAAGGACCAAAGATGAAACATACGAAATATTGAAAGACTTCATTACCCTTATTGAGAATCGGTTGAACAAAAGGTGAAAGGAATTAGGTGTGATAATGGTACGAGTTCAAAATGCCATTCGATAGAACTCTGCGGGATTAAGGGAATCAAAAGGGACTATAGCACTCCAAGAACCCTCAACAAAATGGGGTGGCGAGAAAGAAAAATAGAACCTTAATAGAGGCCGCAAGATCAATGCTAGCAGACTCTAAACTTCCTACCATGTTTTGGGTGAGGCGGTTGGTACGACATGTTATGTACTCAATAGAGTGTCCATTACTAGACCACACCTTAAAACACCATATGAACTTCATTTGGAAAAGTTCTGTTATTCATTACCTTAAACCGTTTGGTCGCCAAGTGACAATTTTGAATACCGGTGATCCCTTGGGAAATTTGATGAAAAGGCGATGATGGTTACATTTTGGGTATTACGCTCATAGTAAGGCATACGGGGTTTACAATGTATCTGCTAAGAAGATTGAGGAGACATTGAATCGAGGTATCTTGAAGACAAGCCTAATGTTCAAGACGGGGTCATGTTTGGTCATTTGATCTTGACTACTTGACCGATTACTTGGGTTATGCTAGACATAAGGCTAATCAAAATGCGATTACAAGCATCTCCAACTACTAATCTGAGACACTTTGGATGCTCATTCGGCAATGGGTGCGATGATGAACAACCCATTGTAGTGCCTTCCTTCTCACTAACAATTTTGTAGGTGACACTTCAAAGGTTATCTTGATGTGGGTGAAGATGAATTCTATTATCTTTGAGGACCTTGCTAGGCGGAAGAAACAAGAGTATCGACCAATTTAGATCTTTGAGAGGAATGTTGAAAATAGTACAAGTGATCTGATCGATGGAAAGTTCAATTCTTTGAAGGTAGTTACATTTCTCCTCACCTCTCCAATTAATTTGAAAGACATGTTGACTCTACTCCTATTTCTACTAGAGTGTCAATGCAGACCTTGAGAACCTTATACAAGGTTTCCAAAACCTTGAGATCTTGGTCATCATCAACCTAAAAGGCATCTTCAACACACCTTCCTATAATCTTGACTTTGAACCCATCATGACTAATCTTGATTCCTCAATTGATGTCAACACCACCACTACTACAAGGATCAACAATGTTCATCCACAGTCTAATATAATTGGTGATCCTAATGCACTGTTAGAACAAGAGGTACTTGTGGCACGCTCTAAATATGGACGGTGGCTTTTGTCTCTTATGTCTCAAATCGTGAGAGAGACAATCACACGCACTATCAACATTGTCATTTGCTTGTTTTCTCTCACAAGTGGAACCAACCGGTGTTACTCGGGCTCTTGAAGACTCAAGTTGGCTTGAAGCTACGCGGATGAGATGCAACAATTTCAAAATCGGCGAGTTTGGATATTGGTACCACTACCGATGGAAAGTATGCTATTGGGACAAATTGGATTCGAAGAATAAGAGATGCTCGGGGTGTTGTCATTAAGAACAAAGCGATTAGTTGCACGGGGTTATATACAAGAGGAGGGATCGATTATGATGAAGTGTTTGCACCGTGGCAAGAGTTGAGGCTATCTTGATTTTCTTAGCTTATGCATCCTATATGGGCTTTATGGTCTATCAAATGGATGTTAAAGGAGCATTCTTGTATGGTGAAATTGAAGAGGAGGTGTATGTCACTCAACCTAAAGGATTTGAAGATCCGGATCATCCGAATCATGTTTATAAGGTAGTCAAAGCTCTCATGGACTACATCGGGCACCCAGAGCCCGGTATGCTGAGGCTCTACATTCTGTTTGAAGCATGGTTACGGAAGAGGTGCAATTGATAAGACTCTTTTCCTTAAGAAGAATTCCACCGACATAATTCTTGTGCAAGTGTATGTGATGACATTATCTTTGGATCCACAAAGGAAGCTTGGTGTGGAGTTTGAGGATCTTATGAAGGAGAGTTTCGGATGAGTGCAATGGGAGATGACTTTCTTTTGGGTCTTCAAGTTCGGTAGAAACCGATGGTATCTTTATCGATCGGGACAAATATGTGAGGACATCTTGAAGAAGTTTGGTATGGAGGTGTAAGGGCTACTACACCTTATGAAGCTCAAAGACAAAGACCAACAATGAAGCGATCCACCCGTGAATGTTCATTTATGCGGGTCTATGATTGGGTCTTTGATGTATTTAACGACTTCCAGGGCCGATATTACTTTTCTTTGTGAGTGTTTGTTCGCGACATCAAGTTACTCCACCGAATTCCATCTCAATCTTTGTTAAGAAGATCTTTAAGTACCTTAAAGGCCAACCTTTTCTAGGTCTTTGGTACCCAAAGAGTCTCCTTTTAAGTTGGAAGCTTATAGTGATAGTGACTATCTTTGGTGCTAACGGATAGGAGGTCCACCACTGGAGGTTGCCAATTCCTTGGAAAGAGATTGATTTCTTGGCAATGCAAGAAACAAACTATTGTGGCTACCTCATCTCTTGAAGCGTAGTATGTGGTACTGCCGCTAATTCTCGTAGATGTGTTCTTTGGATTCAAAATCGGTTGTTGGATTATGGGTATAATTTCATGAACACAACAATTTTATTGATAATCAAAGTACCATATGCATTGTTAAAAATCCAGTTTTCACAAATGAACAAAACATATTGAAATCAGCACCACTTTATAAGAGATGCATATGATAAAAATTTGATAAATGTGGTCAAAATTCATACCGATGATAATGTGGCGGATCTGTTAACAAAGGCTTTTGAAGGACCGAGGTTTCAACACCTTGTGGTCCATATTGGCATGCTTAACCCATAGCGCAAAGTTTAAGGGAGGCATAAACCTCGGGAGGCATATGCCTCGGGGAGGATTTGTGTATAACTTTGCATTTTGCTATGTTATTTTGTATATTTGGTTGATTTTATCTAACTCTAACCCGCTAATGTAATTTTAGTGTGTTTACATTTTGTGCATGTTTACGTGTTTGTTTTGCGTAATGGTTGTCCACGATCGGTTGAGATATGGTCAAGATTGCTTAAGCTTGTTTCTCTTGAATTCATTGTCAGGTGAAGTGTGGTATTTGTTTCCTCTAAAGTTGAAATCTTGAAATTATAAGAGTCATTCTAAAGAAGCATGAAGCAAATAGATCATTCATTCATTCAAGAAAGCAGTTCTGACTTACTGATTACAGTCTTGCAACATCAAAAGCATCTACATGATCTAATAGTCCTAATCTATTACATACCATCTGCTCCAACATCTAAGATGAGCACGATGAGCATGATTGCTCACATCTTTTGGCACTATATGATGGCTATGCTTTTATGATAAGCATAACCAACCCTAACAGATGCTAAGGATCAAAATGGAGAGGATGGATTGATGCAAACGAAGTCAAGTCGATTGTGGTAGAGATGAGAAGGAAAGATTTTCCTTTGTGCATCATCTACTCTTTCCATCATACAACAACTTACATCATTTTCCTTTTCCATTCCCTTATACGATATGTGATGATGCACCAAAACACGATGCAGAAGACCAAGCACCACCTTTCTTCCCATAGGAAGTGGTGGATTTTAACATGGCCTTCGTTGAGGCCTAGGTCTTGAGGGTTGGGAGTAAGATGTTCCCTCTTTATAGGAGTCATCGAGTCTTGGTGATACACTTGGTTTCTCAACACTTTCATCTTCGATGAGGAGAGAAGGGTGACTTCTTTGGTAGTGGATATGGTTTTGGAAAATAGTGAAACCATGGATTGGTATCTTCACCAGATGATGAGGATGTTGTTGTGAGATCTATGATCTCGGGTTTGGTACTCATGTTGATTATGGTTAATTTTGAAGGATTGAAGGAATTAGGGTTTGAAATATTATTTGGGGATTTTGATGAAGAAGTCGGTACATTGGGATTGTTTTATAGAGCGGGTTCAAGTGGTAAGAGAATTAATGTGTGTGGGTGAAGCGGTAAAAAGATATTCTTGAAGCTTCGTGAGTAAGTCATCATTTCTGCGATTGTTCTACTTGATTGAGAATGGTTTTCATTCTCACCAAGTTTAAGTGAATGTGATTAAAAGTAGAAATCACGTCGACCTTGGTCAACTTTGACCAAAATTGGGAAATTTCTATTTATTCTCTGACATATTTTAGCTCCATATTATGTGATTAAGCTTATTACTCTCATTAAAAACTTCCTTTGTGCAAAATCGAACCCTAATCTTCAAAATCTCTCATGGCGCTTCAATTTAAACATGATCATAATAAGGTTGCTTGTCTTGGATCCGCTCGAGGAGATGAGCTTTATAGGTAGATGATTTCTTTCTTACTAAGATCAAAGATTTTGTATGCATTGACGCATTCTCCAAATGCTATATATGAAACTTTGATTACTCAATTTTGGGCGTCGGCAAAAGAGAGGTGATCTTGAGATTGTTGCAAGTGTTGATGGACAAGTATATGTGGTGACAGAGGAACCGATCAAGACAACTTCGCTTGATGATGAGAATGGAATTTATCATTCGATTCTACGATGGTACTTGAAGGGCTTAGTGCGATTGGATATCAAAGCACGAGGACCGATATGTGGTTGAAAAATAAGCTATGTCCTATGTGGAGGTTCTTGGTTCATACGTTGCTACGATGTATGAGCAATAAGTCGGAGGATGGGATCGAGTTTTCAACACAAATGGGATGTGGTATTGTTTGCTTATCTAAGGGTTTGTCTTATAATTTCTCTAAGTATATCTTTGATAATATGGTAGAAAATATAACTAGGAAAAGGGTAAGTTTTTGATGTACCCTAGGTTCTACAGATGATATTGAATGTTTCTACACAAACCCAAGCTTTTCATCCCATAAGTGTTTTGACTCCTAAGTTATTTGCTACAATGAGGACTAAATTTGAAGGAACACATTTTCCTTTGTTAGCTGCCATGTTACCTCAGGAGAATGAGACTGCTAATGAGCTTAATGGTGTTTTACCTTCTTCCATTCCTACTGATGAAAATCTTTCAGTAGATGGTGATGAGGTTCCTTCTGTTGTTGGTGAGGCAGTTATACCTTCATCTAGATCATGTCCTAGTCCTGCAATTATACAAGTTCCTATTGATGAAGTCCAAGTTACTATTGATGAAGTCCAAGTTACTATTGATGAAGTTCAGGATCAAATTGATGAAGTTCAGGTTGATACTGATAGATTGCCTACATCAAGTCCTGTTAGGACTCCATTTGGTGAAGGATGCTCTAATGTTGATCGAGGTTAATGTTGCTCTGAGCAGGTCTCTCAAGTTCCAATTTCAACCGAGCAATCACACGATCTTGATGAGGATCCTATTACACTTACCTCATTATATGATCGATGAACAAGCTTACTGGTGAGGTGGTGATCTTAAGAAAGAACTTGCGAAACCAAGTCTATTCTTGGTAATAAGATTGTGGAATTGGAGACTAAAGTTGAGCACTTGGAGGAATTACTAAGTCGGAAAGGTAACAAGAGTAGTTTGATTTCTTTCGAGAAGGAGGATGAAGAGAATCTTCATGAATCTCTTGAGATATTGGTGATGTGGCACTTACATCGATGTTTCTTCTCCTATTGCTAAATCTTCCACGAAGAAAGAAGTCTAGCAGGAACCTATTCTATATACTAGCAAAAGAAGAAGACAATCTTTGGATAAGGTATCTCACGACACTTCAAAGGAGCTAAATATGGAGGATGCATCTGCGATGGTTTAGTGAAAGAGGTTACTCTTGATGGTCAAACTTCATCTATACCGAACATTCAAATATTTCACCTTCGAGAGATGATGAAGAGGTTTTATTCTTTGGGAGAATGTATAAGTTAAATGCTTCATCGAAGTTTTCTACACTGCTGAGGAAGTGTCTCAACCTATCTCCTCCGATGTGGGTTTGATTGTTTCTTACAAGCTCACATTGGTTACTGTGAAATTGGTTCTGCTGAGACATCTTTCGAGAAAGGACAGGACCACATGATTAATGATCTCTTGAATTCGGGAATAATGGTGAAGAACAAAATCAAGCTCGAAGCTAGATTGTTTCTTTGATTATGAGAATATGCGAGAAGAGTCGTATTGTGGCTAAATTTCTTCAAGATCGGTATGCTTCGATTTGTCTCTGAAAGGAAATTAGAGCTTGATGCATTCTTTCCTACGACATTGATGATCAATGGGATGGTTATATTTCTCAAGGTGCTTGATCCTAATCTTGCAAAACTTATCTTAGGAGAATCTTTTAATGATGATAATTTTGTGGATAAAATGGTGGCACTTGGTAATCAAAGGAAGAAAGAATCTGCTGCAGAGAAGAGCTCTTATTGATCAAAGAAATAAAGCCAAAAGAGAAAACCTATGACTGTTGCTCGGAAGAGGAATTATATGAGGAGAGTTGTGAAGAATGTCGCTATGTATAATGCGGTATGACAATGAAGCAAATCATGGCTTTGTCGATGATGCTTTGATTAGAAAGTATCATATGGTTATGAAGTTTTCTTCTTACGGTTCTACTTCTTCTTCAATGATCGATGTTCCCTGACCAAAAGACGAAAACAGTTGAAATTGTGGATAATTTTGATCTTGTTTTGCCTTTGATGGTATCTCCGATTGTTTCTTCCGATACAACTCGATGCTACTCCTTCTTACGATATGGTTGTTTCTTTGAATCTTCTTTGGTTTCTTAGAAATGTTGTCAAATGTGGAGCTAAGTGATTCTACGATTTAGGAAACCGATCTAAAGCTTGATAACGATAACATTCTTTGGTATGGGAAAGCGAGTTTGGTTACAAGAAGTTTCGATAGATTGGCTAAGAAACATGTTTCAAGGAATACTCATTTAGATCTTAAGGTGATGAATCTACATTTATTGAAGTTGGATCTATTGAAGCTTTTCTGAAGGTACTCATGTGGTATTGGTTAATTGGACGGTTGGAAAGCTTAACAACATTTATAAATTTGGATAATCTCGTTCTTGAGTTCAACTTCTTAAAGGATATTCTTCATTTGGTGAATAGACATGATTTGAAGATCTTTGTATGAACATGTCATTCGGTATTATAAGTTTCATTAAAGAAGCGGTTGGTTTATATTTGTTGGGTGATCTTGAGTTATGTTTGATTCGATTCTCCAAATGGTAAAGGGTATTCTATTTGGAAGAATTCTCATAAATGGGAGATTGAGAGTTGGAGATTTTATCCTCCGCCTTGTGTTCATGTAGTTCGGACTACATGTGGGATGATTTTAGGTATGCTATCGGATAAGCTTTATACTTTATCGATACTTTTATGGAAAGGTTCTTTGAGACACAAGTTGGAAGTGCCTCTAATCCGGTTGGCAATGATGACCTTCATGCTACTCAATGTGTTGGCTTGATTAAGAATCAACTTCTATCACATAAAGGTTCATCTTGATTGTAATATTTTGTAATATTTGTTTTCTTTCTTTATTTTCTTAGTTAAAAAAAAAAAAAAAAAAAAATGGTTTTATCTAACTTTTATTGCGGGTTTGTTGTATATTTTCTTGGTTATTGACTCACCGATATACTTTGTGTATGTCAAAGAGTTAGCTAGTCCAAAGTACGACTTTGGTAAAGACACATCAAATCTGTTGATAGTGTAATGGTTTGCTAAAAATCATAGGGTATGCAACCACCTTTGCTTTATTCTTTGAGTGTTGTATGGTTTTCAATTCACCATGGTTTATTCCTATTTGGAATCCAAGAATTGGCTAGCCCACATGTATATGGCTTGTGGTAAAGGCGTTGGCATTTCATATTTGGTTCTCAATTCACCAATTCTAAGAATTGACTAGTCCCGAGCAAGCGACTACGTGTAAAGACATTTCAAATCCGTTTATATGGTTCTTTGGTTTGCCAATAAATCGGATGGTTATCGATTGTACCATAGTTTACGAACTTAAACATATAGCTACCCAAAGTGATGGCTATTGGTAAAGAGACATCAAATCCATTTATTTTCAATGATTCACCTCTCACAGGAGTTAACACACATGGATGTGATGAGAATAGTATGAAACTAATCTGTTTTGATGTACCTCTTGTCTGTGTTCTTTGCAAAGATATGGAGTTTGAGTTTATTCATCATAGAGATGTTATTTGGATTCTTTGTTCTTTGTTGTTCGTATACAATCCTCTAGTCTTGTCGGATCTATCAAGAAACTGGAACTTAACAAGTCAAATTCAGTTTAGGGGAGGATTGTTGGGAATATGTGAAGTTTGGATTATCTTGATATTAATGCCAAGTGTTTCTCTTGAAGTGAAGTGGATTCAGAAGACATAATCTCAAGTATAATAGTTATTAGTTTGTTTCACGGAAGTGTTTATTCCGTGTTTAGTTTATTTAGTATGGATATACATGAGCTTTATTAGGAAGTGATTGTGTATATCTTTATTAGTTTTATGATTATACGTTTCTTGGAAAACGGTTTAGCGATATTGTTTAGGGTTCCTTATCTATAAAAGGAACACATTAGAAAGAGTTATGTACCGATTGGAAAAACTCAGTTTTAGTTAATATAAAGATCTATAGAGGATCAAGAAGTTATTAGTTATTTGTTACTTGTGTTTATATTCCGCTGATAAACATTAGTAGTAGAGATTGTCTTTTATTGTGCTTGTGATTACATAGGCATACATAACGATCCACGAGCTCAAGGTCGTATCAAATAGCCACGCTGGCACTCCAATGCTAACACACTTGGGTCTAGAAGCTTGATAAGATTCTTAGTACAAATATGGGTGTTTGGGATGTGGTGGTGAATAGTAGTGTTTGGCTGGGGAAGGAGATAGTACCTCGTGGTAGGGCGCGTTTGGTTATATTTAATAATAACTTGAATTTGTTGACCGGGTTTATGAGTTTGTTTGACCGGTATAGAAGTTTAGGTGGCGGGTCATTGGGAAAAGCAGGTTGGGATAATTATCAAATGTGGTAGGGTGTTGGGTTTGTTTGGTGGACGGGTAATATGTTTGGATTTTGGGCTTTGATATTAAACTTGGGCCAAAGAATTGTTAAGTGGATTTAGGATTGGATATTGTGTTAATACTTAATACACTTAGGACCATTATGTAACATTGCAAAATCAAGGGTCCAAAAGTGTAAATTGGAAAGGGTAAGGTGAGTTGGGTAAATAGGATAAATGAGTTTATGAGGGTGAAAGTGTAATTTGGGTAAAGTTAAAGGTGTAATGTGTAAATATGGATAAGTGAAGGTGAAAAGGTGAACATGTGATATAATGGCGGGTTTACGGTGAAATCTCCCAAACCATGTCCCGAACTCCGCATTTTGATCTTTTGAGCATCAAAGTCCATGAAATAGCATCCGGCATCGGCTTTTGCACACTCTCTCTCGTGCTCGGTTTTCTTGGTTTGGCTTCTTTTGCGTGTTTTTACATATCCGTACACACAAGCACAAACTCAAGAAAACCACAAATATTAGCAATAAACGGCTCTTTCTTGGTTATTTTGGGTCTATTTTGACAATGAAAAGGTATGTGTTTTAGCACATACCAAAATACCCCAGACGAAACTATTGCCGTGTCCTCACGCAATGCAATCAACTCACGCTTCTAAAACCAAGGATCTCAATCTCTTTCTACTAAACCTATGAAGAAGTAGCAAAGATTCCTCAAAAGAGATTAAGAACCCTTAATTCTAAAAACGCCCCGTTTACCTTTTAATTCACATATATAGATATAACGATTAAGCACATTCCGGTTATGAATGACGGTTTGTTGAACTTTCATGTCGATCAATAACTCAAACATTTTTCAAGCGACACGTTAGGATCACGGAGTAGAAAACACAACACAGTGAAGTGACCATACGGATAGAATACATCGTCCCACGATTTTCACAAGTCCCAAACTAAGCGTAAAACCGAAATCATTGTTACAAATGATTCTAGATGCTAACACTACCCATGGAAGTTACTTGTGTAATTACCTTTTGTTCCCATTTTCCTATTTTCCTCTAGATTTTTTATTTTTGTGAGAAATGAATTTCTTCAAATTCTCGTTTCGATAACTTTTATTCGATAAAGATATAAAGTTAAGTCGATAATTAGTTATCCGCCTTCCTCAAGAACCATTGTCGTAAAAATGAGGTCCACATCAAGGAATTTTATTCACTAACTTTTGACTTTTTCAAATTTTTTTTCATCATACCATTTTCATTCAATTTTTTTTTTTTTTTTTTTTTTTTTCACATGAACTTTTACTTTTATTTATATGAGCTGTGAACCACGGAGCTTCACGGGGTAATTCCAAGACTATAGGCTTCATGAAATGAGGATCCCGGCTGGCTAGGCTAAGACCTCACTCAATCCCGGCTAAAGATCCAAGGGTCCGATCTCGACACCGCAGCTCACAACTTTACTTATTACATTATCACATATCACTTATTATTCATTTATTTATTACGGATCCTTGATGTGTACCCAATTTTTAAAACAAAGATTCTTTTAAGAAGATAAAGAACTAACTATCGCCAAAAACTCGACATCTCTAATTATTTAGACAGATATGGGGTGAAACAATTTTGTGGGAACAAAAAGCCATAAGTACCTTGATGGGCTCTAAAGAGAACCAACTACTCCACGCTTAGCATCTAAACTCATAAGTAACTCTATCATTTCTCGATCTCTGCAAATTTAAAATCCCAAATAATGAGATCATGAGATGCTTAGCCGATAATTTTAGATTATCTATGGTTAAGGAACAAGCTAGGGCTCAACACTTGGTCAGTCGAATTCCATTCCTACTCTCACCAATGAAAGTCAATCAAGGTGTCAAAACATATATTACCTTAGCAAATGTTTTGTCTAATGAAATCAAGTCATGCATATTTAAAGTCACTCAGGAAACTTGCAAAATCTTGGCCTTGTGAGCTAGAATTGCATTTATAGCTTCTTATCTAAGAGACTAGCCAACTTTTCAATCAAAAGACTTAACAAAAGCTTAC
Source organism: Chrysanthemum lavandulifolium (assembly GCA_022545495.1). NCBI lineage: Eukaryota > Viridiplantae > Streptophyta > Magnoliopsida > Asterales > Asteraceae > Chrysanthemum > Chrysanthemum lavandulifolium. The sequence goes on along the minus strand of CM040238.1, from coordinate 230,896,025 downwards.
AAAAATTTTTAAATTTTGCTCATTTTGCACAATTTTTTCATTTTCTAAGGAAAAGCAGGGGTTGAGAGAAACACAAGAAATAAGCAAGTGCGGTCAAATCAAATCGAAGATTACCCTACCCCAGACTAGAACGAAACATTGTCCTCAATGTTTAAAGCAAGGCATCACGAAAATCTAAAAGCCGTTTATTAAGTATGCTAGAAGATAAGCGTTAGTCGATAAGATTAGGATATCGATTTCCTTGACAGCGATCATGAGACTCGAGTGGAGAAATGACAAACTTGACACGAGTCTTCATATCGGGAACATCCTACACACAACATCACAAACAACCAAAACACGAGAAATCGAAGAAGCGGACCCCTTGGCGTCACTTATTAGAAAATAGAAAGAAGAGAAGGATAAGCATAGGGTGCCTCCCACGGCGCTCTTGTTTTTGATCACCGAGTAGCTAGCCCGACTCGTCCCAATTCATTTGTCCTTGGGAAGAAAGTGGTAGAGATACCGTGGTCAAAGCGGTGTCCTCATTCCGAAGGAATGAGGCTGGGTGGGTTGGGTGGGAAAGAAAATGTCGGGCATCAGCACATAAGGGATAACATGAAAGAATGATCCATCATCCGGCGGTTTTGCGGGTGGACGAAGGGATGATGGATAGAAATGAGAATACTCCATAGAAGAAAGGAGCTCATGGTAAAGGATAAGAGATGTAGGCTCAATACTGAAGGCATCCATCGGAGGATCCTTATCTCGAAAAACGGTTTTAGCAAGAAACTTATCAATGAATATCCCGGGTTTAAAAATCTTGTCTTCACATGCTGGCTCAACGGGATAAGTGATGGTGGACTCATTAGAAGAAGGGGAGTCGAGCAGTCCATCAAGAAACATCATATCCCCCTCGGGATCATTCATAACAACATCCTCAATACCCGGTGGTATTGGGTCATCAATAGCATCCTCAATGATCGGGTCATTTGTCGGAGTATCGGAAAACTCGTTAAAAACCTTGTTCTCATCAATATTAAAGTAGAATCGCTCAAGAATCGGAGGATAAACATCTGCCATAGTGGGATTGCCACTAATCTCTTCATCAAATCGGAAAGTCTCAAGCTCGGGAGAGAAATCACTATCTTTAACGGAGATAGGATGCGAACTTGAATTATTGTTAAGGGCTTCAATTTTGGAAATGAGAAGATAAACTCTCGACAATGTTTCACGTAATGCTGGATCCTCGATCTCTATATCATCGGGCTCAATCTCTTCTTCTTCTGGCTCAAAATCGTTTTCTTCTTCAATATAGACGGGCTCAGAAGGTAAATCGTCGACAAAATCGATGTCTCCATAAGAATCGTTATCGGAATCGGAGAACATCTCAACATGATCATTCAAATTATCAAGAGAAGGCTCATCACAAATATCAACAACCCCAGACTCTCTTGGGCTTGGGATAAGGATCTCATCACTAAGATGCTCATCCCCCATTATGAGAGAATCAACGGGTTCAACAATGTTAGTAGAAATATGATCATCGACCTCTTCCATAAGAACGTCACTTCTCTCATCCGGCGTGAGTGAAGGGGAAGAGTCGGAAATGAAAAGCTCAGAAACAAGAGTGGGTGTAGCCGACAAACTATCATAATATTCTTTCATTTGAATGGAATCCTCATCATCATCGAAAACGAAAGTCTTGCAATGTTGGGTTGTTGTAGTATTGTAGACATCGTCATCGGAGGCTTGACAATCATAAAAATAGTGGGGGCCACCACAATAATCACAACTTTTGGAAACGGTATCAACGGGCTCTAGTTTTTCCTTCATGCATCGAATATCATTGGTAAGCTCAGCCATCTTAACCGGTTTATTTCTTGATGTCGGAACTTTTGATTTGTTCTCGATGATCGTCAATATATCCCTTGGGGTACGATACAAGATATTGCCACCGTGGTCAGATAAGTGAATCTTGATCGGTTTGCGTTAAAGCATTGTAGAATATATCGATCCGGAGTAATTCGAAAAACCATGATGTGGGCATTTTCGTAGGAGATCTTTGAATCTTTCCCATGCCTCACCAAAACTTTCATCAAAATCTTCTTTGGAAGTTTGTAATTTCGTTCTTAAGGTCTATCGTTTTAGAATAAGGAAAGAAGCGATTTATAAATTTTGAAACGAGATCTTCCCAAGCGGTGATCGATCGAGGGTTCTTTATCGAGCCAATTCCGGCTGCTCCTCGAGAGAAAATGAGAATAACATCAACTTAATTGTGTCATGAGGACATCCTTATATTTTATAGTCGAAATTAGATTATCAAACCATCGGATGTGAGCATAGGGATCGTCCCTCTCAAAACCATAAAATGGTTTTGACATAACTAGTTGAATTAAACCGGTTTGTATCTCGAAATTTTCGGACAGAATCTCCGGTGCAACGATAGCATCTTCGTAACCCTCGGTGGGTACTTGGAGCAGTTCTGACATCGTACGCGTGTCCGCCATTAGAATTAAACATATAGAGGGATAAGAGGAAAGAATTTTCGGTTTAGAGGATAAAGATGATTATTTTTGGGTTTTTAGAAAACATATTGAAAAGGAAAATCTTTTTGAGTTTTTATAAAAGGGTTATGTACAAATATCAACGATAACTTCACGAGGAAGGATCTTCAAATGCACACGATACGAGACGGAATACGAAAACTCGCTACAAGCCCTCCCCGGCAGCGGCGCCAAAAATTGATACGTATCGAAACACGTCAAGTTTGACTCACACAAGCTAGCCACTTGTGAATGACTAACCGTAAGAAACTTAAAACGGCTCAGACACTTATCAATAATAGAAGTTTGTAGTATGTGGGTAACTCAAACGTATTAGGTTTGAGCAAGAGATCGTTCGAACGAGGTTGAATGGAATTTCAACTCGCGTCTCAATAATCGGATTTGAATAAGATAAGGGGGTAAAATGATATTATCTAAACTACGGGATAAGGAAAGCATATAGGAATAAAGTCTAAGGGAAAAACCTAAGAACATAAGCTAACTACGCAATTCTACACTAAAACGCAAAAACGGAAATAAACGAAACGTGAATAAAAAGCAATAACGTCTAATCTAGATCCTAAAAATAACCTAAAATTACTTTTACTCTAAAAATGATATTTGAAAACTAATTATGAATTAAAACTATCTTTTTAGGAATTTTCTTGAATTAATTCTAATTAAAAACTAATTATTAACTAATACAAATGAACTAATTATCTAAAAATTATGAAAGAGAGAGGGAAAATTATGGAATTACTTTCTAAAAATCTAAAATATCATAAAAGACTTTTCAAAACTATTTTAATATTTTTCAGATTAATTTCCTATTTTTTATGAATTTAATACTATTTTAATCTAATTTAAATTGTTAAAAATACCAAATAAAAGGAGAAAAATAAGGAAAAATATTTTTATGCTTTTATATTTATCTTAAACTATTAAAATTGAAAAATTAATTTTGGAACTTTTCTCAATTAAATGCAATTAAAGCTATTTTAAAATGATTAAAACTATTTTATTTAAGAAAAATACCAAACAGTGTCTAAAAATTATGAAACTTGCAGGGAAATTCTAAAATATTATTCTAAAGCTATAAAAAATATAAAAACAAGGGCCTATGTGGGATAATCTGATGCTGTAGTGTAACTTGAGCTAAAATAAGACTTAAGATTAAGCAAATAAGCTCTACAGATGAACCAAATCATTATGTAAGCTATGCTATACTATAACTACTCTAAGGCCACCAATTGAAGCTACTCCTAACTGCTAAACAGATTCTAATTATGATTAAGCTTAACTGATTATCTAGCAAATCATGAAACTGACCCTACTGTTTAAGCCCTTCTAACTGCTTATCCAATAAGCTATCATGAAAACCAAAAGCATGGATCTCAAGAATACCAACCAGAGAACATGTGTACCAAATTACAGCTACTGAGGACAAGTATTAAAGAAGTTAGAGAGCAAAACAAAATGGCAAAACAATGACAGCAAGCTGATGCAGCAGAACAGGTAACAGGGAAGCTAGTTTGAGCTTGTTTATAAGCTAATTCACTGAGCTAATTCTAAAACCAGATATGTGGTCTTAAAGACCACCTAGAAGACTGCAAGTTTGCCAAATCTTAGACCCTAGTTAGCTGAAATGAAGATTTTGCAAGCACGCACTTCTGCATAAACCGGTATTTCAAGCAGTTTGACTTTTGAAAAACAATTACTAGTTTGACCAAAATGAAATTTAAGATCAAATGTAAGCTGAAATGGATGAAATAAGATGTGAATGAACTTTAGCAAGCTACTTCTACCGATTTTGAACCTATGTGAATAGCCCATCGCAATCGAATTCAACATTGTGAGATCAAGACAGATGGTGTTGTGATATTGACTTAAAACTTAAATGACAAAGAAACCAAGGATGAAATGATAATAATAGACTATAACAAGACTAAAGCAATTGATCTAACCCATTTTTTAGTCCTCTGAAACAGTTAAAATCACTCAACCAAACACTCCTTTATGAATCAAAAATGCATTAAAACTACTAAACTTGATGAGATTCTTACCAAGATTGATTTAAAAACTTATATAAACATAAAACTTATCATTTCAACAAACTAAAACCAGTAATTAACATGAAATTGATTGACTTTAGATCTTTGACTTTTGTTTGACTTTTTTGTGAAATGGGATTTTGAGAGAAAATCGAAACATTATAACTCACGTAAGCTTATACAGCACGTGAGTTTAAATAACCGAAATAACAAGCTTCAACACAAGTTTATCAATCAAATGAGAATTAGCGAAATTCATGGAAGAGTTGAAAAGTAAATTTGCATTAATCAAGATGAAATTACATTTTAAAGTAACAATTACACTACTGAAAACAATTAAAATGACAGGAAATGTAAAGGTCAAAATCTCTCTAAAACCTAAGAGATTGGACAACTACAATGTGAGCAAAAGGGTCGTTTTTATAGCTGAGGAGCCTTGAGCTTGGGATGCCTTTGGGAAGATGCTAGAAGGCTAATCTCGACCATACATTCATCCACTGGTCACCTCAACCAATCATTAAGCACCATTTCATTTGATGAGGTGTTATATCCAATAGGAGGGCTTGAAATAGCCACGCTGGCACTCCAATGCTGACACACTTGGGTCTAGAAGCTTGATAAGATTCTTAGTACAAAGATGGGTGTTTGGGATGTGGTGGTGAATAGTAGTGTTTGGCTGGGGAAGGAGATAGTACACTGGTAAGGGCGCGTTTGGTTATATTTAATAATAACTTGAATTTGTTGACCGGGTTTATGAGTTTGTTTGACCAGGGTATAGAAGTTTAGGTGGCGGGTCATTGGGAAAAACGGGTTGGGATAATTATCAAATGTGGCCGGGTGTTGGGTTTGTTTGGTGGACAGGTAATATGTTTGGATTTTGGGCTTTGATATTAAACTTGGGCCAAAGAATTGTTAAGTGGATTTAGGATTGGATATTGTGTTAATACTTAATACACTTAGGACCATTTATGTAACATTTGCAAAATCAAGGGTCCAAAAGTGTAAATTGGAAAGGGTAAGGGTGAGTTGGGTAAATAGGATAAATGAGTTTATGAGGGGTGAAAGTGTAATTTGGGTAAAGTTAAAGGTGTAATGTGTAAATATGGATAAGTGAAGGTGAAAAGGTGAACATGTGATATAATGACGGGTTTACAGTGAAATCTCCCAAACCATGTCCCGAACTCCGCATTTTGATCTTTTGAGCATCAAAGTCCATGAAATAGCATCCCGGCATCGGCTTTTGCACACTTCTCTCTCTCGTGCTCGGTTTTCTTCGGTTTTGGCTTCTTTTTGCGTGTTTTTACATATCCGTACCTGCACAAGCACAAACTCAAGAAAACCACAAATATTAGCAATAAACGGCTCTTTGTTGGTTATTTTGGGTCTATTTTGACAATGAAAAGGTATGTGTTTTAGCACATACCACGTAGCATGACTAATTTTAGATAATATTCAATGAAATTGAGTATAGGACTTATCCCACCCACATGATGATACTTTATGGATCTTTGTCATTAAGTATATCATGGATATTTATCCTCTGACTTGAGATACCAGAGATATGTCATGGATGTAGTGCATTTTGTGAAGCAATCTAACGCTATACGTAACTGGTAGTTATAAGGATTGTTTTCAGAAATGTTGCGAAATTAATGATTTATGCTTGTAGTCAAAGCGGATTTGTTTCCTTCAAATTTATTTTGAAGTATAATCTTCTTTGGGCCCTCGTAGGGTTGTCAAGATGTTTGCATGGCCATGCCCAAGGTCTTCGAAATATGTTCGGAAGAGTTGGTAATCTTGATCAATCATATAAAGCGAGAAACATAATAGTTAATTAAGAAATGAGTGAGATTCATATTCTTATTAACATGGTATTAGAAACAAAGGATGAATATGATGATGAATCATCGAAACTTGGTTTTCTCCAGAAAACCATACACGAGTTGTACAGGGGCATTGGCGTGTTGCTAGACGCTAACCAATGTCATTTCACGTTTGTAAACATATCCAAGTGGGAGCTGTTGAAAATGTATATATTTATAAATACGTGAATGTCCGGATTCGAACTCGTGACCATGGGATTGCACACATTAGCGAATGAGAATTAAAGTTAAATAATTAATGTTAATGATTACGATTAATTATTACACATAAAGTCCGTCTAACGATCGTTAAATATTTAACGGAAATGACTAACGACCGTTAAATGTAAAAGGGAGAAATATATGGTGAATATCTTAAGTTTGGAAAAGATTCGGGTTCCCCTTTCCTCTCCTCTAGGTGGCCGGCCAAGGGTGGGTTTTCCAAGCCCAAACCCTAACTTTTCCATCATTCTATTCATTCACTATATATACAAAGGCTATGGTTAAGGTTTTTTCATAACTTTGTGCATTGAATTAACCCTAGATCTTTCTTCTCCTCCCTCTTGCTTACTTCGGCCGAAACTCCCCTCCAAAGGGTGTTTTTGGTTTTGTTTTTTCATAAAACAAGGACTTGTGTTAGATCTAGCAATCGCTTTGATTCGCGGTTAATTCGTGTGTACAAAACTGTGGTAGTAAGACACTATTCTTACACCAATTGGTTTGAGTTGTAAAACGGTAAAGGACAACTCTTTAAACCATTTCATCTGCTTTGTTCAAGAGATCTGACATTTGCAAGAGGTATGTTACGCATTTAATTCAATTAATTATTTATTTGTTATGATCTTAAGTCTTCCGTTGTGTACTATGTGGTGTTGATACACCCGTGGTTGATGAGGGACGGCTATCCCGGCATGGCGTGTTGGATAACTATCGTAGTTTATTTATTATGTTTATTAGGATAAGTATTGGAGTCATTGTTTAGGATATGTTTTGAGTCATGTTAGGATAAGTCTTATGTTTGTGAGAGTTATCTCATAAATTAGTATTTAAGGTGTCATAATGTTATTAATGATTCAATCAAGTTTAAGATCAATAATTATCTAGTTCTTCTCTTCTATTTCTTAAGGAGCTCGCACACGCTTGAGTGTTGCTTTATCCCGATATAACCCTAACCGGCCGTATCAATTGGTGCTTTCATTGAGAGCTCTCGTTGAGAGGCTTACGATTAGGGTTCAAAAAAAAAAAAAAAAAAAAAAAAAAAAAAAGTTTCATTCAGGCACTATTCACGGGTCTGTTCATCACGGTACTATTCATCGAAAAAATTATTTTTTCGAGTTATTAATCGCTGAGTATTATTCATGGCATCGGTGGCGATCAAGACGCGAAATCGCACTCTAAGCTCTTGCAAATGGGTACGGTGGTCAATATGAGAGTGAGTTTGTGGTACTTGCAAATCGAGTAATGAGGATCTCAATCTTTACTTACATCATTTTATATCTCCAGGACTTAAACCGAGGTTACAAATAGAACTGTCGAGGCAAGGCCTAGAACTTTAGGAGAAGCCTTTTCCTTAGCCTATATAGTCGAGGCTCGTTTGAGGCAATTGAAGAGAAGGAGAAAGAGCTTATAATTGAAAAGAAACCGATACCATTCCATCGTTACAAAGTGAATTCGCTTCACATGAGATTAAAAGGTCGTTAGATCTTGATGAATATATTGGTGTTGATGAGGTTAGAAGCGCGATAGGCGGTGTTTTTATATTGGTGAGAGTTTGGTTATTATTCTAAAGTGGAGTGCAGATCAAAGACATCAAGGACATTGCTATTATTGATAACTTTTGAAAAATGGATGTTTCCATGAGAATGAAGGCTAAAATTCAAAGAAAAACATGGGATCACGGAATTAAGAATTATTTTAAACAAAACCTTGAGGCAAGGTGATTTTGAAGGAGTGGGAGTGATACACCGTGGTTGATGAGGACGGCTATCCGCATTGCGTGTTGGATAACTATCGTAGTTTATTTATTATGTTTATTAGGATAAGTATTGGAGTCATTGTTTAGGATATGTTTTGAGTCATGTTAGGATAAGTCTTATGTTTGTGAGAGTTATCTCATAAATTAGTATTTAAGGTGTCATAATGTTATTAATGATTCAATCAAGTTTAAGATCAATTATTATCTAGTTCTTCTCTCTATTTCTTAAGGAGCCATGGACACGCCAGTTGTTGTCTTATCCCGATACAACCCCTAACCGGGCCGTATCAGGTGTCTACATGTTTTTATTGTTTTCATGTATCCTAAACTCAACATAATGCTACTCAATTCACCAGTTCTTTTAAGACATAATACGAGAATGAGATTACCTAAGTTAGGAGTATAGTAAGATGGGCAGAATACGTTGTTCGAAAGAAGCCACTGCGTAAAAATGTAAGGTTACATTTATCTAATTATTGAAAGTTCAGATATAGAGATCGAGATGAAGAATTGATAGAAAGTGAAAACGATGGCGAATAAACGGAATAGTGGGCATACTTTGTGAAAGGATAGTAGGATTCTCCTTGTATTGAACACCCGCGAAAGTATAAACGTATATGCTAGTAAAATGATTACTAGAGCAAATTATGATCTTTGGTGTCTAAATTATGTAGTGCTAATGTTATGTGGTTAGATTATTTTTTTCACTTGTTAAAAGTATCATAGTATGTTATCATGGAAACATTTATGTGATAAAAAGATTATTCGGATATACTAATCACATGGGATTGTAAATAAAGTAATAAACTCAAAAGCTTTTGATGTTGCCTTGTGACTTGAAAATGTAGTCATGGTGTATTACGGAGTAACTTTTTAATAAGCATGAACAAGAACGGGTTAAAGTTGTAGAGTAATGTTTTTCCATTCAAATCCTTTGAACAAAATGTACCTAAAACTATTAGATACTATATTAAGTATTGATTGTGAAATAAGCATGAAAGCACCAGTGGTCTAGTGGTAGAATAGTACCCTGCCACGGTACAGACCCGGGTTCGATTCCCGGCTGGTGCACTTAAACTCTCAAATATTCAGCTTTGACATTTCTACACAGCTGGCTTGTTGAGAGTTTTTTATAACTTTTTTATCTACTTAAACCTGTTATTGTTTGATAACTCATGAAAATGAATTTGTTGGTTTTTACACAATATTATTGGAACAAGTTGTGTTATACAACTTGATCAAGTTAAATGATTGTGAGCGATTTTCATAATTCCACAACTTGAGAGGATCTCATTCCGATATTATTTTACTTCATTACTTACTCTTGTTGAACTCTTCTAATGCTTTTTGTTAATAACAAAATATTGTTTTAGTTGCAACTAAACTGATTTCTCCTTGGCCTACTCATGTGTCAGCGATATTTTAAGTTTATCGAGCACCTTAGTTTTGACTCCTCACTAACAAAATGTGTCTCTGAGTTAGTAGACGCATCTATCTAAGGGATGGGGGCATATGCTCAACAAGAACGATTATTGTGGTGTATATATGCATGGATCGTCAAGTGAAGTGGGACGTGCGGAGAGCATAGATTAATTTAAAGCATTGTTTGTGGCTTGCACTTAAACTCTCAAATATTCAGCTTTGACATTTCTACACAGCTGGCTTGTTGAGAGTTTTTTATAACTTTTTTATCTACTTAAACCTGTTATTGTTTGATAACTCATGAAAATGAATTTGTTGGTTTTTACACAATATTATTGGAACAAGTTGTGTTATACAACTTGATCAAGTTAAATGATTGTGAGCGATTTCTCATAATTCCACAACTTGAGAGGATCTCATTCCGATATTATTTTACTTCATTACTTACTCTTGTTGAACTCTTCTAATGCTTTTTGTTAATAACAAAATATTGTTTTAGTTGCAACTAAACTGATTTCTCCTTGGCCTACTCATGTGTCAGCGATATTTTAAGTTTATCGAGCACCTAAGTTTTGACTCCTCACTAACAAAATGTGTCTCTGAGTTAGTAGACGCATCCATCTAAGGGATGGGGGCATATGCTCAACAAGAACGATTATTGTGGTGTATATATGCATGGATCGTCAAGTGAAGTGGGACGTGCGGAGAGCATAGATTAATTTAAAGCATTGTTTGTGGCTTGGAGTAGACGTTTAGATGCTTGGTTTGAACCAGAGCTTGTCTTCACAGTATATAAAATCAAACATTTTTTTAATAATCTCAAGTACATTGACTTTTAGATAATTACATCCTTTCTGCGTTCATTGACTTTCAAAATGTTCAAGCTTGCAAGGTTTAACCAATTTTAGAGCAGATTGGTAGTTACATCCTATCGGCGTTCATATTTTTTATGGAAGGACTGTTACAGTTACGTCCATAATTGATTAAGTTTAAGAAGCAAGTCATAAGTCTATAAAGCTCGAGCAATGGCCTTATGGTCATTGTAACATTCTAAGTTGTCATTTCCAGCCCAAGCAAAACCGACGTGTCTCTTTGTTTATCAACCTTAAATGGTATCATATTTCATGTTTGTATGTAACTTTCTCGTGATTCTAGATTTCTAGGCCTTTTAGAGCCTAGAATGTAACAACAAATTTACTCCAAAATTGTGCTTTCTATTCACGTCTGTTTTATTCATTAATCACCCAGACACAAGAAATTAGTTCTCGAAAGCCATTAACTAAATAATTTGAAGGGAATAAGACTCCATCTTAAGGATATAGCGTTATGATCGAGATGACGAATCTTAAAATGCATTGGGAATAAGACTTTATCTTAAGGATATAGCGCTATGATCGAGATAACTAAATACATCAGATTACGCAGATCTCCCCTCATAGACAGATCTACAACTAAGAGACTTAACTTGTATAACAGAATTAGAATTTGTAATGATATTTGTTCAATCTAAACAGAATTAGTTCACGCAAGGGTTGAGCATGAACACATTAATTTGTGAAAGTTACCTATATTTTTCAGATTATTTCACATATGCTCTTATTAGATTAACTTCCCAGCTTGACTCGTTATAGATCAACACCAGAAGTTCACATATTAGTATTTCATTTGGATAATTAGGTATTGTACCTAAAACCATAGGCGAATTTAATTAACATGAAAATCTCATACTTGATTAATGCTGCTATGTGTCATCAGTTATGCTAAGAGCAGATACAAGAGAGATTATCAATGTTAGGACTTACAAGTGTGGCAATAAAGTGACGAACTTGGAAGTCACTAAATGGAAGAGTTGATCATTAGAGCTGCAAGTAACGAAAATATAAAGTTCCATCATGCAAACACACCGTTTGCAAGACGTAGTAGCTGAATTTTTCTGCCTCGACCTGTCATACATTCAAAATTGCTTCGATAGAGACCCAATGAATAATGACAGCATTGCAGACGACCCGTTGCAGCTTCTGATCAGCAAACCTATCTTGAGCCAAATCCAGTTTCAAAACAGACTCGCATCCAGATACTTTCCGCTGATAGAATCATTCACGTTTTCAAAGTCAAGTTTCTGAAATGAGCTCACTCTCCTTAACATCTGGTCTCCATTCCTTACATAATTCCTTCCTCATTGTGACTAGACTGTATGGCCTCTGTTAATAACAGATCAACCAACTTTTAGCATATTTATCAGAATATTTCAGACCCGTTACGACTTCTGATATAGCAAACATATATTGAGCCAAAACCCATTTCAAACAGAATCCCTTCCAGATACTTCCACCTGAATAAATCATACGCCTTCTCACTGAGTCATCAGACCCTATTTACCGTCTGTCACGTCAACTTATACTTTTTGAGCATATCTCAAATCATTTTACCACAAAAGTTGTACTTCTTTACAAAGCCGTTATAACAATCTAAGCTTCTTTTAGAGCACCGACCCCATCGTAATCATTCACGTAGAATAAAATATTTGGTTTACTATGCCACCAACTAAATACATAGAACAGATAGTACCCCCAATCTTGTGTAATGCATCCTAAGCATATATGAGATATTTTAGACTCTTAAAAGTTTAAATCCACCACTGAACCTTTTGGCATTTTAATCCCAATATCTGTCATCAGTAAAAACCTTTCCAACTTGCCTCAGGCTCGATCCCAAGTTCCCCACTCATAGGCATATCTACGATACGAGTCCGGAATGCCAGACAATCGCTCTTCTAACCTCAAAAGCTTGTTCTTGTCTCCACCCATGATCAAAGCACATTTACAAATTTCAACTAAAACCTCAATATACAATCAGCAGGTTAAGCACTTGCAATTGATCTACTTATCTATTCAAAAGAATTCATTGTAAAACGTTTGAGCACCTGTAGATTAACACTGATGCTTGTTCAATTATCATTTCTACCGATCAAGCTAAGATTTCATATTTAAATAGAGGATTGTTCAAATCCATTACAATGATACATATTTGATTGTGAACGAAATTGAACTTTTAATTTACATGTATACACAATTAAACATAGACTGTGTTAATTCTATGATAAATAATTATTCAGTTTAAACTATCAACCATAATTCTGAAATGAACAACACAAACAAATCCATAAACCGAATAAGACCTTCAATTTCATTGATTGAATATCATTACAATGATACGTCACTTCTAATCAACAACACATAATAATAAAGCCTAATAAACACCAGATCTAATCCATGTAACCAAACAGCACCTAATTTAATTTAACCACCAAAACCATAGAGAGTCCTGCCTTGTCTTTTGAGAGCATAAACAACATCCATAGCAGTGACTGTTTTACGACGAGCGTGCTCAGTGTAGGTGACAGCATCACGGATAACATTTTCCAAAAAGATCTTGAGAACGCCACGTGTCTCTTCGTATATCAACCCGCTTATCCTCTTCACTCCTCCTCTACGTGCTAAACGACGAATAGCAGGCTTTGTGATTCCCTGGATGTTGTCTCTGAGCACTTTACGATGTCGTTTGGCTCCTCCTTTGCCTAATCCCTTCCCTCCTTTCCCTCTCCCAGACATTTCTTTCTTTCTGTTTTTATAAAAATTGAATTGATTGTTGTTTGGATTTGTTATTTGAGAACTGCAGGGGAGTGGGTGTTTTTATAGTGGTTGGGTTCAGTTTTTGTGTTTGTTTGAGTGTGTTTTGGTTCGTAGATTATAGGATTGGAGAGTGAATTTGGACCGTTGGATGGTGATCCGTGTGAGGTGAATGATTGGTTTTTATTAGTTCACTTCATAAGTTTTAGGTTAAATTACATGGATAGACCCCGTGATTTTACCATAATTTTATATTTAGTCACTAAGTTTTAGAACTTACACGTTGATACTACTTATAGAAATGCTCCACGTAACTCGTATAGAAGAAAATTACGTTTTTTTTCTTGATTTTGTTGTTAAAAGTTGAAAATTGTTAGTGTAGTTCAATTTCCCGTTGCCTTGGGCAAACTTTTTTTCTCCATCTTCATTACTCGTCTTTTTATCTCTAAATAGGTGCCAACTCAATCCTTTTTTTAACACATACGAGTGGATGTTTTAACATTTATGCACCAATAAATCAACAAATGGTTCGTGAGCTACAGCTGAAGACGTCGATGGAATGGTCGATGATGACATTTTTCTTTTCGCTTTGTCTTTTCCCATTGATCGAATTTTTTGTACCTCCTTATCATCCTTCTCCTACTCCTCGTCCACCGCGTTGTTAGGATTAAAACAAACTTGTGTTGAATCGATGTGATGATGGATGTGGAATCCGATGTCTTCGACTTCTTTGGTGACCTTGTGATTTGTAAGATTTTGGCATTTCAGCCTCCATCCAATTTGAGTAGTATTTTAAATGATCCAATTTGAGTGGCATTTTAAAATGTTCCACGCATTAATAAGTATGAAGTTTTGTGCATATGTTTGATGATATTTCGCTGGTGCCTTTTGGAACATCACATCTTCATATGAACCACTCTCGTTCCTCCTTATGACATTATGGTAAAGTGCACAAGATTGAATAGCTTAAGGACAAATTTATGCTTTTTTATTTGCATCTAATCGATTTGTAGCCTTGTATTGGGGTACACCGATCTCCTCTTGCACATAACGATTATAAATTCATTTGCCCAAAGGCAACACGAAATTGAACTACGCTAACAATTTTTAACTTTTAACCAGAAAAACAACGAGAAAAAGACGTAATTTTCTATACGAGTTACGTGGAGCATTTGTTTGGAAAACAACTCGAACCAATGATAGAGATGGAACAACAAATTAAATAAAAATCTAATTTAGATTATTAGATATTAGTTTGTGGATATGTGTGGTTTCATATGAAATTGGTTAGGGTTTTTAATTCTTAAAATTTGTGAATTTTTGGGTTTTTGTTTGAGTTAAAGACATTTGTTAATGGGTTAGTGTTGTTTGTGGTGGTGGCATGCGGTTAGGTGAACGGGTGTTTGGTACTGGGTTGGTGGTGAGGATGTCGTTTGGTAGTGGGTATGGTCGTTGAAGGCGAGATTCTGAAGACGGTGGTTGGAGGTCGTGGTGGTGGATTGGTTTGGTGAGGGTGTGTTTTAGTTTTGTTTTTGTATCAAGAAAAAATATATAAAGAGATGAGTGTGTTCTTTAGGTTAGTAAGTGTGTTGAGTGAAATGACTAATATACAATTTATTTTGACGGTCAAACTAAGTATGAGTAAGGGTGTTAGTAAAAATGAACCAAATTCGTAATGAGTGTTTCAAATTAAGAACGGATACGTATTTTTTTTTAAACTATTTGACTAAAATTGAAACATCCAGCAAACCGCATGCGCAAAAAAGTAATTAACTAAATGTTAAAAGATAAAAAATACTTGATATATAAAGTTTTCAGGTACAATGTATAAAGCAAGTTCGATAACTTAGGCTAAACACCAAAGGGGAGGGATTGACCTCATTTTATCCGTCACGTCAGCTTTCTCTCTCCGGCGATTGGTTGTCACGATGGGCACCTACACTAAAAAAAACATACCCACAAATAATTAATTAAAAAAAAAAAAAAAAAAAAACGATCGAGGTCGTCCAAGCGACCTTCAATCGCCAACACCCTCGATCGATCGTCCACACTAACAATGGATCAATTGCCAATCTATTACTGTGGGTAGTCTTATGATCTAAAATGCTCTCAGACCGTATCAGACAACTTGATATTCATCTTGACACTATAAAATATAATTAGTCATATCAACTAGTAAAATTTCATTTCGGAGATCTATGTGGGATTAGTAGCTTAAAAGGTAAGAATCGTTGAGGCCTACAATCTATACAAGTGAACGTTTACCGACTAGCATTTACTATTTACCAGTTGACAAGTCAAGAGTTCCTCAGTGCATGATCTGATCGATGTCTTGTTACACTAATCCATGGAGCAAGCCTTGACTTGCACAGATTTTGCTTCCCAATTTTGTATCCATCTATCACACATTTTGCAAGTCTTTAGTTATATTTTAATATTCCCAAACGTTCTTTTGCACTTCCTTGTTCACGGGTGAATAAAGTCCTTGTACAATAAGTTATTGTATAATAATTTTGAACCTTTTTATTTTTTGCAACACTTGAAGATGTACAAAAGGTTTCATCAAAAGTAATAAATATATGTTTTGATCGTCAAAATCAGTGTTGTGTATGTAGATAGTGTAGTACGATAGGTAGTATTTATTAAGGCTAAAATGGACTAAAAAAAAAAACTGGAATGTAGCAGCTAAAACTATTAAGCACACAGCCACACACCATGGTTCAATGACGCAGCCCCAATAAAACACGTGAGCTTTATAAACAAAAACAAGAAAGTAAGCTAAAGCCCGGCCACTTTAAACAATTAAGAGGAATAGTCGTTGGACACAAGATCATATGACTTAAAAATAAACTTAGTTACACCGTACAATGTATTTCATTTCGGAGATCTATGTGGGATTAGTAGTCATAAACATCATACTTTCATGGTCAAGGTTCAAATGCAAATAGTGTTTACGTAAAGTTGCCTCGTGAAAATAGGCCAAAGGATGGGTTGATAGTGGTAAAGCCTCCATCCAATGCCAAATTATGCCCACTTATATACTTAGATTCGTCACTTGCAAGGAAGAGAGTAGCATCAGCCACATCATCTACTTGAAGAACCATTCCTTTAAGGTTTGAGTATGCGTTAGAAAACAGTTCTGGATGATTCTTGGAAACAGATGTTCCCATTGATGTTGGGATAAAGTAGGGTGATATACAATTAACACGAATTCCAAACACTCCAAGCTCAGCAGCAACATTCTTAGTAAGGCCAACAATTGCGTGTTTGGAACATGTATATGCATGATCAGCAACACCACCTATGGTCGAAGAAACACTTCCAATCGAAATAATGCTACCACTGCACGCTGGAATCATGAAACGAGCAGCATGT
Source organism: Chrysanthemum lavandulifolium (assembly GCA_022545495.1). Taxonomy (NCBI): domain Eukaryota; kingdom Viridiplantae; phylum Streptophyta; class Magnoliopsida; order Asterales; family Asteraceae; genus Chrysanthemum; species Chrysanthemum lavandulifolium. Next base: position 230,879,186 of record CM040238.1, on the reverse strand, counting down.
TTGGTTCCGAGGAAAACACCAGTTACGTTGACACTCATCACTCGTTCGAAAACAGATTTTTCATTTTCAAGAATACTAAGCTTTGGCTGACCAGTAATTGCAGCATTGTTGATCATGATATCTAACTTACCATGCTCTTTCACTGCAAAGTTGATTGCATTTTCGATATCCAATTCAATGCACACATCACAATGGATGTAAGAAGCCATTTCGAGACCTATAGCTTCACAAACATTTTGACCTAGCTCATCAAGGATGTCAGCAATTATTACTTTTGCTCCATGTTTCGCAAACAACCTTGCAATGGACTCTCCAATCCCTCGAGCTCCGCCTGTAATAAGTGCAACTTTACCTGCCAATCTAATAATAAACACGCCTTAATAATAGACATCTGAATATATTCATAATACTTTTTTGTTTCAGTAATATTATGAAACTTGATAATCATATCACTTTGAGTTCTAATTAACATTTACAAAAGTGTGCTTGTATGTACCGTTGGGTTGCTCCAGAGACTGCTACGCTGCGTTCCATGGAATAGGTCTATTGGGTAACTAATTTATGGCCACATGGTGAATGTAGTTTTGCTTCGATATATATAGGAGTTGCTACTGTTTGTGAGAACATATGAAACATTAATTAATTATTTAGAATTCAAGGTCATTGAATGGCCGGCCACACTGAGTTAGGAATTTAGGTATGCTTATACTCCCTCCGTCCCTAAATAAATGTCCACTTGGACTTTTTGTGGTCTTTATTATTCAACTTTGACCTTAAACATTTTTGTTTGTGTGTATATATTACTTGATGCAAAATATATGAATGAATTGAGTTTTAAATGTATTTTCATTTATATAATTTTCATCAAGTGTTATATAACACAAACAAAGTTATTTAAGTCAAGTTGAAAAAAAAAAGACCAAAAATCAAAGTGGGCATTTATTTAGGGACGGAGTTTGATCGACCAATTCAACATATATATTTAATACTAGACAGCGAATTCATTTACTCATATATCAATCACATGGTCCCTGACTAATGGCTGGCACAATTCAACATATCACTCCCCGACCGACAAAGCATTTGCTCTACATGACGATTTTAGAGATGGCTTACCTACTTTACACCTTCTTCTATTTTTCGGAAAGAGATACCTGTATAGTACTAGTATCACTTTGCTGTTGTTTTATTGAGTTAAGAATCAGATTGTAACTTTAAGAAACTCTTCATAACTAGAGGCTCCACAAAAAAAATGCTATGTTAATATACAAGATTTTCAAAACATGTTCTAACGTTCACTAGCTTGTTCTGCTATGATCGTAATTACATAAAATGTATTGGGTTGATCATGACCGTAAGTAGATCTCACTTTTTATCCATGCAGACATCTTGATGAGAGTAAAGTCTATTAGAACTTCAAGCAAAATCTTTAGTTAATATCATATGCTTTATAGTTGAGGTCTATATATCATGTCTCTTCATCTTTATCTTCCTAGCAGAAATTTAGTAGAGCTCTATATACAACCCTGAAGTGGCCGCAACCTTGACCTGATTTGAGTTTGTGTGATGGTGGGCTCAATTCCCTTGAATTAGTCGGCTAAAATGTCGAAAACCTTGTTCTAAAAAAAATCGGGCTATTATATAAATATGAACTTAAATTGAACAGAATGTAAAGAGTTTGAGCTCGGAAACATATCTACAAGAAAAGAATTAGTGTCAACAAATTTGGCTATAATAATAAGACTTATTTACATAATCAGATTCTTCACATAGATAATTATCAATAAGGATCAACCAACAATGACGATGTCGAATTTAGAAATGATTACAATCTTAAAAAGTAAGAATGAATGTACTTATATAATTGATAAATTCAGATTAGACTTTTCAAACCTTGATTCCAATTCAATTATTCAATGGAAAAGCTTGAGGCAAAGCCCTTTTGACGAGCATGACTTGTTTGTAACCACTTCAGAAAAAGTATCCACAAGCTGCCCTGCAAGTGAAGCAGGATCCTCCATTAAAGTATCCACAAACACTTTAACAATTCTAACCTCTTGATCACTTGCTCGCAAGCTATACCAAGTGAGAAATTTCTTTCTAAAACCAGTATCTATATGTCCTTCGCATTCTAATTGTCGGATCACCTTCACATAATAGCCAAAGTCCCGATCATTTGATTCACCCAGTTCCTCGTCAGATCCGCTATTAAGAATCTTTTTTGAAGCCTTTGTTCGGGCTTTTCTTGTCGTAAGTTTGTGTATATTGAATGAATATAATGTTTGGTACATGATAAATATATATAGGATACAATACTCTAAACACATAATAGGCCTAAGCCTTATACTAATCGACTAACACTCCGCAGCTTGAGCGGAGGAGACCGAACACTGTCAGTCATGAAACTCGAGAAACAAGATGTAAGGTAAACCCTGGTAAAATATCAAAGCATCGAAACCGAGAAGGAACATGCGAGAACTCGAACTTGACCAAGAGCAACCAAATCACGAACAAAATGAATATCAATCTCAATATGCTTTGTGCGTTGATCTTTGAACATGATTAGAGGACAAGTACATCGCACTCACATTATCACAATAAACAATAGTAGCGAGAGGACAACGGTGTATGAAGCTCACGTAGTAAATTCGAAGCCAACATGTCTCGGATCAAGATTGGCAACACCACGATACTCACCTCAAAGACCTTTGGAACGAGAAATCGTTGGATCGACGTTAGAGGACCATGAAAGTAAGTTGTTGCCAAGAAAACACAATAACCCGATGTAGACCGGCGAGTGGTAGGGACAACCACCCAATCAAGATCCAATTTGCGAGAATCCACTTTAACTGCTTTTAACAACACCATTTAAAATCTTCTCTAACAAAGTGCAAATCAATCTCAAGATGTTTTGTCCTTTCATGAAAAACAGGTTGGTCGCTATTTTTATAGCGATTCTTACGTCACAATGAAGTGGAGCATGTAAAGACCGAAATTTTAAGATCTTTCAAAAATTTAAAATCCAAATCACTTCATCGTTCTTCAAGCAAGAGCTCTATACTCGCTTCAAGAGAGCTTTGAGAGAGTAGGTTGTTTTTACTTTTCAAGATACTAAAGACCCATTCAAAAATACACAATAGCCGATGAATGCACCTCCTTGTCACAATACACTTAGCCCAATCAAAGATCGAATAGGCAGAAGATACATACCGAATTCTTAGTAATATGAATACCCAAACTGGAGCTCCTTTAAGATACTTTAATATCTTTAAAGCTATTCGAAATGAGACTTAAGAGGAGAATGCATGAACTGACTTAAACAATGAACATCGTATGAAATATCAGGTCTAATATTAGTCAAGTAAATAAGCTTTCCCATAAGCTTTTGATAATCAGTAATATTATCAAGTAAAGGATCATTATCAGTAGCTTCATTAGATATAACAAGTTTAGATTGTAAAGGAGTTTTAGAAGGTTTGCAACCAAGCATACCATACTCTCTTAACAAATCTAAACAGTACTTCATTTGGTTTAAACAAATTTCTTTGTCAGTCTCAGCAACTTCAATGCCAAGAAAATATTGCAACTTTCCTAAATCCTTAATCATGAACTTAGTTTTAAGAAAGATTTTGAAATTGTTAATTTCATAAATATTATTCCCAGTAACAATAATATCATCAACATAAACAAGTAATGCAATAAACACATCATCTTTAGACTTTGTATATAAAGAATACTCACTTTTACTTTGAGTAAAGCCATTTTCAATAAGAGCAGATGTAATTTTAGCATTCCATTGTCTACGAGCTTGTTTTAAACTTTAAAAAAAAATTATTAAGTCTGCATACTCTATTATCACCTTCAGGTAAGAATCCTTCAGGTAACATCATATAAACAGTCTTATCAAGATCACCATACAGAAAGGCATTATTAACATCAAGTTGGAAAATAGGCCAATTATTCTGAACAGCAACATTAAGCAAGCATCTAACAGTGACCATTTTAACAACAGGAGAAAATGTTTCCTCATAATCTACACATTCTTTCTGATTATATCCTTTAGCCACAACTCTAGCCTTATATCTATCTATCTCTCCATCAGACTAATATTTAATTTTAAACACCCATTTACTTCCTATAGCTTTTCTTCCAAGAGGTAAAACAGTGACTTCAAAAGTATCATTTCTATATAAAGCCTCAATCTCATTATTCATAGCATCAGTCCAATAGATAGATTTAACAGCTTCAAAATAATTTTTTGGTTCATGACTTTTGTTCAACTGAACTGTAAAACAATAGTTTCTAGAGTTAAGTTTAGAATAATTCACAAACTTTTCAATTCCATACTTAACTTTAGACTCAACAACAAAATCATTATAATTTCTGGGAAAAACAGAAGGTCTAGAAGACCTTCTCAAAGGTACTTCTTCCTGAACTGGAGAATTTGAATCAAGGTTCAAATTACCCTCAGAATTATCATTGTCTTCAAGTGTAGTTACCATCTCATCCTCATCAGCAAAGACACTGATGTCACTGTTATGATCAGTGACATGGTCTCTACCAGATAAAGGAGAGTAGCTACCTTCACTTGGTAACTCGATGTCACTATTCGATTAGGGTCTACTCTCTTTCATCATTGGGTAGTTCGGGGTTTCAACATCAAAAGTTCAACCGATTTAAGTCTTGAAAACATTTTTAGAAGTAGTATTGTTCTTATCAGCAGTTGATTCCTTAAAAGGAAAGATAGACTCAAAAAATTTAACATCTCTAGAAAAGATGAACTGATGCTTATCAAGAATGATATTGCTGAAAGAATGATTAACAAATTCAGTACCATTATCACTTCTAAAACTCTTAATTTTTTTATCAAACTGAGTGGCAATCATATTGTAAAAGATAGTGATATAATGAACAGTTTCATCCTTAGTTTTAAGTAAGTATACCCAAACAACCCTAGTGTAATCATCTACAATAGTCAAAAACTACTTGTAACCTTCCTTACTAGCAACCTTATAAGGTCCCCAAAGATCTAAATGAACAAGTTCACCTAAAACAGTAGAAGTATGATCACTTAAAGGAAAATGTTCTCTAGTTTGCTTAGCTCTTTGACAAGTTTCACAAATTAAGTTTTGATCCTTTGAATTAAGTTTCAAATCAGGTTTCAAAACATTTAAAAGCAGTCTCAGGGGTGACCAAGTCTGCGATGCCGATCATAATAAGAAAGAGAGTTATGACTTTGAAAAGAGGTACCTCCAGAATTGAAATAATATAAACTACCACACTGATTACCAGTCCCCAGAACATTTCCCAGATTCAAATCCTGATTCAAGAAATAACATTAGTTCTCATCAAAGGCAACTACAATCTTATTATCTTTGGCCAGTTTATGAACAAAAATTAAGGTAACACAATATTCTGGAATAACCAGAACATCATATAATATTAAAGAGTCAGCTAACTTTAGATTTCCAATTTTAGTAATCAAAGCTTCTGTTCCATTTGGATGACCAACTTTTATTTGAAGATGAGAAATATCAAAAACATTTACCAAGTCCCTGTCAAAATGTGTCATATGATGGTTAGCACCAGTATCCACAATCTTTCCATCAAAACTAAGTTTGGGTTTCAAATTGGTATTTGTTGAAAAAAACTTTTGAAAATTCTGATTAAAAATCTTACTAGTATTAAAATAAGTACCTGCCATATTGGCCTGCACACTATTTCCTTTGACAGAATTGTCTTTGATGAGAGAAATGAGGGTAGTAAGTTGTTCATGTGTAAAACCAGAAGATGAACTGGACCCTACAGAATTATTGTTAGAAAACCTTTTTTGAGTATTTTGAGGTCTATTATTGTTTCCCTTTTTTTCCAAAATTTGGAGGATACCCAATCAATTTAAAACATCTGTCTTGAGTATGCCCATTAAAACCACAGTGATCACAAACAAGAGTAGGACTAGTATTTCTCCTATTATCAGATACTTTATTAAAATTAACAGTAGGATGATTAGCATGAGTATTCTGATTAAAAGGTCTAGCAGATTGACTGGTCTAATTATTAATTTGACTCACAACTCTAGTAGCAAAGCAGAATTATGATTCCTACTAGTACTACCAGACACAACATTTCTATAATGTGGAAAACTAGAAGGGGGGGTTGAATAGTTTTACCAATTAAAACTTGTTTTAAACTATTTAGATCGACTTATGTCAATCTATTTGGATGTGTGTTGGATGTTGATAAACAAACATATAGAAATATAAATATGTAATGAAAAGATAAATAGTAAGAGACACAAAACCACAACGCGAGTATTTATAGTGGTTCGGCTACAAGGACACCTTCCTTGCCCTACTCCACTCCCCGAGTCACCTACTCGAGAGTTCGTAATCACTACACAACACCGACTCCTTATGGTGGAGAAACCTTCACAACGCCGCCTACACTTTATCCGGTACAAGGCTAGATACCGGGTCCTTTTCACCAAGGAGAACCAATACTATCACAACGTTGCCTACCCTTTATCCGGTACTAGGCTAGATACCGAGTTCCATTACAATGGAGGAACTACTACCCAACACTACACCAATCACCTAACCCCAAAGGATATCCACTCCTTATAACAACATCAACAAGGATATCAATATCCTTTGACCCAATACTAATCTATCTTGTACATCGAATCACACCATATCGAATGTACACCTTAGGCACCTTTTACTAATGCCTTTGACTCGATCTTCAAGACACCCTTCACTAATGTCTTGTGTCTTGACTTCTAGGCACCCTTCACTAATGCCTTTAGTCTTGACTTCTAAGCACCCTCCACAAATGCTTATGATACGGACGATAGATACCCTTCACTAATATCTTCGTCTTGACACTTGAGACACCTTTCACAAATGTCTTCAACATAAACTTCTAGGAGAAGAAAACAATCATCAACAAGAGGACTTGATGAGTCTTGATGATGAGGAAGCATGGCAACTCATGGACTTGAGCTTGCTTGACTTCAAAGGTGGTGATCTCGCCTTTCCGAGGAACCTAGAGGATCACACAAAACAAAACTACATACATAGATCACTTGGATGCGGGGTTAGTGAGTTTTTAACTCAAAGGAAATTGTGAGAGAAAGGGGTAAGAAACAATGAAGAAATGGCTCACTATTTATAGAGAGAAAAAGTATACTGTTTCACGGATCCCACGGATCCCTCCCTCAAGGGATCCGTCTAGTGTAAAACTAGGGATCCGCGGGACGCTCCTCTTTGCCCATGGGTATTTTGGTTATGGGTCATGGATCATGGGTTATGGGTTGCTCCATGGGTATTTCTTTAGATACAATGTATCTAATGAGTGCAATGTATCTAGTCAAGTGGGTATGGGTCAATACCATAGGTTATGGATATGCTCCATGGGTTGTAGTTTTTACCCATTATAATACATACTAGTTATGTATATATTTGCCCAATATGTAAACACTAGTTGTTGTACATATGTATTACTAAATCATAAAATCACTTATACTTGTTTTAGTATTTTATGTGAAAACGTAAGTGTGTTAGAAAACTATTGGCTCAAACCATTTACGTATTTTATTTGTTTCGTTCAAATGATTTTACGTTTGTTATCGACAAAACATTAGAAGATCGTAATAGTAAACGTTTTTACGGCTTATTTGTATTAACAATCTCCCCCTTTTTGTTGATGACAAAACATAAAATTATTTTAAGGAAAAACTAAAATTCGTAAAAGTTTGAATTTGTAGTTTTTCCTTTCTTCTCCCCCTTTTTGTCGAAACAAAAAGAGCTTCGAAGGTAAACTAACACATTGTTTTAATAAAAACATGTGAGAAAAGAGAAAAAAAATAATAGAGAGCAAATAACGGGAGGAGATCTCGTCTTAACTCCCCCTTGACGAGTCCATCCCTATGTGAGGGCGTCAAGAAAATTAATACTAAGCTAGTTCATTTGCAACTAAGTTTGCAAGAGATTTTGTCTATGTGACGAGTATGCTCCCCCTTGATGATTGCAACTTTACAAAGGGACGTTATGAAATGTAATCCTATTATTGCAAGTGATTTTGCAATGTATTGCTTTGACACAAAGCTCCCCCTAGCTTTATGGTGTTAAAGTTTTCATGTGTAAATTAAATAACTACAAAACAAAGATTAGAAAGCAAGTATAATGCATAATTTCCTGCAAATATGATTCAAGTTAGTAGAAAAATAGTTTTTTGTTGCACGGTTCCCTCCTTTGGGGGATCCGTCTAGGCAAATATCAGGGATCTGTCTGACTGATGGCTAAATTCAGCAATGGTGATATAACAAATAATGTTAACATCAAAGTGAGATATGTATTATACAACATAATCATATACTCAGAAAAATAGCAAGTATCATGTAATTTCATTTAATAAAACTAGAGGTATGATATACATGACTCTAAAAACTAAGAAAATGAATGATACATGACTTGGAATTACTAGACTTATCTAAGTAACGATTGATACTAGGACACCACTAAAATCCTCTAGCTCAAGTTTGTTTAGGTTTAATCTCGTCGAAACGTTAGAGGAGGTGATAGAACATGAAACACGTTGATCTTCCCGTACTTCATGTATCAAACTTTCAACATATTGACAATGATAACACTCTTTGTCATGGCTAGGTAGTGGTGGTGGACGAAAAGAAATTGCTTGATGCGAAGGATCAAGTGAAGCGGCTTGTGGAGCTTCAAACGATGGAGGGATTGGTGGAGGCGCATTTGAGAATGGCTCGACCAAGAATGATGGTGGTGGTAGAGAAGTGTCAACTTCCATATGGTCGGGTGGTTGACTTTGATGATTTCTCATAATCCAAATGGGATTATATGATGGAAACGGCGAAAAGGAAGCCGGAGCAAGTGTTGACTCAACACCTTGATTTTGTACCATTATTCCTCCTAATGAGGAGAATGTTGTCGGCGGATGAGGCGACCTTAGAGGCAAATCCTCTAAATTGTAGAGGTGTGGTGATGATAGTGGAGATGTAAAAGAGATAGCTCTAGGAACCAATGGCGATGGTTTAGTGGAGATGATATTGTTTAGCCTAGGAGGTATGGTGGTGTTTGGCATAGGTAGTTTTGTGGGTACTATCCTTATAGGAATTGGTTTGATTGGTTGAGGAAAGATCCTATCATTTGTTGGCTTGACCGAGATGATTCGGTTGAAGAGATTTCGTGTATAACACGAGCCTTTTCTTGGGTGGTTCTTGGGTGGATAAGTTACTACTTGGGGTTTTCCTCATGATGAGATGATTTCAAGAGGTTTGTAATGGTTTCTAAAGTCTTTGAAAGTTAGGATGGAGGTGATGACTATGGAAGTCCTAACAATGTGGTTTATAAACCAAGAGATTTAACAAGTGCATTTAAGCCTTAAGCCACTAAGATTCATTGGAATGTGATGATTAACATGCACAAGAGTCAACTTGATTTTGTATTGATCTAGGAACTCATTTAAGATGAGATGGAGTGTTTGAGTAAGAAAGATGAGTTGAAATGATTTTTAGCAAGAATTGACATAAAGCGTCATCCGGATCCCATGGTTCCTCCGAGAGGGATCCGTCTAGGCTAATCCTAGGGATCAGGCTCTCGGCTGACTATGAAAGAGTGGAAGTGATGTTTCTAAGATCTAAGATCTATATTATCTTGAGTGTTTCAGTCCTCCTAAGTGTCTTAAATGAAGAGGTGCTTAAGTACTTGAAGGTAATGAGTGATGTAGCTAATGATTGCCTTTTATGGAAGGATTTGGAACTTTTATGAGTACCAATGAATGAGCAAGGATGATACTAAAGATGAGAGTGTCAATTGAAGCTAAATGATCTTAGAGATCAGGTTGTGACTTAGGATAGTGTTTTGGAAAACATCCTAAAGGCTTTGAGATGTGAAAACTAAAATTTGATCAACTTTGATCAATTTTGAGATAAGGATGATGTATGATCAATTTTTCCATAATCGAAAGATTTCTAAAGCTAGATGTGAGGGATCATGTGAGAATGATGAGTGATCTAGAGAGCGGAAGAGTAATGGATTAAAGTGAAAACGATAGATCTACAAGCGTCTTAGAGTGTGATATAGGTGAGTTATGTGTGAGTAGAAAGGATCTACTTATCTTGATAAGGACTTAATTTGCCTTAAGACACTATGTTTAGCTTAGTGTGAGGTGTTCTAAGGATATGTTTGAAATATAATGCTTGCAATTGCATTTTTTGTTTGCCGGATCCCACGGTTCCCTAAGTGTAGGGATCCGTCTAGCACAAACATTAGGATCCGTTCATCTGCTCAGCAGAACCTTTACTAAAGGTATGCAATGATCTTAACAATGCATTATATCCCAAGGTTGGTTTAAAGGGGTTCTAATACTAAGATATCAAATGTAAGATGTTTTATTTCATGAAGGAAATAGAATTACATTGATAAAGCAGTACAAGAGGATTGATCCTATTTGAAATACTACTAAGTTCCTGAGTGTTTTCGCTAGATGGATCATCAAATGGTTGATGAGTGTTGGCGGTTCAGTGAATGAAGAACGTCTTCATGAGGAAATGTTCAATGGTTCCATCATCTTGTTCTGAAACGCGCAACGGACTTTGAAATTGAGGATGAAAGTGCATGACATTATGATAGCGTCAAGAACATTCCATATGGAATGAGTTTATTCTGCGACCTTGAAGATTTACACCGCCTTGCGAAGAAGTAGGCGAGATTGTATGGTTGTTGTGTTAGCAACGAAGACAACATGTGAGCACAACAAGCGGGAAGGATTTCTCGATTTCCCTAAGACTCAAACATTTTCACGTGGGATGAGTGCAAGGGGCTTGTACTCTTCAAGAATATCCGTGTGTAGATGATGTTTGGATTGGAGTGATGGGTTTGCATAATATGCGAATTAAGTCTTGTGGGAAGGAATGTGAGAACAATACGGACTATTTTCTTCACGAAAATTGAAGAGAGAATCAAGAGACCAATCTTCAGTGAAGGCACATTGTCCATAATTTAGAATTCGGAGAATTTGAGCAAATTGCCCAAGAGTCAAAACAAACTTTTGGTTTTTGATCCAAAACCAAAGAGATAGAGATCGATCCTCGTTACAAACGAGTTCGACTTGACGAAAGAATTCAGTACAAACCTTGGACATATTTTCTCGTTAATTTCGAGAAGACATTCTAGTCCTATGGCTCGGAAGGAGGTATTGATACCTTCTTGAATTGTAGAGAGTGTCTACACGTCCTTCATGGAAGTGACGGGTTTCGAGATTGTTGAACCCACGGACATGATTGCGGTGTGTTGGGTTCAGAGAGATGTTAGGAGTGTAGACGCTAGAGAGTGAAGAATCAAACTCATATACGTGCGACATAGTGACACCTATAGAAAAGATGAGTTAATAGAAGGTGATGTTTGTGATCAACCTATGATTATCTAATGTTTTTATTAGATTTTTATTAACAATGGTTTTTAACAAGAAAGACACTTAACTCACTTTATGGTTTTGACATTCTAGTGGAGTATTACTTTTAGAAGAAAAGTGGTTTTTAGATTGCATGAAAATCATTCTCCGAGGGGACGGATCCACGGTTCTTTTCAAAAGGGATCGCTAGTATAACTTCAGGATCCGTAGATCATTGTCTGAGAACCATTTTAAGAAAAGCATAGGTTTTAGATCTCATAGTTTTATACCAAGATAAGTGTTTTAGCATACATTTTCTTTTAACATGCATACATGACTTCTAATGTATCACGAAGAAAGAAATACAACAAAGAAAGATGATAAACACATAATAGCCTAGATAACTAGACTATTAGTAATATTTCATTTCAATACTAAGAATGATACAAAGGATTGGGTATATAACCCCAATGTGATTAACAACACAAAGTAAATGTCTCCGTATGTGAACTTCATCATAGGGAACACAAGTGCGATAGTGTTAAGGCGATGAGCAGGCGATGTAAACCATGTTGAAGATTATCCTTCTTGGTTTCGGTTGGGATGAGATGAAGAGGAAGATGAAGTTTTGAATGAGAGAATTTTGAAATTGGAAGATTTGAAAAAGTGAGGATTTGATAGAGTGGGCGTCGAGTGGAATATTTATGGGAAGAAGTATTTTCAAAATTTGTGTTTTGTTTTATTATTGGATTAAAAGAAACAAAACATAAGTTTTAAATACCACGACTTTAGACGAGAGATAAAACACGATGTGAGAAAAATGCTTCCTAATGAAGCTTCATGTAAAACATGTATATGCACAAAAGATAATCATATAAATACCTAAACAGCATACTTAATTATCAAGCAAAATAAAAAGAAAATCATACCTCTAGCGCACTTAGGAATGTCTTTACAAATGACACAACAAATGTCACTTAGATGATTCCCGCTCCTTTGCGTTTAAGATACCTTCTTAAGGAAGGTATTCTTGTTACCAAGCGATTCCTATAGCTATGTGGGTATGAGCTTTGACTAATCAACATGACAGAGAAGAATAGTGTAATTAAATGAAAAAGTAAATAAAAAAAATGTTGTTATCAAATCAACATCCAAACATATAGTTTTAAAAGACATGGTGTTTGTTTTATGAAAAACCTTCTTTGTAGTTTTCAATTAACCATGGATCGTATCAAGTTTTAAAGTACAATATACTTCAAGAAACTTGTAACGAAGCTCGATGCCAATTGTGGAAAACTAGAAGGGGGTTGAATAGTTTGCCAATTAAAACTTCCTTTTAATCTATTTAGACCGACTTATGTCAATCTATTTGGATGTGTGTTGGATGTTGATAAACAAGCATGTAAGGGCAAGTAATGAAAAGATAAGAGTAAGAAGCACAAAACCACAACGCGAGTATTTATAGTGGTTCGGCTACAAGGACACCTTCCTTGCCCTACTCCACCCCCGAGTCACCTACTCGAGTTCGTAAACACTACACCAATCTCCTTATGGCGGAGAAGCCTTCACAGCGTCGCCTACCCTTTTTAGGTGCTAGGCTAACCACCGGGTTCTTTCACTCCAAGGTGAACCACACCTACACAACGTCGCCTACCCTTGCGAAGGATCAAGTGAAGCGGGTTGAGGAGCCTCAAACGATGGAGGGATTGGTGGAGGCGCATTTGAAGATGGCTCGACCAAGAATGATGGTGGTGGTAGAGAAGTGTCAACTTCCATATGGTCGGGTGGTTGACTTTGATAATTTCTCATAATCCAAATGGGATTAATTTATGGTGACGGCGAAAAGGAAGCCGGAGATAGTGTTGACTCAACGCCTTGATTTTGTACCATTATTCCTCCTAATGAGAAGAATGTTGACGGTGGAGGAGGATGAGACGGCCTATGAGGCAAATCTTCTAAATTGTAGAGGTGTGGTGATGATAGTGGAGTTCTGAATGAGATAGCTCTAGGAACCAATGGTGATGGTTTAGTGGAGATGGGATTGTTTGGCTTAGGAGGTATGGTGGTGTTTGGCATAGGTAGTTTTGTGGGTACTATCCTTTTAGGGATTGGTTTGATTGGTGGAGGAGAGATCCTTGCATTTGTGGACTTGATCGGAGATGATTCGGTTGAAGAGATTTTGTATACAACACGATCAATTTTCTTGGGTGGTTCTTTGGTGGATGAGTTACCACTTGGAGCTTTCCTCATGATTTCAAGACGTTTGTAAAGATTTCTAAGTGCTAAAAATAAGGATGAAGGTGATGAATTTAGGAGTCCTAACAATGTGGTTTATAAAGCAAGGGATTTGACAAGTGCATTCAAGACTTAAGCCACTAAACTTTATTGGAATGTGATGATTAACATGCACAAGAGTCAACTTCAGAGTTGTACTGATCTAGGAACTCCTTTAAGATGAGATGAAGTGTTTAAGTTAGCAAGATGAGCTTGAAATGATTGTTTTAGCTAGAGTTGACATAAATCTGTCATACGGATCCCACGGTTCCCTCCAAAGAGGGATCCGCCTAGGCTAATCTAAGGATCCGTCTCTCGTGACTAAGAAAAGATAGCAATGATGTTTGTAAGGTCTAATGCCTATTTCTTCTTGAGTGTTTCAGTTCATCTAAGTGTCTTAAATGAAGAGGTGCTTAAATACTTAAGAGTAATGAGTGATGTAGCTAATGATTGCCTTTTATGGAAGAAATTTGAACTTTCATGAGTACCAATGAATGAACAAAGATGACACTAAAGATTATGAGAGTGTCAAATGGAGCTAAATGATCTTAGAGATCAGATAGTGACTTAAGATAATGTTTTGTAGAATATCCTAAAGGCTTTAAGATGGAAAAATTAGAATTTGATCAATTTTGACCAATTTTGAGGTAAGGATAATTATGATCAATTTAGCCATAATTGAAAGATTTCCAAAGCTAGATGTGAGGAATCATGTGAGAAATGATAAGTGAGCTTGAGAGGGGAAGAGTAATGAGTTTAAGTGAAGCGATAGATCTACAAGCGTCTTGAGTGTGATCTAAGTGAGTTATGCGTGAGTAAGAATTTACTCAAATTTGAAAAGAACTTAATTTGTCTTAAGGCGCTATGTCTAGCTTAGTGTGAAGTGATCTAAGGCAATGTTTTGAAATATAATGATTGAAATTGCATTTTGTGTTCACCGGATCCCACGGTTCCCTAAGAGTAGGGATCCGTCTAGCACAAACTTTGGGATCAGTCTATCTGCTAAGCAGAACCTTTACTAAAGGTATGCAGTGATTTTGACAATGCATTATGTTTCAAGGTTAGTTTAAGAGGTTCTAACACTAAGATATCAAATGTAAGATGTTTTATTTCATGAAAGAAATGAGTTACATTGATGAAACATGAATACTAAGGTTTGATCCTATTTTGAAAGAAAGCTAAATTCCTTGAGCATTTTCGCTAGATGGGTCATCAAATGGCTGATGAGTGTTTGTCGATTCAGGAATGAAGAAAGTCTTCATGAGAGATGCGTTTAGAGGTTCCATCATCTTGTTCACAAGTATGCATACAACGACTTTGAAATTGAGGATGAAAGTACATGATGTTACGATAAAGGCGTGTCAAGAACATTCCATAAGGGATGAGTTTATTCTTGGAGCCTTGAAGATTTACAATTCGCCACGAAGAAGTAGGCGAGATTGTATGGTTGTTGTGTTAGCAAACAATACATTATGTGAGCACAACAAGCGGAAGAATTTCTCGATTTCCTAAGGCTCCAAACATTTTCACGTGGGATGAGTGCAATAGGCTTGTACTCTTCTCGGATGTCCGTGTAAGGATAATGTTTGGATCGGAGTAATATGGTCGAGGTTCTCATATTATGCGAGTCAAGTCTTCCGGGGAGGGTATGTGTGAACAATATGGACTATTTTCTTTCTGAAAGATGAAGAGAGAATCAAGACCAATCTTGGTGAAGGCACATTGTCCATGATTTGGAATTCGAGAGAATGTGAGCAAATTGCAGAGAGTTAAAACAAACTTTTGGTTTTGATCCAAAACCAAAGAGATTAGAGAGCGATCCTCGTTACGAACGAGTTCAACTTGACGGAAGAATTCCAATACAAACCTCGGACAAATTTTCTCATTAATTTCGAGAAGACATTCTAGTCCTATGGCTCGGAAGGAAGTATTGATACCTTCTTCGAATTGTAGAGGGGTGTCAACAATACGTCCTTCGTGGAAGTGACGGGTTTCGAGATTATTGAACCCACGGACATGGTTTCCAGGCGTGTTTGGCTCAAGGGAGATGTTAGGAGTGTAGACGCTAGTGGGTGAAAAATCAAACTCATATTCATGCGACATAGCGAAACCTATAGGAAAAAGGAGTTAATAGGAAGTGACGTATTACGGGTAAAACAATGATTACCTAACGTTTTTTTACTGGATTTTTATTAACAATGACACTTAACTCACTTAATGTTTGACATTCTAGTGGAATATTACTTTTAGAAAGAAGGTGGTTTTTATTTTGCATGAAAAACCTGTTATCCAGGAGGACGGTTCCTACGGTTCCCTTTCATAAGGGATCCGGCTAGTATACCTTCCGGGATCCGTGGATCTGTAGTAACAGAATCAAATTTCGTGATAAAAACATAGGTTTTTAGATCTTATAGTTTTATACCAAGATATGTGTTTTAGCCTACTTTTTCTTTTAGCATGCATACATGGCTTCTAATGTATCACAAGAGAATGAAATAAATCAAAAGAAATGGCAAACACATTATGATAATAATAACCTAGATTAACTAGACTATTAGTAATATTTCATTTCAATGCTAAGAATGATACAAAGGATTAGGTATATAACCCTAATGTAAATTAACAAAACAAAGTAAATGTCTCCGTATGAGAACTTCGTCATAGGGAACACAAGAGCGATGAGTGTTAAGGCGATGAGCACGAGAGCGATGTAAACCATGTTGATGATGAACCTTCTTGGTTTTGGTTTGAGATGAGATGAGATGAAGAGGAAGATGAAGTTTTGAATGAGAGTTAATATTTGAAAGTGGAAGATTTGAAAAAGTGGGGATTTGATAGAGTGGACGACGGATGGTTTATTTATGGGGAAGGAGGAATTTTTTAGATTTGTTTTTTGTTTTATTATTAGAAAGATATGATTTTTGGATTAAGTGAAATAAAACACAAGTTTTATATACCACGACTTTAGACGAAAATGTAACACGTATGTGAGAAAAAAGCTTCCTAATGAAAAATAAATAATAAAAAATGTTGTCATCTAATCAACATCCAAACAAAGAGTTTTAAAAGACATGGTGTTTGTTTTTATGAAAAACCTTCTTTGTAGTTTTCAATTTAACCATGGATCGTATCAAGTTTTTAAAGTACAACATACTCTAAGAAACTTGGTTACGAAGCTCTGATGCCAATTGTGGAAAACTAGAAGGGGGTTGAATAGTTTTACCAATTAAAACTTGTTTTAAACTATTTAGATCGACTTATGTCAATCTATTTGGATGTGTGTTGGATGTTGATAAACAAACATATAGAAATATAAATATGTAATGAAAAGATAAAGAGTAAGAGACACAAAACCACAACGCGAGTATTTATAGTGGTTCGGCTACAAGGACACCTTCCTTGCCCTACTCCACTCCCGAGTCACCTACTCGAGAGTTCGTAATCACTACACAACACCGACTTCTTATGGTGGAGAAACCTTCACAATGCGCCTACACTTTATCCAGGTACAAGGCTGAATCCGGTCCTTTTCACCAAGGAGAACCAATACTATCACAACGTTGCCTACCCTTTATCCGGTACTAGGCTAGATCACAAGTTCCATTACAATGGAGGAACTACTACCCAACACTACACCAATCACTAACCCCAAAGGATATCCACTCCTTATAACAACATCAACAAGGATATCAATATCCTTTGACCCAATACTAATCTATCTTGTACATCGAGTCACACCATATCGAATGTACACCTTAGGCACCTTTTACTAATGCCTTTGACTCGATCTTCAAGACACCCTTCACTAATGTCTTGTGTCTTGACTTCTAGGCACCCTTCACTAATGCCTTTAGTCTTGACTTCTAAGCACCCTCCACAAATGCTTATGATACGGACGATAGATACCCTTCACTAATATCTTCGTCTTGACACTTGAGACACCTTTCACAAATGTCTTCAACACTACACTTCTTAGGAGAAAGAAAACAATCATCAACAAGAGGACTTCAGTAGTCTTGATGATGAGGAAGCATGGCAACTCATGGACTTGAGCTTGCTTGACTTCAAAGGTGGTGATCTCGCCTTTAAGAGGAACCTAGAGGATCACACAAAAACAAAATTGCATACATAGATCACTTGGATCTGGGGTTAGTGAGTTTTTTAACTCAAAGGGAATTTGTGAGAGAAAGGGGTAAGAAACAATGAATAAATGGCTCACTATTTATAGAGAGAAAAAGTCTACTGTTCTACGGATCACACGGATCCCTCCCTCAAGGGATCCGTCTAGTGTAAAACTAGGGATCCGTGGGACGCTCCTCTTTGCCCATGGGTATTTTGGTTATGGGTCATGGATCATGGGTTATGGGTTGCTTCATGGGTATTTCTTTAGATACAACGTATCTAATGAGTGCAATGTATCTAGTCAAGTGGGTATGGGTCAATACCATGGGTTATGGATATGCTCCATGTGTTGTAGTTTTTACCCATTATAATACATACTAGTTATGTATATATTTGCCCAATATGTAAACACTAGTTGTTGTACATGTGTATTACTAAATCATAAAATCACTTATACTTGTTTTAGTATTTTATGTGAAAACGTAAGTGTGTTAGAAAACTATTGGCTCAAACCATTTACGTATTTTATTTGTCTCGTTAAAATGATTTTACGTTTGTTATCGACAAAACATTAGAAGATCGTAAAATATAAATAAACATTTTTACGGCTTATTTGTATTAACATATGATTTTCTTCACTACTGATAATAGCATAAGCACCTTTAACATCAGGCAAAGGGTCTCTAGAAAGGATATTACTCCTTATTTGCATATAAGTATCATCCAGACCCATTAAAAATTGCATTAATTTCATAGGTTGATTATGCTTTTTAAAATCATCAGCAGCATGACAAGTACATCTTGGTAATTGCACCATAGCATCAAATTGTTTCCACAAAGTACTTAGCTTATTCAAATATTCAGAGATAGTAGTGCCATTCTGAGTTAATGAGTTTATTTTATGATGCAAGTTAAAAGTAACAGAACCATCAACCCTGTCAAAAGTATCTTTTAACTCACTCCAGACACCAGAAGCACTTTTAGAAAAAATTTGACCAAGAAACAGTTCTTCAGAGATGGAATTTAGAATCCATCCCAAAACAATAGCATTAACCCTGTCCCATTGTCTTCCCAAAACTTCATCAGTATTAGACCTTCTACATGTTCCATTAATAAAACCGGTTTTATTTTTTCCTTCTAATGCTAACATCATAGCACAAGACCAGACATTATAATTCTCAGTTCCTTTTAGTTTTATTGAAACAACAGTTAAAGAAGCTAAATCATTTGGGTGTAAATGTAAAGGATGACTCAAATCCAATCTACTTATTAAAGTGATAGGGTCATCAGGTTCATACTCATCATCAGTATAACCATGAATAGAATTATGAACAGACATGATTCAAAGAAACAAACAAGCAAGCACACAGCTTAAGATGAGAAAGTAGTTCCCAGGTTTTCCTTGCCACTAAAGTGGTAGGTCAAGGGCGCACACAAGCACACAAAGTACAGAATCAAGAACAACAACAACAACAACAACAAAAACTCAACCAACAACCAATCACAACTTCCAATAATCCCAAAACCTATCCTCCGGCAATCTAAGCAGAAAAATAAGAACATAAATTAAAGAGAGAGTGCGAGAGGTGTTACATAGCACGCAATTATTAATCAGCAATGGAATAACAAACCTACTATACTCTAGATTCACTTAGTCTAGAGATATAGCAGATATACAGCAAGAACCCAGAACCAAGATCCAAGAACCAACAAACCCTAATGTTAATACAAATAAGCCGTAAAAACTTTTATTTATATTTTACGATCTTCTAATGTTTTGTCGATAACAAACGTAAAATTATTTTAACGAAACAAATAAAATACGTAAATGGTTTGAACTAATAGTTTCTAACATATTCACATTTTCACATAAAACACTAAAACAAGTATAAGTGATTTTATGATTTAATATTACATATGTACAACAACTAGTGCTTACATATTTGGGTAAAATATACACATAACTAGCATGTAGTATATTGGGTAATATAAATGGGTAGAAACTTAAGTATCACAACCCATTGGGCAAATACATTGAATGTAATTGGGTACAACCCAAAACCCATGACCCATGGAGCTTGACCCATAACCCATTGCATGACATCATGATTATATCATACATGGATAATATCCATAACCCATGGATCAACCCATACCCAAGTGACCAAGTGCATTGCACTCAAAAGATACATTGTATCTAGCTAAAGATCCATGGTTCAACCCATGACCCATGACCCATAACCAAAATACCCATGGGTAAAGGAGCGTCCACGGATCCCTAGCTTAACGCTAGACGGATCCCTTGTGGAAGGATCCGTGGGATCCGGAACAATAGATTTTTCTTCTATAAATAGTGAGCTATTTCTTCATTGTTTCTCACCCTTTCTAACACACTTTCTCTCCCGAGTTAAAACTCACTAACCTCGATCCAAGAGATCTATGTTTGTAGTTTTGTTTTTGTGTGATCTTCTAGGTTCCTCTTAAAGGCAAGATCACCACCTTTGAAGTCAAGCAAGCTCAAGTCTATGAGTTGCCATGCTTCCTCATCATCAAGGCTACTGAAGTCTTCTTGTTGATGAATCCTTTCTTTCTTCAAAGAAGTGTAGTGTTGAATACATTAGTGAAAGATGTCTCAAGTGTCAAGACGAAGATATTAGTGAAGGGTATCTATCGTCCATATCATAAGCACTTGTGGTAGGTGCTTAGAAGTCAAGACTAGAAGCATTAGTGAAAGGTGCTTAGAAGTCAAGACACAAGACATTAGTGAAAGGTGTCTTGTAGATCTAGTCAAAGGCATTAGTGAAAGGTGCCTTAGATGTACATTCGATATGGTGTGTTTCGATTTACAAGATAGACTAGTATTAGATCCAAGGATATTGATATCCTTGATGATGTTGTAAAGGAGTAGATCTCCTTTGGGATTAGTCGTTGGTGTAGTGTGGTAGTAGTTCCTCCATTGCAATGGAACTAGGTGCTTAGCCTAGTACCTAATAAATGGTAGGCGACGTTGTGAAGGTGTAGTTCACCTTGGAGTGAAAGAACTAGGTACTTAGCCTAGTACCTTATAAAGGGTAGGCGACGTTGTGTAGGTGTGGTTCACCTTGGAGTGAAAGAACCGGTGGTTAGCCTAGCAGGAAAAAGGGTAGGCGACGTTGTGAAGGCTTCTCCGTACCGTAAGGAGATTGGTGTAGTGTTTACGAACTCTCAAGTAGGTGACTCGGGAGTGGAGTAGGGCAAGGAAGGTGTCCTTGTAGCGAACCACTATAAATACTCGCGTTGTGGTTTTGTGCTTCTTACTCTTATCTTTTCATTACTTGCCCTTACATGCTTGTTTATCAACATCCAACACACACATCCAAATAGATTGACATAAGTCGGTCTAAATAGATTAAAAGGAAGTTTTAATTGGCAAAACTATTCAACCCCCTTCTAGTTTTCCACAATTGGCACGAGCTTTGTTACCAAGTTTCTTGAAGTATATTGTACTTTAAAACTTGATACGATCCATGGTTAATTGAAAACTACAAAGAAGGTTTTCATAAAAACAAACACCATGTCTTTTAAAACTATATGTTTGGATGTTGATTTGATAACAACATTTTTTTTATTTACTTTTTCATTTAATTACACTATTCTTCTCTGTCATGTTGATTAGTCAAAGCTCATACCCACCAAGCTATAGGAATCGCTTGGTAACATGAATACCTTCCTTAAGAAGGTATCTTAAACGCAAAGGAGCGGGAATCGTCTAAGTGACATTTGTTGTGTCATTTGTAAAGACATTCCTAAGTGCGCTAGAGGTATGATTTTCTTTTTTATTTTGCTTGATAATTAAGTATGCCTATTTAGGTATTTATATGATTATCTTTTGTGCATATACATGTTTTACATGAAGCTTCATTAGGAAGCATTTTTCTCACATACGTGTTTTATCTCTCGTCTAAAGTCGTGGTATTTAAAACTTATGTTTTGTTTCTTTTAATCCAATAATAAAACAAAACACAAATTTCAAAAATACTTCTTCCCCATAAATATTCCACTCGACGCCCACTCTATCAAATCCTCACTTTTTCAAATCTTTCAATTTCAAAAATTCCCTCTCATTCAAAACTTCATCTTCCTCTTCATCTCATCCCAACCGAAACCAAGAAGGATAATCTTCAACATGGTTTACATCGCCCTCGTGCTCATCGCACTTGTGTTCCCTATGATGAAGTTCACATACGGAGACATTTACTTTGTGTTGTTAATCTACATTGGGGTTATATACCCAATCCTTTGTATCATTCTTAGTATTGAAATGAAATATTACTAATAGTCTAGTTATCTAGGTTATTATGTGTTTATCATCTTTCTTTGTTGTATTTCTTTCTTTCGTGATACATTAGAAGTCATGTATGCATGTTAAAAGAAAATGTAGGCTAAAACACTTATCTTGGTATAAAACTATGAGATCTAAAAACCTATGCTTTTCTTAAAATCTGGTTCTGTATTAACAGATCTACGGATCCCAGAAGTTATACTAGCCGGATCCCTTTTGAAAAAGAACCGTGGGATCCGTCCTACTGGAGAACAGTTTTTCATGCAATTTAAAAACCACTTTTCTTATAAAAGTAATACTCCACTAGAATGTCAAAACCATAAAGTGAGTTAAGTGTCTTTCTTGTTAAAAACCATTGTTAATAAAAATCTAATAAAAACATTAGATAATCATAGGTTGATCACAAACATCACCTTCTATTAACTCATCATTTCTATAGGTGTCACTATGTCGCACGATATGAGTTTGATTCTTCACTCTAGCGTCTACACTCCAAACATCTCTCTTGAACCCAACACACCGCAATCATGTCCGTGGGTTCAACAATCTCAAACCCGTCACTTCCATGAAGGACGTGTTGTGACACCTCTACAATTCAAGAAGGTATCAATACCTCCTTCCGAGCCATAGGACTAGAATGTCTTCTCGAAATTAACGAGAAAATATGTCCAAGGTTTGTATTGGAATTCTTCCGTCAAGTCGAACTCGCTCGTAACGAGGATCGATCTCTATCTCTTTGGTTTTGGATCAAAACCAAAAGTTTGTTTTGACTCTTGGGCAATTTGCTCAAATTCTCGAATTCCAAATTATGGACAATGTGCCTTCACCAAGATTGGTCTCTTGATTATCTCTTCAATTTTCGTGAAGAAAATAGTCCGTATTGTTCTCACATTCCTTCCCACAAGACTTAATTCACATATTATGCAAACCCATCACTCCAATCCAAACATCATCTACACACGGATATTCTTGAAGAGTACAAGCCCTTGCACTCATCCCACGTGAAAATGTTTGAGTCTTAGGGAAATCGAGAAATCCTTCCCGCTTGTTGTGCTCACATGTTGCATCGTTTGCTAACACAACAACCATACAATCCGCCTACTTCTTCGCAAGGCTGAATTGTAAATCTTCAAGGTCCAAGAATAAACTCATTCCATATGGAATGTTCTTGACGCCTCTATCATAATGTCATGCACTTTCATCCTCAATTTCAAAGTCCGTTTATGCACTTGTGAACAAGATGATGGAACCACGAACATTTCTCTCATGAAGACGTTCTTCATTCTCGAATCCGCCAACACTCATCAACCATTTGATGATCCATCTAGCGAAAACACTCAAGGAACTTAGTAGTATTTCAAATAGGATCAATCCTCTTGTACTCGTGCTTTATCAATGTAATTTTATTTCCTTCATGAAATAAAACATCTTACATTTGATATCTTAGTATTAGAACCCCTTTAAACCAACCTTGGGATATAATGCATTGTCAAGATCATTGCATACCTTTAGTAAAGGTTCTGCTGAGCAGATGAACGGATCCTAATGTTTGTGCTAGACGGATCCCTACATTTAGGGAACCGTGGGATCCGGCAAACAGAAAATGCAATTTCAAGCATTATATTTCAAACATATCCTTAGAAAACCTCACACTAAGCTAAACATAGTGTCTTAAGGCAAATTAAGTCCTTATCAAGATAAGTAGATCCTTTCTACTCACACATAACTCACCTATATCACACTCTAAGACGCTTGTAGATCTATCGTTTTCACTTTAATCCATTACTCTTCCGCTCTCTAGATCACTCATCATTCTCACATGATCCCTCACATCTAGCTTTAGAAATCTTTCGATTATGGCAAAATTGATCATAAATCATCCTTATCTTAAAATTGATCAAAGTCTAGTTTTCACATCTCAAAGCCTTTAGGATGTTTTCCAAAACACTATCCTAAGTCACAACCTGATCTCTAAGATCATTTAGCTTCAATTGACACTCTCATCTTTAGTGTCATCCTTGCTCATTTATTGGTACTCATGAAAGTTCCAAATCTATCCATAAAAGGCAATCACTAGCTACATCACTCATTACCTTCAAGTACTTAAGCACCCCTTCATTTAAGACACTTAGGAGGACTGAAACACTCAAGATAATATAGATCTTAGATCTTAGAAACATCACTTCCACTCTTTCATAGCTGCTGAGAGCCGGATCCCTAGGATTAGCCTAGACGGATCCCTCTGAGGAGGGAACCGTGGGATCCGGATGACAGTTAATGTCAATTCTTGCTAAAAAAATTATTTCAACTCATCTTTCTAACTCAAACACTCCATCTCATCTTAAATGAGTTCCTAGATCAATACAAAATCTGAAGTTGACTCTTGTGCATGTTAATCATCACGTTCCAATGAATCTTAGTGGCTTAAGGCTTAAATGCACTTGCCAAATCTCTTGGTTTATAAACCACATTGTTAGGACTTCCATAGTCATCACCTCCATCCTAACTTTCAGCACTTTAGAAACCATTACAAACCTCTTGAAATCATCTCATCATGAGGAAAACCCCAAGTAGTAACTTATCCACCAAAGAACCACCCAAGAAAAAGGCTCGTGTTATACACGAAATCTCTTCAACCGAATCATCTCCAGTCAAGCCAACAAATGATAGGATCTTTCCTCAACCAATCAAATCAATTCCTATAAGGATAGTACCCACAAAACTACCTATGCCAAACACCACCATACCTCCTAGGCCAAACATTATCATCTCCACTAAACCATCGCCATTGGTTCCTAGAGCTATCTCTTTTACATCTCCACTATCATCACCACACCTCTACAATTTAGAGGATTTGCCTCCTAGGCCGTCTCATCCGCCTCCGACAACATTCTCCTCATTAGAGGAATAATGGTACAAAATCAAGGTGTTGAGTCAACACTTGCTCCGCTTCCTTTTCGCCGTTTCCATCATATAATCCCATTTGGATTATGAGAAATCATCAAAGTCAACCACCCGACCATATGGAAGTTGACACTCTCTACCACCACCATCATTCTTGGTCGAGCCATTCTCAAATGCGCCTCCACCAATCCTCCATCGTTTGAAGCTCCACAAGCCGCTTCACTTGATCCTTCGCATCAAGCCATTTCATTTCTTCCACCACCACTACCTAGCCATGACAAAGATTGCTATCATTGTCAACATGTTGAAAGTTTGATACATGAAGTACCGAAAACCAACGTTTCATGTTCTATCATCTCCTCGAACGTTCGACGAGATTAAACCTAAACAAAACTTGAGCTAGAAGATTTTAGTGGTATCCTAGCATCAAGCGATAGTTGGTCTAGAAATTCCTAGTCATGTATTTTCTTATTTTCTTAGTTTTTAGAGTCATGTATATCGTAACTCTAGTTTTGTTAAATGAAATTACATGCTACTTGTTATATTTCTGAGCATATGATTACATTGTATTCATATCTCATTTTTGTGATAACATTACTTGTTATATCACCTTTGCTAAAATTAATCATCAGCTAATACGGATCCCTCAGAATTGCCTAGACGGATCCCTACTAGGAGGGAACCGTGGGATCCGTGAGACAGAAAA
The DNA here is from genome assembly GCA_022545495.1 of Chrysanthemum lavandulifolium. Classification (NCBI taxonomy): domain Eukaryota; kingdom Viridiplantae; phylum Streptophyta; class Magnoliopsida; order Asterales; family Asteraceae; genus Chrysanthemum; species Chrysanthemum lavandulifolium. Next base: position 230,853,438 of record CM040238.1, on the reverse strand, counting down.
CTATTTTCTACTAACTTCGACCACATTTGCAGGAAATTGTGAATTATACTTGTTGTCTAACCTTTGTTTTGTAGTTATTCAAATTACATATGAAGACTTTGACATCCTAAAGCTAGGGGGAGCTTTATGTCAAAGCAATACAATTTCAAATTACTTGCAATATTAGGTTTACATTTCGTGACATCCCCTTGCAAAATTGCAATCATCAAGGGGGAGCACATTCGTCACTTAGACGAAATCTTTTGCAAACTTACTTGCAAACAAACTAGATTATTATCACTTTCTTGACGCCTTACATAGGGATGGACTCGTCAAGGGGAGTAAAGACGAGATCCTTTCCCGTTACTTGCTCTATTTCTTTTAAATTTTCACATGTTTTCTTAAAAACAATGTGTTGCTTTTTTCAAGCTCTTTTGTTTAGACAAAAGGGGAGAAGAATGATAAGGTTTTAAAAGGTACCATTTTGAGGGTCGTTTTAGTCCTTATTTGATCACTTTTGTATCCGTTATTGCTTAATATCGTTCCTTTTCACTTTTAGGTCTCTTGAAGGCAAAATCTTGGAATGGCACTTATTTGGACGAAAAGCGCGAATATATGAAGAAAATGGCCAAAGTCAAAATCGAGACACTCACGATTCTTTGAAATTAGAAGCGGCGGCGTCGGTGCTAATGGCGACGCCGTCCCAAGATTTTGTGACGGTTCGAACCCAAAACTCGTATTTTCAAGTGGCGGCGTCTAGTTGTGAAAGAGTAGGCCGTCGCTACTCGGGCGGCCTAGATGCAATCGAGACGACGTCGGAAGCGAAGAGACGGCGTCACGGACATAAGGTGACGCCGTCGCAAGGTTAACGTGGCCAAGCGAAACCCTAATAGCGGCGACACGGCGGCGTCACGAAACATAAGGTGGCGCCGTCGCATATGTAATCTTATATATAGAATCCGAATTTTTCGGTCTTTTGTAGAGAGTCTTTTGGGTGAAAACCTAAAACCGAACCTAAGGTGTCTTGTACGATATTTTAGGGTTTTAAACCCTATCTTACATCAAGATAAGTCTTTACTTCATTAATTCAATTATGTCTTTGATTATTTGTGTGTATGCTTGCATGTTCTCCATGTCCGGCTAATTTATTTGTGTGTTTGCTTAGGAAGTATGAAACTTAATTATTGAATATTGATTGGTTGTTTCTTATCTTAGTTGATTAATGATCTAGTAATGCGATAGGTCATTCGTTGTGTACTTAATGCTTGATTCATCTTTGTGAACCTTAGAATATAATTACACGAGTAGTTGTAGGCTAAACCATCCAAAGAGCGCCTTAGAGTAGGAGTTTATCATCCCTAGTGGGTTTGTAGGCGAGACCCTTTGGTAAGTTCAAAGAGTTAGGGAGAAACGCATACCCTACAACTTTAGACACACAACGCAACTAAGAATAAGGCGTGACAACTCAACCATCAATAGGAGATAATTAAGGAGTAATACAACCTAAGTAAACACATCTTTAAACTATCATACGAGCACACATTAATTAGACATAGACTCCCACAACCTTAGTTTAGATAATTAGATAATAGTAGAGTAATCGGTAGAAATACCAACCCCCAAATCCAATACCGAGATTCGTACCTTTCCATTTCATAAAACATAAAAGATAAAAATAATCTTCCTCAACCTTAACCTTAGCGTAGTAACTCCTTACTAGCATTCCTATTCCCCAGAGAACGATATCAATACCGTGGCTTACCCTAATTACTACACTACAACGATTAGGTTCACGCCTAGGGTGTTATAAAACTTGCTCGAAGAAAGGAAGTTTCCTTGACCCCGACGACGCGTGTGGCGTTATCAAGTTTTTGGCGCATTGGGGAATAGATTAGCTAGTTAGTAGTCCACCTCGTTTAGGTTCTTTGCTTGATTCCTATCAAGTATTTTTTTCTCAATTTTTTTTAGCTTTCTCTTAGTTTATCCCCCTTCTTCGTGACCTTTGTTCGTAATCCCATCACTTTTCATCATGGAAGGTGATAACCCACTACCATTCATCAACCCACCACCAAATGACCCGCCAAGAGCCCGTACTCTTGGTGAATACTCGAGACCAAGCCACCTAGGCTATAGGAACACCATTGAGCTTCCCGACCAAGCCCAAACTACGGCCTGCGATCCGACACCATCCGGTTGGTGCAAAGCGGATGTGCATTCCATGGACTTCGTTAGAAGATCCAAATCGACATCTCGAGGATTTCCTCAAAATTGTCGATTCCATCGACCTTGATGCTACTACTCGGGAGACCACGCGCTGCGTCTCTTCCATTCTCTCTACGGGACCAAGCTAGTAATTGGCTTGGCGACTTCCGCCGGCTCCATCTCAAGTTGGGATGATCTTACCTCTCGCTTCCTTGCTCAATTTTTCCCACCGGGAGAACCACTAAGCTTAGGAATGACATCTTGATGTTCCAACAACGTCAAGGTGAATCTCTCTGAAGCATGGACCCGATTCAAGGACTTACTTCATAAAGTCCTCATCACGGCATTGATCTTTGGCTCCAAGTCCAAATCTTTTATGATCATGTCAACTTCCCACTAAGCGATCCATTGACCAAGCGGCGGTGGAAAACTTAGTGATCTCACCGCGGAAGAATCATGGGGTATAATAGAGGACCTCGCCTCTATGACAACGAAAGTTGGGATGACCCCGTGAGCTGCCCAAAACCGTTAAGGCAATCTCCTTGCCTCCTCCCGACCGTAGGATGATCGAACTTGAAGATCAAGTTAGATTCCTCATGAGTTCTACAAAATCCTAAGTCCTCACGACAAGTGAATCAAATCACTCTACCTTGTGAGTTATGCGGTGGTCCCCATGACACTCGTGATTGCACAAGGCTCTCCGAACAAGCTTTGCGGACTACGCCTCCATACGTACCGGCGGCGGGGGAGAAGTGGTACACTTTCAAACCCGAACAAAACAACTTAGGAAACTCATACAACCCCTCATGGAGAAATCACCCTAACCTTAAGTGGAACCAAAACTCAAGCACACCCCAAAGCTCATCTAGTTCACCTACTAGGGTCAATTCTTTTAATACTGGGAACCCCACTAATCTTGAGGCAATTGCATCTAGATTTTGTCATCCCAAGAAACTCGATTAAATAAGCTTGAAGCCGATTTTAAGCAAAAACAAAGCGAGATGACAACCAAGCTTGATGCCCTCTTAAAAGCCTTCAATGAGCGGGAAGTTGGAGCACTCCCAAGTGATACCATAAAGAACCCAAAAGTGAATTCGATTGCATCGACTTCATGTTCTAGTTCACCATGGGAGTGCACATCCATGCCCCTCCCACCCAACGGTTCACTCGGTAAATGCTATCAAAAGGGTTCCAAGCCATCCAAGAGGTACCAAGGCCGGCACCTTTGGTAGAGCCTACTCTTGAGAAACCCGTCGACCAAGAATCCAAACCTAGTTTAGAGGAGGGTACAAGGAACTCCATCAAGAAAAACCGATTCTTGAAGTCTTAGCTCATGCACCTTACTATAATGCTTTAAAAGAAAAATATGAGTTAGAACTTAGGCTTGGAAAACATGGGTCCGCCTTTGTGCGAAACAACTTACCTAAGAAGCTAGACGATCCCGGGCTATTTACTCTTCCGTGTAGACTTGGAACTTCCAAACCACTCGATGCTCTAGCCGATTTAGGATCATGCATCAATCTTGTTCCGTTGTCCTCCATAGAAGCCTTAACTTAGGTAAAATTGAACCAACGAAACCATCTTAGGTCTAGCGGACGGTAGTATAGCACGTCCGGTAGGAATAATAAAGGACATGGTAGTACATGTAGGAGAGTTGACTCTTTTGGCCGACTTTCATGTGCTAGACATGAATAAGGACCCGACATGCCCATTACTAGTTGGAAGAGGATTTTTAGCTACCGCTAGTGCCATCATCGATTGTAAGATGTCCAAAATAGTGGTAGGGGAGGGGAGTGCTAGATCCGTTTACGATGTTAAAAGGCATACATACTACAAGGATGAGGAAATCCCACAAGAGATAGGGTTGGATAGAGAGCCTTCTAGATATGGACCTTGGATTGATAAGAACATCATAGGCCCCAAAGACCTTTTACCTAGATAAAGCCTTCGCTAGTGCAACAACTTTCAAGAAAAAGAAATGGCTAGGGACATAGAAGTGAACCCGTTCGAGGGCGCCTTAGTATTTAGGAAGATGACCGAGTTCCTAGGAAGCTTGCCCGTTAACCTTGTCATGAATAAGTGGAAAGTTGAGAAATCGAACACAAGTGGGATTGGAATAGACCGCCTAGTGATGGTAATGGAGAGTGGCACATTAGGATACAAATCTATGATCCCGATGGTGAGATGTTTGAAAAGGCATATTTAACCGAGCGTACTACTAGGAACTTGAATGATAAGTTTGATCCTTACGACATTGTTGAGGATAGACTTACGTATATCGATGCGTAGGAGCACGACTATGAGTCTAGCTACAAGACTCTTAAATAAAGAAAAGCGCTTCGTGGGAGGCAACCCATGCTTAATTGTTTGCTTGTTAGTGTCATATATCTTTTATTAATTGTTTATCCTCATGTTTAAATTTGTAAAATGCTTTATTTTGTTTTTACCTCGTCTTAATTGCATATAAAGGTATTTTACATAAGGGATAAGTGTAGGGAGGATTACACACGTTTTCAAAAGAAACGTAAACATGAGAATAACAATTAACTAAAAGATATTTATGTTTGTTTGTTCGAGTCAAATGCTTGTATCGAGTCATAATGGATGTTTTGCGAAATTTTTCCGATTCTAAAGATGTAAATTTTCCGAATTTTTCGAGAAAATCGCGAGACCGGTTTTGTCGGGATAACGGCGTCGAGATTGCAACTGACGGCGTCGAGAAGGAGTAAAACATCGATTACTTTTTCTCGTTTTCGAGCTACTTATAAATTTTGGAATTTTCGGTCTTAATTTTCTTAGAAATTCGTAAACATCCATTCCACAAGCATTATATCCTAGTTTAAATCGAGTCTTATATATATTATTACCGCCGATTTTACGCGAAGGTTTCGTTTGTTTTCTTCAAGTGTGCGAGTTTAGTTTGTCAAGAAGAAGTTACATAAGATTGGAAGGAGCTTTTCACGCAATAATTCTTCTTGAAAAGGATTTAACCACCACTTTACGGATCCTACCGAGCTAATCGGGGAGTATTAGTTTCTTTCGTTTTAATTACCTTCTTTTATCATAACTTTGATACTTTCGGGAACATTGGGGACAATGTTCGGTTTAAGTGTAGGAGGAAAATAAAGCGGGAACTTTGAAACTATGCTTATCCTTGACTATTTGCTTTGTCCAATTGTGATTGTGTAATAAACCATGAGAAAATGTCGGTTAGGGTAATTTTGGCACCAAATTTAAAATTTTTATGACATATAGGAGTGGGCCATTAGTCTTAACAAAAGCGTCTCATGGATAGGAAGTTGCATGACTAGCACAAAACCCTTTACCACCCAAATTCCACCAAAATGTGAGGATCGCCCTTAGATTAGTAGGAATTAAAGCATTCATCTTCAATGCTTAGAGTGTGAACCGGTAGTATATTAGATTCTAGAACTTGTTTTGTGATGCATTCCGAGATCGCAAGTGAGGCTACACTTGTGTAGTTAGGAATAACTAAATGATAAGAGGCATTAGGATAACCCTTGTTTGATACCGTAATATAATTACTTCTTCCATATCGGTTGAGTAATTCCCCACACCTTTGCGTTGTACTCATCTTTAGTACACGATACCCTAGTTAACCCCTCGAGCCTATCCTTTTCGCGGTTCTCGTGATGTTTCGGTTTTTCGAATATCAATGAAAACATTGTTTACACCCCACCCCAAATATACACCCAAATCGCCTTAGCCTACCCCTTATGCACTCACTTTTAGTGCAAATGTTTGTTATCACCCTAAACCCTTAGTTCAATTATCTAGTTGCTTGCATAAGTTGCTAAGTCGAGTCATATCCTTTGTATCTGATTTTGGGACGATTGGGATTCATGGGAAAAGTTAAAGTTTATGAAATGACGGAAGGGCGTTAAATTCAAATTCCCTTTGTTTGCATAATAATGTACCCCAAGTGTTTTGATCTTTTCAAATCGGGTCAAATTAGTGTTAGAGTAATAAAAACTCAAGTGTAGGGATATGCCTGTAAATCCCTAGTATTTTGATGTTATCGTAGAGGATGGTAGAGTAAAAGTGTATGTAAAAAAAGAAAAAAAAAAAAAAAAAAAAAAAAAAAACATACGGGCTACCATCCTACATCTATCTTTGAATTTATGTTTGTTTATTTCAGTTATCTAGAGTTTAGAGTGTCGAGTCTTGGCTTAGCAGCGCCATTCTTCATATGCATTTAACATAGAGATTTTGACTTGCCACCACTAAATAGCCTATCCCACCAAACCCTTGTTTCCTACCGTAAGCCTAACATTACAACCCTTTAAAAGACCTCTTTGATAGTCTTTCCTAGGTGCTTACGTAAGCGATGGAGGTTTGATCTATTCTCAAGCCTATGGTAATCTATGTACTAGGACCGGTTAATGAGTGTTTATCTTCCATTTCCTATTTGTTATATTTCATATATACACCGAGAGAGATGTGAGTATCCAAACACCCCATGTGAGGTGCTAGTATGTAATTCCGTGCTTGTTATGACTTTTTGGGGCTTATATGTGTTGTGGACCGTTTTGAATTAATGCTTCATGACCCCTAACTTATAAATTAATTGGTTAAAAGCACATTTGCTTGAGGACAAGCAAATAACAAGTGTAGGGATATTTGATAAGGTTTTAAAGGTACCATTTTGAGGGTCGTTTTAGTCCTTATTTGATCACTTTTGTATCCGTTATTGCTTAATATCGTTCCTTTTCACTTTTAGGTCTCTTGAAGGCAAAATCTTTGGAATGGCACTTATTTGGACGAAAAGGCGAATATATGAAGAAAATGGCCAAAGTCAAAATCGAGACACTCACGATTCTTTGAAATTAGAAGCGCGGCGTCGGTGCTAATGGCGACGCCGTCCCAAGATTTTTGTGACGGTTCGAACTCAAAACTCGTATTTTCAAGTGACGGCGTCTAGTTGTGAAAGAGTAGGCCGTCGCTACTCGGGCGGCCTAGATGCAATCCGACGACGTCGAAGGCGAAGAGGACGGCGTCACGGACATAAGGTGGCGCCGTCGCAAGGTTAACGTGGCCAAGGCGAAACCCTAATGGCGGCGACACGGCGGCGTCACGAAACATAAGGTGGCGCCGTCGCATATGTAATCTTATATATAGAATCCGAATTTTCGGTCTTTTGTAGAGAGTCTTTTGGGTGAAAACCTAAAACCGAACCTAAGGTGTCTTGTACAGTATTTTAGGGTTTTAAACCCTATCTTACATCAAGATAAGTCTTTACTTCATTAATTCAATTATGTCTTTGATTATTTGTGTGTATGCTTGCATGTTCTCCATGTCCGGCTAATTTATTTGTGTGTTTGCTTAGGAAGTATGAAACTTAATTATTGAATATTGATTGGTTGTTTCTTATCTTAGTTGATTAATGATCTAGTAATGCGATAGGTCATTCGTTGTGTACTTAATGCTTGATTCATCTTTGTGAACCTTAGAATATAATTACACGAGTAGTTGTAGGCTAAACCATCCAAAGAGCGCCTTAGAGTAGGAGTTTATCATCCTAGTGGGTTTGTAGGCGAGACCCTTTGGTAAGTTCAAAGAGTTAGGGAGAAAGCATACCCTACAACTTTAGACACACAACGCTACTAAGAATAAGGCGTGACAACTCAACCATCAATAGGAGATAATTAAGGAGTAATACAACCTAAGTAAACACATCTTTAAACTATCATACGAGCACACATTAATTAGACATAGACTCCACAACCTTAGTTTAGATAATTAGATAATAGTAGAGTAATCGGTGAAATACCAACCCCCAAATCCAATACCGAGATTCGTACCTTTCCATTTCATAAAACATAAAAGATAAAAATAATCTTCCTCAACCTTAACCTTAGCGTAGTAACTCCTTACTAGCATTCCTATTCCCCAGAGAGCGATATCAATACCGTGGCTTACCCTAATTACTACACTACAACGATTAGGTTCATTGCCTAGGGTGTTATAAAACTTGCTCGAAGAAAGGAAGTTTCCTTGACCCCGAACGACGCGTGTGGCGTTATCCATTTCTTCATTGTTTCTCACCCTTTCTAACACACTTTCTCCCCGAGTTAAAAACTCACTAACCTCGGATCCAAGAGATCTATATTTGTAGTTTTGTTTTTGTGTGATCTTCTAGGTTCCTCTTAAAGGCAAGATCACCACCTTTGAAGTCAAGCAAGCTCAAGTCCATGAGTTGCCATGCTTCCTCATCATCAAGGATACTGAAGTCTTCTTGTTGATGATTCCTTTCTTTCTTCAAAGAAGTGTAGTGTTGAAGACATTAGTGAAAGATGTCTCAAGTGTCAAGACGAAGATATTAGTGAAGGGTATCTATCGTCCATATCATAAGCACTTGTGGTAGGTGCTTAGAAATCAAGACTAGAAGCATTAGTGAAAGGTGCTTAGAAGTCAAGACACAAGACATTAGTGAAAGGTGTCTTGTAGATCTAGTCAAAGGCATTAGTGAAAGGTGCCTTAGATGTACATTCGATATGGTGTGTTTCAATGTACAAGATAGACTAGTATTAGATCCAAGGATATTGATATCCTTGATGATGTTGTAAAGGATTAGATCTCCTTTGGGATTAGTCGTTTGGCGTAGTGTGGTAGTAGTTCCTCCATTGCAATGGAACTAGGTGCTTAGCCTAGTACCTAATAAAGGGTAGGCGACGTTGTGAAGGTGTAGTTCACCTTGGAGTGAAAGAACTAGGTACTTAGCCTAGTACCTTATAAAGGGTAGGCGACGTTGTGTAGGTGTGGTTCACCTTGGAGTGAAAGAACCCGGTGGTTAGCCTAACACCGGAAAAAGGGTAGGCGACGTTGTGAAGGCTTCTCCGCCATAAGGAGATTGGTGTAGTGTTTACGAACTCTCGAGCAGGTGACTTGGGGAGTGGAGTAGGGCAAGGAAGGTGTCCTTGTAGCCGAACCACTATAAATACTCGCGTTGTGGTTTTGTGCTTCTTACTCTTATCTTTTCATTACTTGCCCTTACATGCTTGTTTATCAACATCCAACACACACATCCAAATAGATTGACATAAGTCGATCTAAATAGATTAAAAGGAAGTTTTAATTGGCAAAACTATTCAACCCCCTTCTAGTTTTCCACACCTAATTTTCAGAATTAGGGTAAATCACAAGAACCACTTCCAATCTTAACCAAAACACCAGATCTTATCGATTAACCAATCTTAACCGATCACAGAAGCCTTTAATCACAAAAGCCCCAAAATATACCAAACCCTAAAAACCCTAATTTTCCAGAAATTAGGGGTTTTTCATAAAACTTCAAGATCAACCAAATTCACCACAAGATCTATCAATTAACACAAGTTAATTGACCAAGAACCAACGAATTTTTAAAAAACCCCAATTGTATCTAGAAACCCTAATTTTCAAAATCAATATTCAGAGCAACCTGGCTCTGATACCATGAAGAAAAACAGACTCTTATGATAACAAAACACTTTTTATTACTTCAGAATCAATAATACAACTCCAGAACTTCTATTCTCAAATAGAACGTAACAACAAACCAGTATTTGATCTCAATCAAATAATGAACAATCAGTAACAACAAGTAACAAGTGTTTTGATCAAGAGAATCAATAATACGATTAGGGTTTTTTCAAGTGAGAGATTATATCGTAGAGAGAGAATGATAAGCAGATATGAGAAAGTCTCAAGACTTTCTCATTATATAGCCCCAAATATTCTTCCTTAGCCTTTCATCTTTAACCTTTTGCTAGATGACATCCAAAGTAATCCACAGCTATAAAACTTTTACACTTCAAGTCCCTCCAGATATAAATCTTTAACATCCAACTCTAAAACTTTCCATCAGCATGTATAACTAAAAACACAACAATAAGCTGTCTTAGATATCATTATCAGATTATACAATAAGCACTTAGACCATAAATCTCAACAATTAATAAATGGTAAAAGATCATGGTATGAATTAGTCTAAGGGTATGACCGAGTTCTATGTAACTGAATATGCATGTTGGGTCAGTTACCTAGTTTTTAGGATGAGTCATGTCACACGTTTCTATTTTGTAAGGCTATTTATAGCTATGTTAATTATTAATGAAAGTATCCTTTCTCCCATATTTTCCCTTTACCCACTGTTGTGCAGCTTCATATCTACATTTGGTATCAGTGCTGAGTTCGATTAAAGGGTGGGTTTGAGAGTCGGTTTCAAGAAAGGTGTAGCCCATCGCTACAGGGCAGACGCAGCAGGGAACCGGGTTTGTTTTGAAGGGATTGTGATGTTGTGATCAGGAAAAAGGGTTGATCACAGCTAGTGATGAGAAGAATGCAGCAGAAAGATAGCAAGGAGTGTTTTCTTGAAAGCAGGAAAGCAACAAGAATAAGAAAGAAAGGAAGGAAGGAAAAAGTGACGAGCAGCAAGAGCAAAAGAACGCAGCAAGAGAGGAAGAAAGAAACAGCAAGTTATCACAAGTTAGCAAGAAATCACAGTAAGTTATCGCAAAGAAGCAGCGGTTTGTCGAATGGTAGCAAGCAAGAAACAAAGCAAGCAGCAAGGTTGATCATGAGGTGATCAAAAAGGAAGAAAGCAAGCAAGTATGTTGTCGCATAATCTGTAGCAAGTAGCAGGCAAGACAACCATAGCAAGTAGAAAGTTTAGGGTTTGTAGCAAGTAGCAAGCAAGAAACAATCGTAAGCAAGCAAGAATCGATAAGCAAGAATCAATAAGCAAGAAGCAAGAACGAGTCAAGATTGGTATTTTAGCAAGAAATCAATACCGTTTTGGAACTCGAAAGTAAGAGCAAGAACAAAGTTTTTGAAACTTTGAAAAGTACGTGCAAGATAGCAAGCAAGCAAGAAGAAAGAAACAAGTTTGAGACCAAGCAAGGAACCGCGAGACCGTGTTCGTGAGTTTGATCGTAGGAGCCGAGACCGTTATAGGCATCAAGATTAAGGGGGTGAATGTTGGTTTTAATCTTGAATAAGTAGTTTAGTATATGAATTAATAAATCGTAAAAGATCATGGTATGAATTAGTCTAAGTGTATGACCGAGTTCTATGTAACTGAATATGCATGTTGGGTCAGTTACCTAGTTTTTAGGATGAGTCATGTTACACGTTTCTATTTTGTAAGGCTATTTATAGCTATGTTAATTATTAATGAAAGTATCCCTTCTCCCATATTTTCCCTTTACCCACTGTTGTGCAGCTTCAAATCTACACTCTTGGCATTGGAACCTGGATACACACGACATCTTCTCAGTAAACACCACTCGGCAATGGATAGATGCTAATATTCTTCCAAACAATCATATGGTAACTCGGTGAACTCTTGTTCCAAGAAAAGTTAACATTTTAGTTTGGCACGCTTACTGATAAACTTATACTCGGAAAAATCTTGTGGCGCGAGGTATCGATGTCCCAGATATTTTGTGTCCAATTTGTAGTATCGAGATTGAAGACTCTTCCGACGTGTTCAACACATGCAATGTTATAGCAGATATTTGGAGTGCTATTTTTGTTTGGCTTGGTATTACTCCTACAGGTATGAGTTCAATTGGTGACCTTCTGCTTTAGATTGAAAACAACAACTTGGCGGCTAAGAAGAAAAAAGTTATTGGAGCTATTTGTCTCATCTATTGTTGGAGTATTTGGCGATTCAGGAACGACAAAATTTTTAATATTGTGCCGACTCGGAAAGATTGCATAGTAGACTCGGTTAAGGAGTTAGCTTTTTTATGTATAAGTAATAGTAGTAAAAAGTTTGTTAGTAGTTGGTCGTACTGGCTTATAGAACCCGTTTAGAGGGATATATTTTCTAGCCAATTTGGCTAGTGTTTTTCTTTTCCAATCGAAGTTAGCTGTTCAAAAAAAAAAGAGCAGTGGTGAATGAGTTTTCTTACCTACTTGTGTTACATTATAGATAAAGATCCTCTCATGTTCATTTGCACATGAGAGGTAATGTTATACTTGTTGTGATTATACATTTAAATTAAAATAAAATAAATATTTTTGCAATAATGATAATGTACAATCATAACAAGCACAACATTATCTCTCATGTTTAAATAAACGTGAGAGGATTCTTATCCAATGTACTAGCTTCAAGACACGCTCGATGAGCGGGCTAGCTCAATTAGTTTATTTCAATATTAATAAAATAAAACATCAAAATGCCATACGAATATGCATTCAATTTAAAAAATACATAAGAGGCCAAAAATATGTATACAAAAATACGACTAAATAAAAAAGCGTCTAAATACAGATAAAATAAAAAAGTAATATGTTTAGAAATGATGCAACACTTTTTTGTAGACAACGTTAGGCGTTTCATCGGTACAGATGCCATATCTATCACAACTTTCACACTTGCATTCTCATGATATGAATCAATCGAATACCATAAGGGGGAGGGAGTGGAACCCAAATACCCAACACTACCCAAATTGCCACATCACCTCTATCCAATAAAAACCCTCCAACTCAAAACGACCCAATTCTACCCAAAAACTACCCAAATTGGAGGGAGTGGTACCCAAACTACCCAATTTCTTTTTTTTCCATATATTTTTAATACATAAAATCACATTCAATATTAAAATAAAAACATAACATTTCATTAAAAATAAAAAATACATTCAACAATGACTTAATAAAAAATTACATAATACTTAAAAAAAAAGAAACATTACATAATACTTAAAAAAAACTAGATTAGAAAAAAAAAGGGCCCACTAATCATCGAGATACGGCAAGTATTGACGTGCTACGTGCTCCGTCAGATCATATCGAAGACGGTCATGGACAACAAATCTAGTAACTCCGCTACCACACTGTCGTCAAACACTGGCTGGACCGGCTCATCCATTATATGAACCGGTGAGATTGCCCTCCCGTCGCCTTTTATAACCATATTGTGCAAAATAATACATGCATGAACAATATTAGCAATCTTCGCTTTGGTCATAGCTCGGAGAGGTCGATCGAGAATTTTCCATTTTCCTTTGAGAACACCAAAAGCTCGCTCGACATCCTTTCTCGCCCCCTCTTGTAACTTCTTAAATTTATTTTCCTTTGGGTCGGTTGGATACGGGGATGCTTTAACAAATGTGGACCACTTAGGATAGATTCCATCGGTAAAATAGTAGCCGCTTTTGTAAAAGCGTCCATTCACGTGGAATGAAATGTTCACCGTTCCATTTCGATGCAGAAGATACAAGTCGGGGCCGATTCAATACGTTGATATCGTTGTTTGACCCCGGGACCAAAAAGCATGCCAAATCCACATATCTTGTGACGCGGTGACTTCAAGCATAATAGTGGGAACACCATGGTCACCTCTCGTATATTGCCCTCTCAAACTTCTAGGACAATTTTTTATTTGACGTGTGTACAGTCGATGCTACCAAGCATCCCAGGGATGTGATGTCTCGCTTCATGGGCCTCGAAAATGCGTGCAATGTCGTGTGATGTCGGCCTACATATGTACTCTCAACCGTACAACTGAATGATGGCCTCACAAAAATAATCAACACTTTAACGTGACGTTCTTGCAGACATGCATAAATATTCATCATAGTCATCGGGGGGATTGCCGGTTGCGAGTTGCCTATCGGCCGATGTGATTTTTTGTTTCGCCGTGAAACTTTTTTTCAATCGCGCGTCATAACCTTCTTGAAAATACGGGTATCTCGCTTCAATGTCGCCCACTATTTTCAAAAACATGCTTTTCTCCATTCGAAAATTTTTGAAAGTAAACTTCGTTGTACTTTGGTGCTTCAACGAACCAATCATTCTCTAGAGTTTGAAGACCTATTTCCCGATGACGATCTATGCTACTACGGCTTCGAAAGCTAGAGCTTGTTGTGTCTTCAAGAAACTGAGCCGCGTGAAGCATAACTTGCATCGAGCTACCCGTGGATAGATCGTCGGACGAATACGGAATAACGTATTCGAATTCAGAAGAATCGGAAGACATTTTGATGATAAAAAGGTTGGGATTTTATGAGAAATTGAAAGATGGGTTGTGATAATTTTGTGAAAAATGGGTTGTGAATTTAAAATGTGAAGGTGGGGGTTTTTTAAAAGGCGTGAGATATTTTTTTTTAGTTTTGCTCCAACTAGCCGTTGGAATTTATTTGTAGCCGTTGGAATCACCTAAACCCTTGCACACATATTCGGTTTCACAAGCCAAAACCCACCCCAATTTCACCTACCCGATTCAGACGGGGCGGTGTTGCCGATGAACCCGATCGGCACCGACCCCAATACCGTACCCACTCCCTCCTCTCTAATAGCTCATCAACCATAATCTTATCGTTGCGCAAATCTTGGAAGACTAAATCCGAAAAAGAGAATAATCCATCACTTGATGATATATTGCCATCATTATTTGTTAAGAATGTTTCGGTCCAGAAATTATCAACAGGTGTATAATCTGCTAGTTGTGGCATATCGTCACTTGAACCTGCTGAATTAAAGCCATTAAACCAATAGAAGATAAGTTTGTGCCTGAAGAAGACAATGGTGATTTAGCAAGTAATGCTTCAAAGTCCTGCTCAAGTTCTATATTTGGGTTTGGACGAGATTATTTGTAGTGTTAGCCTGATCAGGTTCGATGATTTCAACGTGCTCATCTTCTAAGACAGGCTGGCTTTTGAGCTCGTTTCTTTAGATCTGTGTGCCACCAAATTTTATTTCGTTGTCACTTCTAACAGGAAAATATGAAGCCATTTTTGACCATTTGCCAATTCAAGTGAAATAACTAAATATGCACTTAAGGTATTAGGATAGTCACTCTAATGAAAAGAAGAATATTAGTACTTACTTGTTAGTTGTTACCAATCTTCTTATGAAATTCGATGATGACATCTTCTTCTTCTTTCGTAAAATTCCCATTTTGTATTCGGGTGGTCATAGCAGAAGCATGCCATCTTTTTAATTCAACAATGATATTTGCTGAGTATTGCTACGAAGCATCCTTCAATACATCTTCACGCGAATATGTGGGCCATTTTAGTGGAAAGTGGCTGCATAAATTCAGTAATCATCTAATGAATGAACTGTTTAAATACTTAAATCCTATTTTTAAGCCTTTTAACATATTCATGTCGTCAGCTGAATCAACTTATATCGTGGTAAATAGCATCCAAATCTTTAAAAGCAGCGAAAATACACCTTATACTATTCCCGTCACCAGTTTTTGCCAATCCAAGTGCTACTTTTATACTTTTTTATTCTTGTTTACAAATCAAGGACCAATCAAGAAACTTGATAGTAAAATTACTAATAGGTAGCCTGTTCAACATATTTACATCAAAATGGGTTGCTACCGGTTATTTTATATCACTAGAGGCTTCTATATAACCTAGGGCAAGTGCTCAAAAATATTCATTATGCTAATTAAAGAATTCATTTTGGGTTATTGACGAGACACTAACAGTCCAATGCTTGGCCACTTTCAAAAAAGTTCAAAACTGTCACTAATAAGGATCTCATGAGTTTTGGAATCATTTAAAAAAAGAAGTGGCAGACTGGTATATGTAGACATTACTATAAGCGTACATAACTTCAAAACTAATCCAAACCTTGCACTTTTGTCAGTCAACTCATCGTCACTATCAGACTCATCGCTTGAGCTTGAGCTTAAAGAAGTCACCGTCACTTAAATCCAGCCCATCATCATCACTTCCAATTTTTCTGTATTTAATACTCATGCTACGCAGCACTCAACTTAATTGGTAAACTAAAAAGATTGTAAGACAAATGAATATATTTGGATCAGGAAGCTTAAGTGGCACCAAATACAAACTTTCCTTTTTTACATAATTTTATAATATCATTTGAGGTGTGTTAGTGTTACTTGTATAAGCTTCTCCAGCATCAACATATGGTCAATATCCTATTTGCATCAATGGTGTCTTCTATGTACTACCAATTTCTCCAAGTATATATCATTAGGTGAACTTTCATTCTAACTAGGTGTATAAAGCGTCTTCTATTTCTAAACATATCTAGTTGCATACACAAGTTATCTGTAATAATTGGTTATTTTATTATGTCATGGTAATGATGTATTCTTTTATTTGCATAAATCCCTTGTCGGGTATAGAATAGATGGCTGTTTTGAGCCATTTACTTACAAGTGAGACAATTGGGCTATGTTTTATCTATAAAAGGTCTTATTGGTCAAACATTAAAAAAAAATAGCTTAAAGGGAATGGTCAAACAGGTTATAATTTTCTTAAAGTCTTAGTAATTCGTATAGCCTGCTAAGTTCTAATCAAAGGTGCAAATTATTGATATTTTTTGGCAACTTTTGCTGACACTTATTTATCAATTATTTTTAATAGGAACAAAGTGATGGCGAGTCACCCTGCCAATTATAATGTGTATGAAAGAGGAGCCATTTTAACCCAACCCAACTTATTGTTCAGGAATGTTTCTAGCTATAATGAAGGATTCATTACCTGAGAATCAATGGATTTTCCTCTACTTATTTCTTGAACTCTAGGCGTTCCATTCACTCCTCGAATTAGAAAGCGTGGTTTCATTATTAGATTCGATCTATATATTTCATTTAGATATGTAAAAGTAAGAATCAATAAACCTTCAAGTTTCGAGCATCATTTTGCTTTGGTGTCGATTTTCGCTATTGGCGAGACATGTCGATCGATCGTTAGGATTCTACCATTTGATTGCAAAACCAAAGGTGATTTCAAACTATTCTTAAAAGATCCATTTCTTTCTTTGTTCTGTTAGCTTTTTCACCAAAACCCGCCCATTTTGCCACTTTAACATTCTTGCTCATAAATATAAAGATGTTAAGGAGTCTTCATACATGCTCATAGATATCTTGCCACATCTACAGAATAATAACTTGGAGTACCTGCGATCTTAAGAATATGCAGTTCGGTGAGTCAACATCAGATTTAGCTTCACACATATTCCTTAATCTCAGAGCAATGTTATCGTTAGAGGAATGGAGATACACCTTCGCCTCCAGATTAGAAGCAATGAGTTTGCCAGTGCGAGCATTCTCCAAAGCATTAGTTACCTTCGTTCTCAATTGGAAAATTCATATAAATTAGATGTACATGCAGCGTCATAAAATTGTTCAAGCGTAAGCAATCGATGTAAGGATTAATACATCAAACGTAGTAGCAGCAAGACTATTGTGGTTACCTCAAGTATTTTTCCCGAAAATCAATCTCTTCCTCATGAAAGGCGAGCCATATTTCATTCATTGCGGCCCATTTTGAATCAAAAACCTTTTTGGCCATGTTTGATGCATAAGCGGATCATTGAATCAATGCCTTGGCGGAAAATTTTCAAACTAACTCCATGATTTGCTGTAAAATTTGAATTATTGAAAAAGGAACTAACCTTGCTACGCGCACTAAGACCTATCGTGAGAGAATTTGGATGGTTTTTTGATCTTCTCCTCGCAGAGTCTAGAGTAAGGTTCTTCGGTGCTGCTTCCCCAACTTCAGGTTTTGGTTTCTGCATTTGGGTTTAAACAAAACCATAACATGTTTAAAACTACAGTGTCGTTAGACGTATAGCCTCTTATTGATATGATTAATAGCACATGAAGCTTATGACACTATACCTTAACATTCTTGTCTGTTAAGGCATGTGCATTTGCCACTAACATACTTGTCATCCATAAATTGACTTTCTATTATGCATTCATCTTTGGTCATTGGCTTATAATAGTAATAGCTCTTGAGCCCTTATTGGTTTATGCATAAATAATCACACAAACCAATTAACTTAACATAAATCAACCTAACAATAAATATAAGAATTAAAATTTGGGATTCAGATTATACCAGATAATAAGCCGCAAACAATAGCAAAAAAAACATTGCATACCTTGTCAACGTGCATGAGTAGTCAGATAGATATTTGAATTTTGAGTCTTGGCCATACAAATAAAACTTTTTAATAGATATCAAACATGATATATTGATAAGGATTTAAAACGTACGCTTTTAGGGGGTAATTTAAGCCCTATTTCGACACATTTTATATCATATCGCTTAATTTCGTTCCTTTTACTTTTTAGGTCTTTGAAGCAAAATGCTAGAATGAAACACATTTGGACGAAAAGGAGCAAATACATGAAGAAAATGGCAAAGTCAAGATCAAGCCACTTAAAGTCGCTCAATGAACGACGGCGTCCCCATCCAAAGGGTGGCCGTCCTCTATGAAGACTTGATCAAAACATGCATGCGACGGCCGGTGAAATTTTCGGTCATATAACCCGACGCGTCACGCTTTAAATATGGAGGGCTTCACTCACGTTTTCACCCGCACGGCCCGGATCTAGAATCAAGACGACGTCCCAACTAAAGATCGAAGGCGTCACAACTCTAAGGTGACGTCGTCCCTTCGATGACTTGGCCAAGACGAATCCCTAATGACGGCGTCCTACGCAAAAGGTGATGCCGTGGCGATTGTAAATCTATATATAGAATTCGATTTTTCTATATTTTAAGAGGTAAAATTTTGGAGAGCAAACCCTAACTCAGTTTTAGACCGACTTGGACAGTATTTTAGGGTCCCATACCATATTTTACACATCAAGATAAGTTTGTTAATCCAATTTATCATTATGTTTATCTCATATTTGATTGATTGTATGTATGCTTGCTTGTCTATCATGTCTAGCTAAATTACTTGTGTGTTTTCTTAGATCTATGAAACTTAGTTATTGATTATTGTTAGGTTGTTTCTTATCTTAATTGAAAATTGGCTTAGGAGTGCAACTAGGTTTTTCGTTGTATTTCATTCTTGAGTATGCTTTATGATGATATGGTTCATGGATGTTGTTCTGTGTCATTAAAAGATTTCATGTTGTGTACTTGAGTTTGTGTGTGCACCATTGTCAATACTTGCACATAGTAAAACAAAGTTCCCGAGGAGTAAGCTTTTATTGTGGTATGATGCACTTTACATTACAGATTTCAAAACAAATGATAGAATATAACTGACAGGAAGGAAAAAATTGACCATGAAGGAAGAAAGAATAAATGGATTTGCTGGAAGTTATAAGAAATGGTCATATGATGGACTAAATATAAGGAAGGGTATCATAGTCTATTTACAATTATTTTTATGTGTATGAATCAAATTGATATGTGTATATATCAATTCCAAAAAATATCAAACAAAGTGAAATTTCTTAGGCCCATCAATATCATATGATCTCGTGATTGGAATTGTAAGGGAGAAAACCAGGCTAATATTATAAAAAATGCTATTCGGGTATTCGAAAACTCTATTCAAAAAATGCGGTTAGGATCGCTATACACCTAAATCTCACGTAGCTTAACTCAGGTTTCATCTTAAAACCAGACGACAATAGAAGAAGTAACTTATCAGCTTATATGTCAACTTTAAAAATCGGTGATTGAGTTTGTAGCTAGATAAACCATTATATACGCATGAAAGAAACATAAATAAGCATGCAAAGCAAAACCTTGAAATAATATGCAGGTCATTAAGTTACCATATTTGTGTGTGAGAAAGAAAGACATGTATACCTTTTACTAATCTTGTTAATAGATAGTGCAAAGATTCATTATGATCATCCTTCTTAGCTGTGGCCCTAATCTTAGAGGTGGCAAAACGGGCAGGCGGGGCGGGCATGCGCTAGAACGGGCACGGGTTAAACGGGCACGGGTTAAACGGGTACGGGCTAAACGGGCACATGTTATAGAAATCGCTTTATAAAAGATTCAAAATGATGAAATAAACTCCTTAAACGTAATACCTCATTTATATTTAAAAAATTAAATATATTATATATATATAAGTTTTTCTTCAAAAAATATTATAATATTTTATAATTGAGAGAAAATATGTGCCCGTTAGTGCCCATTTACCTTTTCAATAGGCTAAATATACTCATTTAAAAAAAAAAGATGTGGCTAAATGTACCCAAATATTTTACAAAGTAGCCAAAATTAGCTTTTTCTTCTTTTTTTATTTTTATTTTTATTTTTTTTATTTTGGGCTAATCACATCCATGCTAATTTTGGTACTAGCGTTCCATTAATCCCATCTTTGTTAGTTTTTACGCGACGAGTAACGTGTGTTGTTAGTTTTTTATCTCATAACTTATGTAATGTTTACTTCAGTTTTATTAAATGTTTTTATATGTTGTTTGATAGATGTTAAGAATTTATTCTAGATTTTAGTTATCGTATAGTACAACGGTTTGCATTTGCAATTGCATTTTCATCGGTTCACGTTCTATTTTAAACGTTACACAAAACACTCACCACAATATCACAAATCATTGATTATCTCACGCCAGTGCCATTGCCTTGCATTGGCTGGTCTTCAAGTATTTATCAATAGAAGAAGCAAATACGACAAATGTATCTCTTTTGATACACATCATGTTGTCTCTGTTATTCCTTGTATCAATTTTCAACTTTAACGTAGCAAAAAGTCTTATACATTAAAAACATGCTTTAAGTAACACTGTACGTAAAACTGTAAAAGAGCTACACCTATACAGTTGTTTATATAATATTATGAAAAGACCACTAGAGTGTTTGAAATTTTCATCTTGATCTGCTTATAAATAACCACTACTCTAGATTCATTTGAAAACCAATCTCACCACAAAATTATTCTACGTCGATCACTATCGATCATCACTGATCATGGCTCCATCTCTCTCAGACAAAGAAGACAACCTGGTAAGTTTCATATCTCATGCTTAATAAACTTAATGTCTTAAACAATGGAACATGCAATTACCGTCGTGCTACCAAAATTCAATTATGTCACTCTTTGATATTTGATATGACTATATAAATTACGTTTAAATCTTATATTCTAGGATTAATTAGCTAATAAGCGAGCCAATCATACTGTTTGTAGACTCTACATGATTTTTCTCGGAGGATCTTATTAAATACTTTACTGATTTACTCTAGTTTAATTAACTGCTGATCAGTTTCCCGGTTTCCTTATTTTGTAGGTAACATGCAATGCGATATCCAGCGGCATGAAAGTGACATTAAACAGACCAAGAAAACTAAATAGTCTAAACTACAAGCTCGTATGTTTGCAGTTTCATGCATATTTAGTATCATATTACCATAGTTATCATCACCTATAATATTATGATCCTTCTGCAGATTGTTCAAATGTTGAAGATGTTTAAACTGTATGAGAACGATCCAACAATCAAGTTTGTGATATTGAAGGTAACAATAATTAATGAGTTTCAAATAGTAAACCATACTAGACAATTACTATTTGGTTGATGATTATTATTATTTTTTTTTTCATTATTTTTTTTTATATTTTTTTTACGTGAAAGCCGATCGTTTCATAATGCACATTTTAGTTTACTCAAGACATCTTTTAAGAGTTTTTGTAAAAAGTCGATCATCCGTAATGCAATGTGCGGTGAGGTGGTAAAAAAGGCTAATAACCTATTAAAGCACTATACTTGTCAAGAATAGCAGTTCTGCGTAGCGAACTAAAAAAATAACTCTTTTAGACATTAATGTTGACATTTTTATCTTTCTTAAAATATTATGACCAAATTATGACCATTTTACCCTTCAAAAAATATTTCAAAAAAAGAAATTGAAAAAAAATTCGAAATTTCAAAAAAAGTATTTGAAAAAAAAATTCAAAAAATATTTTGGAAAAAATTTGAAAAAAATATTTCGTAAAAATTTAGAAAAGGTAAAATGGTCATAATATGGTTATAATCTTAAAGAAAGACAAAATGTCAACATTAATGTCTAAAAGAGTTATTTTTTAGTTCGCTACACAAAACTACCATTCTTGTCAAGTATAGTGTTTTAAAAGGTTATTAACCCGTAAAAAAAATGATCATTACTAAATGTATCTAACTAGTCAATATAATAACACTATTAATAACACATTATTACAATAGACATTATTGACAACATTTTCTTTTGGTCTATTTTAGATACAAACTTTTTTCTTATTTCACTATATTCTTTTTTCCTAATTTACAATGGACATTATTAAAAAGTTCATATGTAAATAAAGGATACAGTATCTATATCGATACATTTAGAAATGATTATCCCCAGAAAAAATCACAGCACCTTCAAAAATGTAAAAAAAAATAAATTAACTATTATTATTATTAATACATACAATTGTGAACTGAGTTTTACTATTCCTACCAATTGCTTTACTTTATCTTTTATATACGAGTAATATTTCAAGGAAACTTAAACAAGAATTAAGTGCAGCTCAATTGGTTAAAGTGTTCATTATCAATCAAGAGGTTCTCATTTTAACTGTTGCTAGAAGCATTTTTTTTCCTAATGTAGATGTCGACATACAATTTAATATAAAAATATATTGGGTGTGTAAGCTATTCCATAATTATTTTGCATCCTCAATAAGTTAGAATTACATTTACTAAAAGCAAAATATTATAAAATATTACAAATAAATAAAATATTACAGATAAAAAAATTTCCTAAGTCAATTTGTAACCCAGATCAATTCATGCCAAACACATATTTATATCATTCTTCTAAAGTTTTGTTTATTCTTCTATAATCATCTAGTTGTCAACATAATCCATACTAATTTCACAATAAATAATAAGGATAATTTCATCAACATCCTTTCAAAATTTAAATTTACATCAATACCATTCCAAAACTTCAAAATACTCATTTATACCCACATATATATTTTAAACATTATCTAAATAATTTTAATTGCTAAATTTTACTTAAATAATGGTTAACAATTTATATTACCTTTTTACCCTTTTGCCCAATCTTCTTCTTCATGTGACCTGCTTGTAAGTGGACTAAGGGGGTGTTTCTTTTTTTTCTTAGCTATGGGATCATGTGAGTCCTACCTCTATATAAGCCTCTTATTGGGGAAGGTATTAAAATTTAGAGTTAATTACATGAATGGTCCATGTGGTTTGTCGAAAATTATGGATTTGGTCCCTAAACTTTTTTTTCCGGATTTGCTCCCTATGGTTTTAATTCGTTACGGATTTGGTCCCTTAACCATATTTTCTGTTAGTTGACTGTCTTTGAAAAGCTGAAATGACAAAAATACCCTCGTATGTGTTTCATGAATGGTCCCTATGGTTTGTGGGTTATCATAAATTAGTCCATGATTTTTTATTTTTTATTTTTATTTGTTTAACTATTTATATAAAAAATTTGTCGAAAATTTTATAAAAAATTCCGAATTTTTTTAAAAAAAATTTATAGAAAATTTCAAAAATTAATTAAAAATTTTAAAAAAAATCCGAAAATTTTATAAAAAAATTTATCAAAAATTCCGGAAATTTTATAAAAAAATCCGATAAAATTTTTACAAAATCTTATAAAACATTCCGTCAAAAATTTTGGGAAAAAATTTCGACAAAAAATTATCTTTTTTCTTTTTTTGAATACTTTTTGACGGAATTTTTTATAAAATTTTGCCCAAGATTTTATAAAATTTGACGGATTTTTTTTTACAATCTTTTTTGACAAATTTTTTTCCCTTTTTTTAAAAAAGAATATTTTGACGAAATTCCGAAAATTTTATAAAAAATCCCGGAATACTTTTTGACAAAAAAAATTTGATAAATTTTTGGAATTTTTATCAAATTTAATAAAATTGTCAAAAAAAATCCGTCAAAAATTTTATAAAATTTTGGGCAAGAATTTATAAAAAATTCCGTCAAAAAGTATTCAAAAAGGAAAAAAGAAAAATATTTTTCGAAAAAGTTTCCCAAATTTTTTGACGGAATGTTTTAAAAGGTTTTATAAAAAATTTACCGGAATTTTTTATAAAATTTTCGGAATTTTTAATAAAATTTTTGGAATTTTTTATAAATTTTTTAATTAAATTTTCAGAATTTTTAAAAGATAGAGTGGCAACCTCGATCTATTTATTCCAAAAAAAATTTTATGAAATTTTGGAAATTTTTAATCAATTTTTTTATAAAATTTTCGGAATTTCTTATAAATTTTTTATAAAACTTTTATAAAAATTTTGGAATTTTTTATTAAATTTTCGGAATTTTTTTATAAAATTTTCGACAAAATATGTTTTATATAAATAAAAATAAAAAATAAAAATTCAGGGACTAATTCATGATAACCTAAAACCCATAGGGACCATTCATGAAACACATACGAGGGTATTTTTGTCATTTCAGCCTTCCAAACACACATTTGACGGTCAACTAACAGAAAATATGGTCAAGGGACCAAATCCGTAACGAATCAAAACCATAGGGAGCAAATCCGCAAAAAAAAATTTAGGGACCAAATCCATAATTTTCGATAAACCACAGGGACCATTCATGTTATTAACTCTAAAATTTATGTCTTGTGGATATAGATCAATTAAGGGAAATAGTAGATCCCACTTAGAAAAGAAATAATATTATATGTGTTTGTGAACCCAATCTCTTAGGTAGGGGAAAAAAGAAAACACACCCTAAGTCGTATCAAAGACTTTTATTATTTATTTGCAGAGTGATTCTTGTGAAAATTAATCGTGATGATGCGGTTCAAGTCTATTTGATTAGTGATTGCAATATACCCATAAATCCTACATCGTTCTTGTCCACCAGATTCTATCAATTGGCCCAATCTCCAGCCGTGCATTGTGTTAATTATGAGTTGTTTGTATTGAATAAAATAAGATACATGTGAATGAAATCAAGTCCGGATTAAACTAGGCTTTGCATATTACCAAGAACATTAACAAAAACATAATCAGAAAAGGGAAATGGAGGCACCATGTTTATGTCGTCACAAAGGGGTATGCATGAGTATTTTGAAACCACCATTCTTCGTGAATTAGAAACCTCCAACACTTTAACATCCCACCATCTAGTAATAGCCTTATACAAATTCTTCATCATGGGACACGCAAAGAAAAGATGATTCAAGCTAACCACCGATTCTACCGCAATATTAAGCCCGACCACCACGAAGGACAAAAATCGAATGCAACTCCATACCTGATTTCGAAAGATTTAGGACAAAAATCGAATGCCTCTTGAGAAAGTTGTTAAGTTTAACTCTCCAAGAAAGAATATTAACCTTTATCGGAACAAACTTACACCATTGAGTTTTGGATCCAACCGTTCCAAGAGTTTTATCATCAATGAGGCTCCTAACCGATGAAACAGAAAACTCGCCATCTCCTGAAAGCGTCCATATCCATCTATCAAGCATATTTGAAAGAACAATACCTTCTAAATGAGATTGCAGCGATGCCATTTGCGTAAGCTCCGAACCCAATCTTGGATCACGCCTGAAGGAAAAAGAAATAGAAGGATGCGCCATTTTCTCCGCCACTGAAATATCTTTAACCAACTCGAGAGCATAAATTCTAGGAAATAAATCCTTAAAGGTTGCATCACCCCTCCAAGACTCCTCCCAGAAATAAGTATGAACCCCATTTCCAATCTTTTTGTTAACAAAACTATGCAAATCGATGCCCTTATTTTTTAACAGATGAATAGCACGAATTATATCGATCCAATTCGAGGAAAAACTATATTTGATAGGATTACCAAGTTTACCATCATGTCCGTGAATAGCCATAATAGCCCTAGACCACAGCGAATTAGGATTAGTACGAAATCTCCACACCCACTTAAAGATTAGAGCACGGTTAAGCGCATAAAAGCTAGAAACTCCTAGACCACCCTTCTCCTTAGATGCAAGAACATTTTTCCAATTCACAAATGACATTTTCCGATCATTATAATCCACACCATTAAAAAAATGACTTCGAATAGACTCAAGCTTATTAATCACTTGAATGGGAGCTTTGAACATCGACATATAGTAGATAGGTGTCGATCCCAAACTGACTTCAGAAGAGTTAATCTACCCCCAACGGATAAAACCTTCATCTTCCATTTAGAGAGCCGACTGAGAATTTTATTAATGACGATATCCCAAGAAGTAATTCGAGTCATATGCCCACCAATGTTGACGCCCAAGTAAGAAAATGGGGATTTCAAAATCCTACAGCCAAGGTTATTAGCAGCGGTAGTAACCTTGTTGGTTTCAACAGCAATACCCATGAGACCACATTTCTGAAGGTTAATTCTTAGCCCTGAAGCACGGAAAAAGCAGTCAAGAACACGCATAATGGTAGATAAATTCGAGTCACTCCATTGCCCTATAAAGACCACATCGTCGGCATAGAAGAGATGAGATATCTGTAAGGAATTATTTAGAGCAACTCCCTTGAATAAACCCGCATTAACAATGTTTTGGAAGGATAAATGAAGGCTTTCCATGACTAATATGAATAAGAGAGGAGATAAAGGATCTCCTTGTTTGAGGCCTTTGGAAAATTGAAACTCATATGTTGGACTTCCATTGACAAGAATCGAACCTCTTGAAGATTTTAAACAACTTTGAATCCATTCACGCCAACGAAGCCCAAAGCCGAAATTCTTTAAGATGTCATCCAAAAAATCCCAACGAACGGAATCAAACGCCTTCTCAAAGTCAACCTTAAAGATCATAGATTGTTTCTTCTTTGCTTTGCACCAGTGAATTAATTCGTTTAGAATAAACGGACCATCTAAAATATGGCGATTAGCAATAAAAGCAGATTGAACTTCATTCACGAGCCCGTCCAAAACAGTCACTAAACGATTAGCAAGCAGCTTGGCAATTATTTTATAAATACTACCAATAAGACTTATAGGTCTAAAGTCTTTCACCATATTAGCACCTTGAGATTTCGGAATTAAAGCAATGAAAGACGAATTAATACCTTTGAGGCAGAATCCATTGTGAAAAAAATAGCACACAGCATCGACGACATCATCTTCTAATAAACTCCAGAACTTTCGATAAAAACCAAAAGTGAAACCATCAGGGCCTGGCGATTTGTCTAAACCGCAATCCCAAACTGCCTTTTTGATTTCCTCTTTCGAAAAAACTCTTTCCAGGTCCTGAGCTTGTTCATGAGACAAAACATTAGGGAACTCCATATGAAGGGTAAGCCGATCAGTACAAGGAGAATCGAATCTATTCCTGAAGTGAGACAGGAACTCATTCTTAACAACACTAGGATCCTCAATCCAATCCCCATCTACAATTATACCCCTGATAGCAAGATTATTACGTTTTTTGTTGATAATACCATGGAAATATTTTGAGTTTTCGTCACCTTCGATCGACCATTTTATTTTAGCTTTTTGAGCCAATTCAAGCGACTCCATTTTCTCCAAATTAGTTAAGGAATTCATAGCATCCAATCTGTCTTTCAACACGATTGTCTAGAATAGAATCAATATTAACAAGTTTCTTTTTTAAGGAATTCTTAAGAACATGCGTTTTTTCCTTCTTGTCTTTAACCCATGATCTAATCTTCACTTTGAGAATCTTTAACTTTCTTGCAAGCTTTAACATAACATTAGAGTCTTGAATCTTAATTTCATTCCAAGCTTCGGATACGAACGAATCAAAACCTATGATGTCAAACCAATGATGGAAAACGAAACGGAATAGGCCCATAATCGAAACAGATTTCACAGTAAAATAGGCCTATGATCCGATAAGAATCTATCCAAAGTAATAGACAAGATGTTCGGACAATTACTCATTAAATTCTCGTAAATAAGAAAGCGGTCAAGTTTACTCATTTTGGTAGCGATTTATGAGCCCATGTATAAGAGTAACCACCGATGGCACCTCAACCAAACCCACTGTAGAAATTTAAGAATTAAAAGCAATTGCACCACGAGCGTTAAAGAAGAACCGAATCTTTCTTCATTACGAACTTCATTAAAATCACCCATAATAATAACATCGCCATTCCAACCGCCTATAACATGAACCAAATATTGCCAAAGCATCTTTTTCTCTCGAGAGTTCTTGAGGAGCATAAACCGATATGATAAGATAATTTTATCATTGGGAAGCCATTTTCCCATGATAGCAATGAAATAATCCAAATCGTAGAATTCTTCTTATGGAACATATTAGAGTCCCAAACACATAAAATGCCTCTGAATTACCTCACCAAGGACCGACTTCAAAATCAAAAGAAAGATTACCCCAACAAGATCGATGTCGAAAAGGTTCACATCCTCCATTTTAGTTTCCTGTAAAGAAAGAAAATTAACTTTATTTTTAATACATAACTCCTTTACCCAATCTTTTTTTGTGTTTTGGGCAAGACCTTGAACGTTGAGGGACATAAAATTCATTTATAGAACTCTTGCTCTCCTTGTTTCTTTACAATCTCTTCGATGTCATTTATGCACCCCTCCATTTTGTAACCCATTGTTTGTCCCACTTTAATCAGGT
The DNA here is from genome assembly GCA_022545495.1 of Chrysanthemum lavandulifolium. Taxonomy (NCBI): domain Eukaryota; kingdom Viridiplantae; phylum Streptophyta; class Magnoliopsida; order Asterales; family Asteraceae; genus Chrysanthemum; species Chrysanthemum lavandulifolium. The sequence goes on along the minus strand of CM040238.1, from coordinate 230,824,912 downwards.
CTTCGATGAGTTGTAGCATAGAACCACCTGTTTTAGGAGTATTAACCTGCTTAAATGAACCTGAATTAACCGAACTACATACATCCTCCTTGATGCCTGTCTTATAACCATGATCGTGTTCTGACGAGACATGTTCCTTAACAAGTTCATCAGAATTATGAGGTGAGAACCCCGGCGGGTATTTAGGATCTTCTTCTGATTGAATCGAAACATTATGATGTAATTGTTGTATAAGGCTTTTTACATTGTCTATCTTATTATCGAAAGGAAAATGATTCTTGTGCGTAGCTTGTAAAACTAAAAACATGTCTTAGAACAAGATTGTAATATGTGTTAAATCTAAAAGTGAAAATTATGAGAAATAAATTATGTATAAAATGTGTAAACTATCGAATGGAGTAGATATAAAATTCGGCACAATATATACTTAGTCATGTGGATCATTACTATAACCGAAAATAGTCACCGAATTAAGAACGACTATTCAATGGTCCATTTTCTAATGAGTCACTTTCTTCCGTCTCTATAATGCTTGGTGGTCTCTACCTCAATTAATAGTTAACAATCAACTTCATCTCCATCAATCGATTCCGTATATGTAATCTGGTTTTTAATTGTTTAGGTATCTATACTTTGGTTATCTATTAATGTAAAAATCTTCTTCTTTGCACTTTTATAATCAACAATACACGTAGTAATTTGATAGTAACACGCATTAGAAAGTGTAGGTAAAATATTTTCATTGTATACTTGTATTGAAAATATTGAATGACAAGTTGTGTCACAATAGCTTAAAATAAACTATTTGTGTCACTATATATAGATTATACCAACACCATTATATATAGTAACACTTTTTTCCAATCAAGATATGTAAGAGAAACACACAAAAAAATAGTGACCGCTTTTTCTACTTTAGCGACACTTTTTCTTATGTGTTACTATTTTACAAATATTTTGTAGTGTTGCATAAATAAGCCGTTCATTATATTTCATGCTTCAAGTTATCAAATTCTTAATGTTGATTTTCATCATCAATTAGGGAAATGGAAAAGCATTTTGTGCAGGTGGGGATGTTACGGCTCTCTTTTCGGTCAATAGTGCAGGTACGACCACCTAAGCTATCTCTAATGTATGTTCGGAAACAACCATATATTATCTTAGAATAAGCTAACAAAGGCGAGAAAAATCATTTTAGTGACTCTTGAATAAATAAAGGAACTTAATTGAATGATTCGAAATTCGGGATAAATGGAATATTGAACTTGATAACTTGGTTATATCATGCTTCTTTTGCAAGTAAACGGCATTAACAAATACTATCGTGCCATTTATTTTCATAAGGACATTGGAGCTTCGTGCAAACTTCTTTCGAAGCAATACAATCCGACTACTTACTTGGAACTTATAAGAAGCCATTGGTACAATTCATCATACTTAAAGATACTTTGCATAAAAAACTTGTAGCCACATGAACAATATGCTAGTTTTGCTGTTAATTGATGCAGTTATCGTATATTACTTGGTAATAAGGGTTGCTTGGTTGCCTTTTTTGTCGAGCTTATATAAAATCTAGAAAAGTTGTTAACCTAAGGGTCCGTTTGGTTTGTAGATGGAGATGGGATTTGGATTTTGATTTTGATTTTGATTTAATGTAGGAGAGAGAAAATATATTATAAAATAAATATGTTATTATTTTATTAAGATGTATAGAAATATAAAAAGAGAATGTGAGAGGAAGAGAAATCCTGAAAATTGAACCAAACAAATACGTTGTATTAAATAGGATTGATGCCAAAGTTGGGCCCCAAAACATTCAACCAAACGAACCCTAAGTTTACCCTTCTTTTGAGTAGATAAGCTCAAGTTGAAACTTTCATTCAATTTTTTAAATAGTTGAGTTCATTTCGACTTTTCAAAAATCATATTTAGCACTTCAAATAAGTATATACGATATCCGATTCAACAACTCGTATTAGGAGCTCAAGTGGGTATATTTGCAGATTTAGTAGTCTATTTCATATTTTCATTACACTCATAGCTTCATAAATGATAGATTGCTCTTATGCACGGAATTGTGATGGGAGGAGGGGCTGGATTATCGATGAATGCAGCGTTCAGAATTGTCACAGAGAATACATTATTTGCAATGCCAGAAGCATCAATAGGATCTGTTCCAGATGTTGGTGCATCTTATTTCCTGTCACGACTTCCTGGCTATTTTGGTAATTTCCTTTTATCCTAGATATACACCTTTTGTTCTATATGCTCTTTTTTTTGTTTGTGAATTTTAACTTGATGTTTTATTGGAATATTTAGGTGAATATGTGGCACTTACTGGAGTACGATTGAATGGACTTGAAATGGTCGATTGTGGTCTCACAACTCACTTTGTACCCTCAAAGGTAATTTCGCCGTCCAAAAGTTTTATTCTTGAAAACATGATCAAAATTATCATTTTATATTACTAAAATGAGATTAATATTACGAAAAATTTGTAGCTTATACGGGTACGTCGTGAGAATAATCAATGCTCTATGTCTAAATTCTTATAGGACTTAACTGCACTCGAGCATGCACTTAGCATAATGTCTTCATCAGATGCAATGAACATTACAAGAATTTCTGAAATTGTTATGAAACATGCAAACGGGAGAAACATCAAACAAGAAAATGCATGTTCAAGGTAGTTATATTTACTCCTCATATTTGGAAAAACAATTTTTTCAGTTTTTCCTATCTTGCAAAGGCATACCATTATTAAAACTTCTGAATCAATGTAAGAAATCCTTACTTGATTGAGAATGGTTTCTAATACATAGATTCGAGTTTTTACAAGCTCTTGAATAATCATCTAACTCAAATGTTTCTCGGGAACGAGCTCAGCTTTGCATTGTTAGTTACTAGCCTAGCTTTTCAGTAATTAAGGTATGCCAATTAATTTCAGTGCTAGGCTGGAAATTATCAACAAATGTTTCTCAAAAGAGACTCTGGAAGATATATTGTTATCTTTGGTAAGTACATTATAACATAAATTTTATTCAAACTAGATATTGTTTTATTTCACTAAAAGCTCTCCAACACATGTTATATTTTTATTTGCATTTGTGCAGGAGAATTTTGCAGCCACCAACCCTGAAAAATGGATTATTGACGCAATGAAATCGATGAAATCGACTTCACCACTCTGCTTAAAACTTGCATTAAAACTGGCAAGTGCAATTGATTGAGTTGGTTAATTTCAATTCAAAAATATTTATTTGAAACTAAACAATCATGCTATTCTATCTTTTTGTAGATAAGAGAAGGCCGATCACTAAAACTCGAACAATGCCTTTCTCGTGAGCATCTTGTTGTTAGTCATCTTTTAAGAAGGACCGTTAATGACGATTTTTATGAGGTCAGATTACCTAGAGGCTAGAGTCCATTATTGTACGTACAGTTGCTATGTATTCTTTTGGTTTCTACAAGAACATCTTTGCTGTTATACTTTATTGGGAGGTACGGTACTATAATTATGCTATGTTTTAATGCATTGCAAAATAGTAAAAAACTGTTTTAAGTTTTTTATGATCTTCGTGAAAAGATGTTAGGCCACTGTAATGGCCCACAAAGCCCTTTATTAATTCGATTACTAGTTTACCTATTATTGTAACAATTAAATTGGATTTTTTTAAACAAAGACAATTTATATTGGAATTGCTATTTAATAAAGTCTTGAAAATCTATTACGCAGGGTTCTAGAGCAATGCTAGTTGATAAAGATAAGAATCCACAGGTAATTAACATTTCATTTTGTGTATTCATGTTACATGACTTTATCTATATGCTTAATTAGTAAATTCCATTTACAGTTATCATGTTTTTCATACTTTTGATGGAAACATTCATTCCTTCGGTTCATTTGGATTTTAAAAGTTTTTTTTTTTAGTGGTCACCTTCAAAACTAGAGCTAGTGAATGAGGAAATGGTGAGGAAATGTTTCGCCATGATTGACGATGAAGATTGGGAGCCATTGCAGCTTTCACCAAAAGATAACTACAACCACATTTTAATTTCAAAGATCTAGTTGCTGTATCGTGTTCATTATATTTTTCTATATATATTCAAGTTAATATGTGATTTTAATGAAAAAGGAATATTAATGCAATTTTGAGCCACTGTTGACAGTGAGCTCAATAAAATGTCTCGACCAAAGATGACTTGGAAATTTAGTTTTGTTTAGAGTATAATATACTTATTTCTGTGTGAACCAACTTTATAAAAATAATACAACGTTGTTTCTTCTTTAGCTTCTGAATTTAGTATTCATCCGGGATTGGGCTCACTTAGTGTAACACCCCCAAATCTCGATACAGTGGAAGACTTAATCAAGTTTTCGAGGCGTTACATGGATTGTTACAGGTGGTGTGTTACGCCATAACTGATGGACATATCTGGTCCCCGTTTAAGACACTTGTGAATTCATCTCCACTTCCTACAAAAACTGTTAAAAACACAAAACCCAACAAAAATAGAAATAAAAAGGATAATTCGGGTTGTCTCCCTAAAGAGCACTTTTCTTTATTACCGAGTCTTTAAGTTAGACTCAAAGCCATGGGGCTAAAAATGTTTATTTGTCATTTCGTGGATATGGCAATCTCCACGCTGAATCCAACTGATGAGATTCTCGTCCCGTTTATAATCCGCACGAAGCTTTAATCACTAAACACCAAAAACATATGGGTTTTAATCATATGTTGGATAAGACCCCGAGAAATTATAGGTGCTTGCACTAACATAATAGTGAAATATCATTAGAAGCGTCACCCAATGAACTTACCTTAGAAAATCATTGCACCTCAGATAGAAGAGGAGATACTAGCAGAACATTTAGGAAACCATAAAAAGGAGAAACCCTATAACAATCTAGGGAAACTCAAAACTTGTTCCAAACACCATCACCTTTTCCCGACACTCTATCGGGTAACGTAAACTGAGATCCGGGACGAATCTCTTGTAAGGTGGGTAGACTATAACAACCCATAAATTTCCGGGTTATTATTATTTATTACGTCAGAAAATTTAAATCGGTTATTTTCTGACAGCTATCAATATTTAAATTTAAAAGACGAGAGGTCATCTCATTTCTTTAAAAACCCGATACCGCACACACGATACTTGTCCACTGAGTATCTATATAGTAAACGTGAAATTTATTGTTGTCTGAGTTAAATTTAAGCATACATAAGCTTAAACTATTATTTCGGGAAGTTATCCCGCACACTGCAGACGTAGTAACACACAAAACTAAAAATAAATACTGAGATAAATGAAATATACACCTTTTACCATTCACTGATAAATTACGAAAGAAATCGAGAAACTATCTTGTGAAATCAAAAAATTTTGGCACCGCACGCATACCGACACCAGCATAGTAACGACTAACAGTTATAAGTTAAATTCTACATAATAAGGATGCAGTGTCCTTACGCTTTCAAAAGCGTTACTAAAAATAATAGGGAAATGTTATATTTATTTATTAATTACACGAACTAATATAACGGACATTAAGTTAATTAATAGTAATGGACTAACGATAGTTAAATGTTAATTGGAAGGACTAGATTGCAAAATAGAGATTTGGGGATTACTCAACCGAAGGTTCCAACCCAACCCAAACTCAACTTGTTCACCAAGTTATGTTGAGTATATATACAAGGCTTGGGTCTTGGTTTTGCATCTCTTGTACTCATAAGCTAAAACCTAAAAGTGTTTGTGTGTGTTTTTGCTTAAACCAATCGTACAACCCCTAAGGGTGTCGATCCACTTGTTTTCCAAAACCAAATTGTTTCGTTTGATTAAAACTAGCATTACTTTAATTTGATTTAGTACGTGTGTATAAGAAAGTGGTACTAACATACTTTTGTTAGTTTCTTGGATTGAATTACAAAATCGGTAAGGGGTAATTCTTATAATCCTATAAACCCTAATTAGGGTTCATCACTTGCTAGTTTGTGGATTTGATTCTTGTTCGGCTAGAATCAATAAAGGTACACATACTTTATGTTTTGTTAATTAATTATTCATTAATAGATCCTATACGCTTCCGCATGTTTTCTTTGATGTATATGTGTTTTATATTTGATTGTCATGATATATAATTCCAACAAAGTTGTGTGTGTGAGTTGTGTGTGATAAACAACTCTGGTAGAGTTGTATATACATGCAGATGAGGTGAGATCCATGCAAAACCCATCTTATCCAAAGAACAAATGAGACAATCTCAACCATCCAATCTTCTTTCATCCCATGGTCCACATTTCATCTGAAAATAACAAATAGGGGCAAGTTAGTAAAATCACATGTTACAATAAAAAGAAAAAATAATCTCAAATCCTCTCATTTAACATTCCACTTTCTCTCTCATCAAAAATCCCAAATCCAATCTGATCGGATCCCACCATCACCACCGCCGGAATTCGTCAATCAACCGCCGGAATAATGAAACCACCGTCGGATTCGTTGAAACCACCGCCGGAATCAAATCAAACCACCACTCTCACCATGAAACAACCGTCGGATCCATCACCATCACATCAAACCACGGCTGTAACCATGAAACCACCGTCGGATCCATCACCATCACATCAAACCGTAGCAATCACCATGGAACCACCACCGATTAACCGGGAAAAAATGCCCCCAGTAGACGAAACTGAATTAATTGAAGTTCCAGTAGATGAAAGTCAAGATAAAGATGATGTTGTGAATGAAAATACTTGGTAAATTCCTTTAGATTCAATTGTTGTTGTAAAATGCAAATCTCATGGGATTCTAGTGGTTTATATGTGTTTAGATTCAATTGTTGTTGTAAAAATGCAAATCCCATGGGATTCCAGTGGTTTACATGTGTTTAGATTCAATTGTTGTTGTAAAAATGCAAATCCCATGGGATTCCAGTGGTTTATATGTGTTTAGATTCAATTCTTGTTGAAAAAAGCAAATCCCATGGGATTCCAGTGGTTTACATGTGTTTAGATTCAATTGTTGTTGTAAAAAAGCAAATCCCATGGGATTCCAGTGGTTTATATGTGTTTAGATTCAATTCTTGTTGAAAAAAGCAAATCCCATGGGATTCCAGTGGTTTACATGTGTTTAGATTCAATTGTTGTTGTAAAAATGCAAATCCCATGGGATTCCAGTGGTTTATATGTGTTTAGATTCAATTCTTGTTGAAAAAAGCAAATCCCATGGGATTCCAGTGGTTTACATGTGTTTAGATTCAATTGTTGTTGTAAAAATGCAAATCCCATGAGATTATAGTGGTTTACATGTGTTTAGATTCAATTGTTATTGTAAAAATGCAAATCCCATGGGATTCCAGTGGTTTATATGTGTTTAGATTCAATTCTTGTTGAAAAAAACAAATCCCATAGGATTTCAGTGGTTTACATGTGTTTGGATTCAATTCTTGTTGTAAAAATGCAAATCCCATGGGATTCCAGTGGTTTACATGTGTTTAGATTCAATTCTTGTTGTAAAAATGCAAATCCCATGGGATTCTCAGTGAATCACATGGGATTCACAATAAAACACATGAGATTAGGAAATTACTTGGCATTTAGTTTTTAGCTGTGTAATGGTATGAGAAAAGTGTGAATCACTGGGTCTTAGTTACCTCAATCTCAAGGGATTTTGTATTAAATCACATGGGATTCAACATGAAAATATAAAGGTCTTCATTGTGAATCCCATGGGATTCTCAGTGAATCCCGTGGGATTCACAATGAAACACATGAGATTAGGAAATTACTTGGCCTTTAGTTTTTAGCTGTGTAATGGTATGAGAAAAGTGTAAATCATAGGGTTTTTAGTTACCTCAATCACAAGGGATTTTGTATTAAATCACATGGGATTCAGCATGAAAATAGAAAGGTCTTCATTGTGAATCCCATGGGATTCCCAGTGAATCCCATGGGATTCGCAATGAATCCCATAGGATTCACATTTTTTTTATCTTAATCCCTTAATATTATTCTTTTTATATGCAGATTCTATGAGATCACCAAGACCAACTTTATATGAACACACTGAGACACCGGGTGGATCGATATATTGGGAGCCTCATGTGGAAGGAATTATTGTACCACAATAGGGGAAATACTATGATACTATAGAGGAAGCTATAGATATGTATAGTACCCTGTTGAAGCGGGAGGGTTTCAAATTAAAAAGCAGGACAACGATTAACAAAACTGAATTGTACAAGCCAAATACATCATGTGTAACAAAGAAGGAGCTCCGAGACATATTAATGTAGACACTTTGGATCCTAAGCACAATGAGAAACAAAAGAAATACAACTATGCATGTAACAGTTGTCAAGCTCGTATAAGGTTAGAATTGGATATCGTTTCGAAAATACAAGCTAATTAAGTTTATTGCAAAACACAATCATATGCTTATACCAAAAGAGTATAAACATTTTACAAAAAGCAAAGAAAAATGACCAAGAGAAAAAATGTTTGTTGTTAAAGCAAAGAACAAACAAAATAGGTGCAACACGGGCTCACAACTTGTTAACGAGTATGAAAGGTGGATATGAATATGTTCATGGGACATCCGATGATTTTAAGAATCATCGCCGGATATTAATATTTTCATAGGCGAAAGTGACGCACAAATGCTTATAAATAAAATGGAAAATGAAACTAGTATGTGCCAAACTTTACATTTCAAGATAAGGTAGAAGAAAGTGAGTTAGTCGCAATGTTTTGGGTGATGAAGTTGCAAAATGCAATTATAAGGAGTTTGGAGACATAGTATTTTTGATGCAACATTCGTGAGTAATAAGTAAGTGTTTGTTTTAATATAATTTATTTTGATGAAAATCACATAAGATTATGTTATAAATCCCATGGGATTCATATGTGAATCCCATGGGATTATACAAGGGATCACATGGGTAATCTATATGGATCACAGGATCCTTGAGAATCCCATGGATTCTCTCTCAGAATCCAATGGATTCTCTGTGAATCCCATGGGATTGTTTTTAAATCACATAAAGATACTTGACAAGTAAAATTATTAAAAGACATGGATCATAGAGAATCCCATGGATTCACCATGAATCCCATGGGATTCACCATGAATCACATTTGATTATTCGTCACTAAAACTTATGTTATTTTTAGATACAACATGGTGTTTGTACCATTTACCGTGTCGATAATCACAAAAGTGTGTCACGCTTGGTTCGGGAATGCTTTTAAAAGAAGACATTGAATCCTACACATGGCTACTAAAGGCATTCATGATCGCTTTTCTAAAGAACCAACGATGGTGGTGACGGATCAAGACGGGCAATGAAAAGAGCCATTGAAGTTGTTTTCACTAAATCGAAACATAGACTTTGCATGTGGCATATTCACCAAAAAATTCCAAAGAAAGGTAATTTATTGAATGTTTTTATCGAATCTCATGGAATCAATCCCATGGGATTCTTTCTGAATCCAATGGGATTCTTTTTGAATCCCATGAGATTCATTCAAAATCCTATGGGATTCTTCTTTGAATCTCATGGGATTCTTTTCTGAATCTCATGGGATTCTTTCTGAATCCCATAGGATTCATTCAGAATCCTATGGGATTCTTCTCTGAATCTCATGGGATTCATCTGGGAATCCGACAGTGGTTTACATGTGTTTATCATTTTATTTACAGATTTGTAAGCAAAATATACAATGAAACTGATTTCAAGAAGCGTTTAAACAAGATCATTTGGATGATGTTAATGGAACCGATGGAATTTGAAGAGAAATGGGCTAAGTTGATTGAAGATTTTGGTTTGCAAAACCACAAATGGATGACCAAAATGTTTAAACTACGAGAAATGTGGATTCCAGCTTATTTTATCAACTCTCCTTTGTTTGGATTGATGAGAACGACATCAAGGTCTGAGAGTGAAAACTCGTTCTTCAAAAGTTTCACAAGCCCAGGAGCGACACTAGTTAGTTTCATGATGTCCTATGAATCAGAAATAGAGAGACAACGTTATATTCAAGAACATTTGGACTTTAAAACACTAGACGCGGCTCCAAAATGTGAAACAAAGTTAGCAATTGAACGTCATGCAAAGAAAAGTTTATACTAGGACAATATTTCTACTTGTTCAAACGGAAATAAAAGAGGGATGTTGGACTTGTGCGATACAGGAACTAAAAATAGAAGAAGGTTGTGAGATTGTCACCGTTAGAGACAAAAATCCAAGCAACTTATAGAATCCTTAATAAGGAAGTTGCAAAAGAACTAGCAGATGAAGGCTAAACAAGAGCAAATGTAAAAATTTGTAGACTATAAGGTATATTACTCGGTATAAACTAGGATTAATCAAGTAATCCCATGGATTCATAATCAATCCATGGGATTCATCAATCCTATAATAATCCCATGGGATTCAGATGAATCTCATGGGATTGTCTAATAGGATTGGCTAATAATTATAGGGATTCACCGGGAATCCCATGGGATTTTTGAATCCCATGAGATTCTCATATAAATCCCATGGGATTGTCTAATGGGATTGGCTAATAATTATTGTGTTTTAAAAAGTTCTTGCGTGAATACGTAAGATGGGTCGGTGGTGTGTAGTTGCGACATTTTGTACGATTCGGTTTCCTATGACACATATTACGTGTTTTCAAGAATCGTGATATTAACTTCATTCCAAAACAATATATTTTGAGGCGTTGGACAAGAGATATAATACCACCCGATTTGAGAAGGAAAAGAAATGATATGGTGAAACAAATGAAGAAATTGAAAGACTTACAAATGAGGCAACGTTTCTGGTGGATGAATGTTTGTTTCGGTTGAGCAAAGACAAAGTGAAGATGGGTGCTTTTGTAGAAAAGTTAAAGACATTGAAAACAGAAGTGGAGGCCAAGGTGCCAAATCCTCCTTCAAGAAATACAGGAGATGTAATTGGTGATCATTTTGCTATTTCTAACACTGAGAATAAAATAGTTATCAATCCAACAAAAGCAAGAAATAAAGGGAATATTTTAGAAGCAGAACGAAATGAAATGCGAAAGAGTGAAAGAGAAAAAGCGCTTCAAGTTAAAAAGAAACAAATGAAGCCTTGTGGACATTGTGGAGAGAAGACGAACTTGCATACGAAAACAACTTGTCCAATGAACCCAAAGGCAAGGCGAAGGCGAAACCAAGCGATGTTTGAAAAAATTAATTTACTTATATTCCTTTCTTTTGTTAGTTCTTTTTATTATTTTCTTGAATATATAGATTGAATATTGAGATGTTTTTAGATGATTTTCAAAAGAAATTTTATTTTTCTTTGTTATTTATATTCTATTTAAAAACTTGTGTGGATAATCTGAATGGATCACAATGAATCCCATGGGATTCACAATGAATCCTATACTTATATTCTATTTCAAAACTTGTATGCATAATCAGATGGATCACAATGAATCCTATGGGATTCACAATAAATCCTATACTTATATATTCTATTTCAAAAGTTGTATGCATAATCAGATGGATCACAATGAATCCCATGGGATTCATTAATGAATCCCATATCAATCCCATGGGATTTCAGATAATTCACATAAAAGATAAACAAAGATTAACATTATAAAACTCCATCATAAACTGCTCTAACATTCTCAAACCGATCTACCATCAATGCACATGTTTTCAAAAGAACATTCTCAAACCGATCTAACATCAATTAACGATCTAACATCAATTAACATGTTTTCTAACATTCTCAAACTGTTCTACCATGGGACAAACTGGATCAATTGATGGTAGCTTCAACTGGATCAACTGGTAACTTTTCTACAATCAAGGTACCTTCAACTGGATCAACTGGTAACTTTTCAGTATTTTCTACAATCACTTCGCGTTTTTCCCTATTCTTAATAGCTTCAACAATTATATTCATCTTTTCTAGAGGAGGAACTTTATCAAACTCTTTTGCTAGATCAATCAGCTTACCAGCATGCTTATTAATCTCATGTAACAAGATCTTAGTAGCAAACTTGAATCTCAGTCGCCTCAACATGTCGCCCTGCCTCATCTTGTAACCATCCATTTCCCAATGAGCCTGACTGCAACCAACGACCCACAATCCCATTTCAGTAAGGTGTTCACCGTTGTAACATTCCATATGTACCATGGTGAAAATACCGCAATCACGGAAATTTTTCTTTGTTCTCCATTTGAGCTTTGGGATTCTTGGTTTGGCTTTAAGAATGTTAGCATGTTTCTTGTGACCATACAGCTTCAGATGACGGGAAAAAAACTTTTTCTACAAAATTATTTAAAAAAAGATCATAAATTACTAGAATTCTAGGAAAATGTCAATAGCGATTCAAATGGAAATCTGTATGAATCCCATGGGATTATGTTTAAATCATAAAGTATTCATCAAAGAATCCCATGGGATTCAGTATGAATCCCATGGGATTCTGCAGTAATCTATCACATGGGATTCATACAGAATCCCATGTGATTTCTAATGAATCCCATGGGATTTCTAATGAATCCCATGGGATTTCTAATGAATCCCATGGGATTACTTATGAATCCCTTTAAAAACCGAAAAGTAAATACTTACAAGTAGTTCACATATTTTTTTATATTTCGAATCATATGTTGCTCCCGAATCACTGTTATCTAGTATCGTTATTGATATTGTTTTGGTAAGGCTGATGACGATGACATAAAAGTGGCCACCATTGTGAATTGGAAAGAAAGCATGTTTTAACAAAACAAAAATAATAAAAATGAATCCAAAGTAAAAACACAAACAACAATTTATAACAAAAATAAATAAATAAATACCAAGTCAATGCCGTCGAGAGCCAAGCCAGCAACATTATCTGCAAACTGAGCTAAAATTTCATTTTCAAAACTTTCAAAATTCTTGTCCTCAGACGCCAACGTTCCATCAAACATAGATTTTATCTGTATATGCAATTTACAAGATCATGGTATGATTTGTATTGCTTTGGGGGTGTTTGGTAAGTCAGATAAGATGATAAGCAGTTTATTAAACAAATAAGAAGTTTACTAAGCAAATCAAAAATAAATACTTACAATACATCCTGTTGGGAAAAAGTGCCGTGATGGAGAACCATGTTCTTTAAATCTCTCTTCATAATTTAGAATAGCACTCCAACAGTCAACAACATTGGCATCAATCCACAAATCGAGGGCTAACGTTTCCATAGCCAAACGAATGGAAAACACCGTGAACTCCCGAGAATGTGATTCAAAAATTCTCTCACTATATGAGTAAACAAGAAAAAGCAAAAAATCATTTCAGAATCACATTGGAGTTTGTATGAATCCCATGGGATTCAAGATGCAATGGGATTCAGATAATGAATCCCATGGGATTCATAGTGAATCACATGGGATTATTGAATCCATGGGATTAGATGTGAATTTTATTAACTATATTAAAAATACACATGTAAACTTACGACTTGTCGCCTTGCATCGCAAAACAAACTATTTCCTAGAATAAACTCCGACTTTGTAATTTTGGCTACAACCTTTGTCTTCTTATTCATATAGGGAGATAACAGTACGAAGAAGGTTTCACCACACGCTTTCCAAAGACGAGTAGCCATTTTTCAGAGTCATTGATCCGAGCTCCATTGAGTGATTCTTCTTGAAAAAATAAAAGATTTAATTAAAAGAAACAAAATTTTAGTAAAAAGAAAGAGATTCAAGAATATTACATATGCGTTTCGCAGCCTATACAATTGATAATCTCATCAACCGTATCTAAATTATTTTCTAACCATTGCATTAACCCCTCAGGTGTGCACGTGATCTCAGGCTCTTCTTCTTCACATTTTTCTTCTTTATCAGATGCATTAACTTCCTTCTCAGAAACTGCATCATTCTCTTTTTTTTCAGATTCATCAACCACAGTGTTATCATCATCTTGTTTCTTGGCCTCATCGTCAAAATCTTCTAAACTTACCTTATTCCCATCCTTATCATCGTCATCATCATCCTCCTCATCACCATCGTCATCCTTCCCATTACCATCATCATCGTCATCCTCCTCATCATCGTCATCCTCCCCATTACCATCAGCATCATCATCCTTCCCATCATCGACATCCTCCCCATTACCATCATCATTTAATGGCTTCGGTTGCTTGAAAATTTGAGCATACTTTTGATGTAGCTCAAGCAACTTTACATCACCAGGGTAATCTGACATTGCTTTCGTGAAATAATCTTCTATGTAACATATTGGATTTCACAAACACTCTAAACCATAAGATCAAATAGGTGTACACTATGATTCTAGAGAGAGAAATTTAAAGGTTTAGGGAACTTTAGTGAGAGAAAGAAAAGTCTTATTATTAGCTCCAACTCTCTACCTTTACATAAATCGCCACCTATCGGTTTGTGGATCGTGCATGTGGGTAAAGACCCGTCGTCCTCCACGGTGTTACTTAAACTAAATACTACTTAACTTATAATAATCTACTTACTACAAGCTTTTAACGATTACATATACTTGAGGTGACCGACTCTTTATATTCGGATTTACTAAATCCTAACAATCTCCCCAAGGAGGTCACCTCAAACACACATTAAACATATATTGAATACAAACAGATATTACATTAAAAATTGTTCCCGCATTCTTGATGTTGTACTTTGCTCAAGCTCGTAGTCATTGATTCTTCACATTGCATGTTAGGTTAATCCAAGTGGAGGTCTTTTACCGATCCACGTGATAATGAGTTTTGAGCCGTTTGAGATCATCACCGACAAGAAATCTCGAGATATCCATTGTGGTGTTGGTATTATGTGATGTTGTGACTTCGGATCGACATGCTCACATTCGGATCATGAAATATTCTCATCGTAGTAGCGGAAGCCTTCGTTGATTCATGATATTGGCGCAGCAGTAGCGAAGCATGGAGTGAAAATATCGAGTCATTGATGCACTAATCATGATTTCTTTTGAGATGAATGTGTTAAGTGAGCATGCGGCTATGGATTGACCGCTTCATTCTCGATCACCGCAAACGTAGGGTGTACCGCATACAACAGTTAGCAATAAATCGCATAAAGTGTCTTTGATCACTTCGTTGAATTGAGGTACATGGCCCGGTTGCCCCGCTGATCGAGACAAGTATCGCCTATGATCGTGTATAATTCAAGAATTTCCTTGAGAGGGTTTCGTAGTCGCTCTAGTTGTTCTCAAACCGAGCGCCTCAAAGAAGACAACACGGAGTGAGTGAACCAAATGAATAGAGATTCACCGATTGATGAAAAGAGATTTGAAAACAATCGTGTATTGCACAATAGAAATTGTTTTGCAATACAATGAAGGTTTTAATGAAAATCAATTATCAATCATAAAACACCTTTGATTTGAAATATTCAGACACGGTCGATGTGCTAAAGAAAGAGTTTTAAGCACAATGACCGGTTTTTCATAGTATCCGTCAATCCATAACTCGAACCGTGATTGATTCAAAAGATTGAATCGCCCCATTGTTATCGTTCGGCTTGTCACATGGTTGATCTATTGAATAGATCTCACATGCCACCCACCAGAGCTTGTTTGATGTTGGCTCCGAAGGCTTTCCATCTTCATTGTGAATATGTTTGCATATCACTCGGATGTTCGCAATACCACAAGGATAATGCGAGGACTCAAGATATAATCTCTTTCCATATTGTGTGAAGCAGAGAGTCTTCATTGAAAGTGTCCTAATGAGATTTATTGATGATCTCGTGGCTCTAGACTCAATTTGTGCATATTTGGTTCCCGTGCGGAGACTAGGAGAGGGTCTCCTCTTCAATATCAACAATCTCTAAGAGAAAGTCGATAGATTATGTAGGTTCCCGTGAGAATGAAACAAGCCCTTTAAGAGGAACTCGAGTGGTTTGGGAAGTTGAAGTGTAGTGCGCCACCGGGTCCATGACGCCTTGTCTTCAATACCGATGTTACCTTGGTAACCACCAAGAGCATATGAATTGAACCCAGATCCGCCCTAAGGTTGAATAATTGGAGGGCTATTTGTTTTCACCCTTTCTCATTCAATTCTTTTTCATTCTTCAACCCCTTGATTGCTTACCGAGACTTCATAGCTAGAACCTTGTTGGGTTTATTCCAAGACTAGCTCGCCTTAGTCCGCACTCTTCCCATATCTCATTTTTCTCCTTTTTTTTCAATATACCTAAGGACTTCTACACCTAACCTTATCATCCTTATATCACCATACATAAAGTAAAGTTGGTCGGTCTATTTGGTATTGTTCATCTACCATTGGAACCAATTGAAAACCATTTGAAAATCAATCCGATACTTGTGATATATTATCAAAGCATTTTGTACCGAATTATTTTGATATTTTTAGAACAAGAGCTCCCCTCAACATGTGCATCAAGTGTTTGAAATCGTTTTGCACACGGAGGTAAAAGAAAGAATTAACTTCTTTGATTACCATTTTATAAAGATATCAACATCACTTCCTAATCAAATCAAGTAGATAAAGCATTTTGGGAAGGATGAGGTTTTCATAAACTTGCTCCCCTCAATATGTGCCTTGAGGTTTGAAAGAGTTTTGCACATACAAGAGGAACCCGCACATTGATATAAATTGATCACGTTTCAGATCTTTGTGGTTTAAGATAGATGCTCCCCTCAACATGTGCATGGAAAATTTGAAATCGTTTGCACGTGTGGGAAGGAGAGCTTGTACATCCTTATAAAACCATTTACCGAATTATCGCTTTAAATCAATTTAAATCACAAATTCTCCCACAATTATCAAATCATTTGAGATTTGTGATCTCTCAGAGATTTAAATTGATTTTGAAAGCTTTAAGGAGAATTGTAACTTGATTATGAAAGCGTTTTATCGATAAGGATCGGATTTAAGACTTTAAACTCCATTGAATAAAAATGCAAGATTATCTTTTGAAAATAATTGTATGACAAATAATTTAATGATTTAATTGAAATCATTCTCCCTCAATCAATGACATAAGTTGTTGATTGAGAGATAGATATTTTGACAAACTTTTAAGTCCAGATGATTATCAAAATAGAGTCCGAGTTATTTTTCAAAACAACTAGTTTTCATTAGATAGGAAGGATTAGTTTAAAGAATCGAGCAAGAAATTTGAAAACCAAGATAAAGTATGGCTCGTTCTATCTTTGAAAAGCGTGTTATCGCTCGAAATGACAATAAACCATTTTTTTCTCTTTCTCCCAAAAATATTTTTTGTTTTTTTTGTTTTTTGTTTTTTTTTAAGATTCGAACAACATCTAAAGTCCCGTGTCATTCTTTGAATGACAACATCAAGACCATAGATATTATCGAATTGAGAGAAACATGACAACATGACAATATTTTTTGAAGATTTTTCGAATTTTTCAAAATTTTTATGGATTTTGAAAGTTTTATATTTTTCTATTTGATTTTTAAGGTTTTATAATTTTGTATTTTGTTTTTCGAAAAATATTAACAGGGATAGATAAAGGAAACCTTTACTCCTCTTCTTTCTCTTGAATACGCTTGAGAGTTTCGGTTGTAGGCTCTTAAGACCCGTCGTGGAAGAATAAACTCAAAACGTTCTCTAGAAGAGCTTTGGTGAAGATGTCGCTAACCGGTATTCATCCTCACAAAGTAAAGTTCCACCACACCGTTTTCAACTTCCATGATGAAATGATGTCGAATGTCGATGTGCTTTGCTCTTGAGTGTTGTACGTTGTTGCATGAGAGAGCAATAGCACTTTTATTATCACAAGACAGAGGATTTTGTTGAATTCAAAGCCATAGTCGATAATTGGGATCTCATCCATAGGATTTGAGCACAACAAGATGACATGGCTATGTATTCCGCCTCAGAGGAAATAGAAGTACTCATTTGCTTCTTTGAAGACCACCACAAGCTTATCACCCAAAACCGAGCACCTCCGAAGTACTTGACGAGTATCTTGACATCCCGCATGATCGGCATCTGCGTGATAGGTCGTTAGTGACATACCGGTGTCTTTCGGTACCAAAGTCCCATATTGATGGTTCCTTGGAGATCTTGAAGACCCATTTAACCGCTTCAAGGTGCTTTTTAGTAGGCTTAGCACGGTATCTAGCACACATGCAAACAATGAACAAGATGTCCGGTCTACTAGTTGTGAGGTACATCGTGATCCAATCATACTACGATATTTCGTTTGGTCTACCATGATCCCCGAGTGGTCCTCATCTAGTTTTATACGCTCAATCATGGGAGTGTCAACTGGGTCACTAGAATCGAATCCAAATTTCTTTAAAATCTCATTTGCATATTTAGATTGATTTATGAAAATGCCTCCGGACTTTGTGAAATTTGTAATCCCAAGAAAATGACATTTGTCCCATCATTGACATTTGAAATTTAGAACCCATTTCATTTGAAAACGGTCACACTCATTGGGGTCGGTCGAGGCAAAGATGATATCATCAACATAAATTTGAACATGAATTAAATGTTTGCTCGACTTCACGGTGAACAATGTTGGATCAACTGCCTTTGTTGAATCCGGTAGATAGAAGAAACTTTGATAGCGTATCATACCATGCCCTGGAGCTTGCTTTTAAACCGCATGAGCCTTCTTCAAACGATAAACGTGAGTAGGATGCTCGGATTCACAAAGCCTTCGGGTTGGTGCCGACGAGACGACTTCTTTAAGATCTCCGCTCGTAAATGTCGCCTTAACATCCATCCGATAGACTACCATGTTCTTACTAGCAAGATTAGCCAAAAGATTCGATTGCCTCGACACGAGCAACAGAGCAAATGATTCTTCAAAGTCAATACCCTCCTCTTGACGGTATCCTTTAGCAACCAATCGAGCCTTGTTCTTTAAGACATCACCATGCTCATCAAGTTTCACTTTGAAGATCCATTTTAGATCAATGATCATAGCACAACTGGAGCGGTACTAATTCCCATACATCAAGTCGATCAAACTCATGAATTTCTTCTTGCAAGGCATTGAACCAATTGTCTTTATTCATGGCGGTTTTAACATCTTTGGTTCGATCTTAGAGAGTACGGAGTTGAAGAAGCACCATAAGGCATCGGTTGCAAGTTGTTTCCGTGTTGATACCGGACGAGAGGATTTCCAATGATGTTGTCTAATGGATGATCATGAGTCCATTTTCTAAAGTGTTCATGTGGCGCTTGTTGAGGACCGAGGTAGCGAGTCGATGTCTCCTAAAGAAGATGGTTCGATGATTATTCAGAGCAAATATGTTTTCAAATGGAGCATCTTCGGGAGTAGCAAAGGGATTAACTTCATCATTGATGCCAAAGCAGTTCCATGATGTACATTCAAGATTGATGATTTGTTGATGAGATCGAAAGTTATCGCAAGTGCTTCTTGACTTAATGATATTGAGACCGAAGGATTGACTTCATTCTCGTGGATATGAGCACCCTGTTGTGGGAATTGACGAGTTCATTAGCACTTGGCTCATAGAGTTCATCAAACATCGGATCCAACAATTTCTTCAAATCATCTTCATTGGAGGTACATATGGACTAGCCGGAGAGGAATTTGGTACAAGGATGAACCTATGGGACTGTTTTGAAGTGCGGGTCCGAGGCTGGGTTGTCCAGAGCCATTTGACGGTCACCATCGAACGTAACGTGAATTGTTTCCATGATATTTCGGGTTCTCTTGTTGTAGATTCGGTAACCCTTCTTGTTTGGTGCATAACCAACAAAAACTCCAATATCCGCCTTTGCTATTAATTTACCTAAATCTTGACTGTCATTTGTTGGATAGCACAAAGCTCCAAACACACGAAGGTAGGAGAGATCAAGTTTTCGCTTATGAACAAGTTCATATGGAGTTTTTCCATGAGAGGTGTGTATAAGGGAATGATTTTGGTGTAGCATGCGGTGGCAATGGCTTCACCCATAGAAACATTGGAACCTTCGAATAAATAAGCATTGTTCTTGCGGCTTCTACAAGAGTTCGATTTGTCTTCAACTACACTGCTCGTTGAGGAGTTCGTGGAACACTTCTTTGATGACCGATTCCAACACTTTCATAAAAGCGAATTAAGTCTTTGTTGACAAACTACGTGCCATTGTATGTTCGAACAATTCGATTGTATTGTTGAGTCGAACTCAAGTCGTTTGATTAGTTTGATGATGACATCCGGAGTTTCATCCTTTGTCCTCAAAAACTTTACCCAAGTAAATCGAGAGTAGTCATCAACAACTACTAGAATGTATTTCTTCCCATTTATCGCTTGCACTCTCATCGGTCCGCATGCATCCATATGAAGGGTATGAAGAACTTCCATTACGTAATTTGTGGGTTTTGGTTTGTGGGCATATTTCGTGCTTTTACCCAATTGGCAAGTCGAACAAAGATGATCTTTTCATATTTTAACTGGGTAAGCCTCTCGACAAGATCCTTTCTCGAAAGGTTGTTTATGGTGCCAAGTTCAAGTGATTGAGACGACGATGCCATAACCAAGACTTTGTTTTAGAAGCCTTTGATAGCAAGCAGATTGGAGAGGACTTCATAATGTCATCGATAGAGATGGTGTGTAGGTTAGAACCTCGAGTACCTCTTAATAGTTCTACACCATCAAGTTCTCTAACGAAGCAAGTATGTTTTCTAAAAGCCACTTCTAGATCGGAATCACATAATTGACCAACAGAGAAATGATTGTGACCAAGACCTTCCACATAATATACCCCGAAATCACACTTTACCAACCACATAATCTCCATATCCCATAATAGCTCCAAAATGGTCATTCCCGAATCTAATTGTCCCGATGAATTTACTCACTAAGTTCATGAGCCGCGACCGGTCTCCAAATATATGCTTGGAACAACTGAGTCCAGTACCACGTAACGATTTGAACGATCCGCAGTTGAACATGCATAAGAATGGATAATCGGATAATTGGGATCCCCATGCAAGAATGGGTTCCATTTGGTTAGTAACGATGATTGGAACACCCACATCGAAATAGAAACATTCATATCGTAAATTGAGTCAATGGAGTTATTAGGAATAGATGCAAGACTAGTGTCCGTATTTGTCCTATTTAAAGTATGTTCACTTCTTAAGGAATAGTTCTACCAAGAGGCATCCATTTTCTAGTGGGCATTGTCTCGATTAACCTTATGGCCAACATGTATCCATTGATAACCTATCTTACTAAATGTTCTTCCGTGGGCTTCCACTGTTTTCTAACTTTCTTTCGCCTTTGCCTTTTTGCCTTCTTAGCATGATATTTTTCTTTAACAATGTTAATCGGAGATTTGATGTTTTAGACAAAACATTCACACCACATTCATGATTAGTAATGTAATTCAAGCAGACATCATTACAAGGTTTGCAAATAGTATCGTAATTCAATTAATTACAAGAAGCCTATGGCAAATACTAGAATCAACACGATTCGCTTTATTTGGCTCAAACTTAAAGTTCCTAGGTTGGTCTTCTCTCTTCCAATGCACATTCTTAGCTTGCGAGGTCCTATCATTCCTTGCATTGTCTTGAGACTTTGACCGCTTGCTTTAATGTCACCGATTACTCTGTAGGAATGGGAACATTAGTTGGTTTTGCTACTCTTTGCATCTCCTGCTTAGATGTGATGGGATCCGAACTACATGCAGCACACTAAGGTTCACTTTCTTAACACAAGAAGTCTTTGGGATTTGTATTCCTAGAAGGCACACTAGAGTTCGCTTTCTTAGCACTAACAGATCCGAATCAACTACTTGAAGGCACACTAAGGTTCACATTCATAACATTGGGCATTGAATGGATTTCATGCTTGCCACTAAGCATAGAACAAGGAATCAAAGGATTAACTCTCTCACCTAAGGACTTAGGGCATATTGTGATTAAGCATTCTAGAATAGATCGTGATTTAAATCTCAAATATGTTTTAATGGAGTCGGTTTTAGTCCTTTATAGGCACTCCCGCCTCCATGTGCCAAACGATTTCAAATACACGATGCACATGTTGAGGAGGAGGATTTATCCAAAAACATGATGAGTATTTAAACCCAGCCACATATTCTCCAATGTTTTATAAACCTTATTAAATCACTTGGGATCCAAAATCTCAAAGGGTTTGATATTTTTGATCGGGGAGAATTTGTGATTTAATAATGAAATCGATATATGATGATCGATTTGATTCAAATGTGCAGTCGCTCTCTCATATGTGCTAAACGCTTCGAATCTCAAGCACATATTGGGGAGCAAATGGTTTCTTAATGGCTATGTGATCGTGAAAGTACTTCAATGAACTCTTGCCTCTATGTGATAAAATGATTTCAAATATCCTATGCACATATTGAGGGGAGAATTTACCAAGAAAACCCGATTAAATCACTTGAGATCCAAAATCTCAAAGGGTTTGATATTTTGATCGGGCATGTGCATTGTATATATGAAATCGTTTGGCACATGGAGGCAGGAGTGCCTATAAAGGACTAAAACCAATTCCATTTAAATGATAAGAGATTTAAATCACTATCTTTTCTTCTATGAGTCGTTGGTTGACATCTTCACTCGGATTGATGAGTTTATCGACAAAGTGCTTCCGGTTAATGCTTCACGATACATCAACATGATGATTCCGAACAATCTTTCGTTCTTGTTTGATGTGATTGGTAGTTTGGTGTTACCATCTTGTGTGTTCGCTGCGGCCCGATTGTCGATTTCCTTGATGAACATCTTTCGTTCTTGTTTGATTGGGATGGATTTTAGTTAAGGGGATTTGCAAGATGTAAGTTAATTGGGATGCTTTTTGGTGAGATGAAGATGTTAACTTTCTATTCCTCAACTGGACAATCTTGAAGAAGGTCGAGTCTACAGTCGGTTCTACATTTTCTGCTATATGTTAGAAGACTAAAGACGAGTTGCATTTGATTATCCAAAGACTTCTTCTTAATCTGGGCATTTATCAAACAGATTGTCGGTTTAGGGGAGAGCACTAATTGGGGGAGGGTGAAATGTCTAATTTAATCCCCAATTAGACTTGCTCACATTCTACTTCAGCAAGTTGATTCCCACAATATTATAAGTGTTCTTCTCAAAATATTTCAAGTATACGGGCTTACAAAGAGTTGCCGATTCTCGATGTGTCAAAACCAAGAAGGGGAAGGAGACACGTATCTAACGCGAGTAAACTTGATGAACTTAATTCTTCTAAGTGATTGAATATATCCCGGAAGACAAATGTTATTACCGCAGAGAAACTCAAGGTTTGACTCATGGCGAGTAAACTGATGAACTTAACTCTTCTAAGTGATTGAAGATATCCCGGAAGACAATTGTCATGACCGCAGAGAATCTCAAGGTTTTACTCATCAAGGCTTTCGGTGTTATTATTCCAACGACGTGGGGAAGTGATGTAAGAGAAAGTTTCAAGATAAAAGAGGTACATTAGTGTGTGATGATTTCGATGTTATCGCAATCATCAAGGAGAGAGATTGTGTACATTGGGGATGCTCACTGTTTTACTTGAGGGCTTAATCGGTGATTCGTTGATATAATCACTTATTCCGGTGTTGACATCCGCAGATTGTCACCCGCAGAGATAATCGATGATTCGCCCGCTTTTGTTGGAATCACTCCTAAACCTTAATTCAAGTGTTAGTTACTCATATGTAATAGGTAGCTTATTATGGCCTTTATGTTTGTTTAAGGTCTAGCTTATGTAGAAGGCCCATAAGCTTAGGCCCATGTCCAATAAGGAAAAGGGAAGGAGTGGGAGTGTTGCCCTAGCTCCTTGCCTATAAATAGTCTTGTATAACCCTCACTTGAGGGTTAGTTGTTCAATTTATTCCTTTCACTCATGCCCTACGTGTAACCGTCTTAGTCTAAACGTGTGTGTGTGTTTGGTTTATTGTTCAATCGCCTTTATCTCTTTCTAGTAAGCTTGTGTTGTAAAACAAGTGACCGATCAGTGGTATCAATCGCCAACTAGTTGGGTGAATCGTTATTTCTTTTGAAGTAAGTTTTTGGTCTTACGCGTAAAGTTAACGTGATCTTTGGTTTGCTTAAAAACTCGTTTTTTACACTTTTTAATCCAAGATTCTTGTACTTTCAACGCTTTAAGGTGTTAAAATACTTGTTTTTGGCAAAATGTTCAAACTTTACGTGGATCTAAGTTTTTAAGCTTGTTTTTAACGAGGGTGTAAACCTCACGCAGAATGCTTTTGAGAGCTTTGGATCATCAAGTTTCACACTTTTGTGTCATTTTGGTGTTATTGAAGCTATTTCATCATACAAAACCGGTTTAGAAACATCATTGGGCAAAATCATTTTTACGAGTAATCTTACGCGATAAAAACCCTAATATTACGCGTAGTTATTCCTTGGTTTGATCTTCGTTTCGTGGTTTACTCCGTGTTTTCTTGCTTGGATAAGCCTAAAATACGTCGACTTTGGATATCTTTTGCAACCGTGATAGTGTAAAAGATCATTTGGGCAAACCCTAAACTTACGATAAGTATAAAGCTTACGCAGAGAATCCCACGCATAAGATTCATCTTACGCCTAAGCCTAGTCTTACGCATAAGGTAATCCTATGCCTAACTTTGTGTCTACGCATAACTTTAGTGCATTTACCCTACTTACGTGTAAGCTAAAACTACGTAACTCTCTTTGTTACGCCGTAACTTTGGTGTTTTTACGCATAAGTCCTACTTGGTTTCTTGTGATTTCTACGCCTAAGGACACTTCATTAACAAAGGTTCATTCGACTACAAAGATCCATTTTTACCAACACAAGTTTTCAACATGTCACAACCACCATACTCTAACTATTTCCCTTACACTTATTCTCAACGACAACAACAACTAAGTCCACAACATCAACAATGGAATCAACAACAAGCAATTTATCAACAACAATTTAATCAACAACATACTCCACAACTTGGAGCAATTCCTCCACCACAAATGGTTCAAACACCGCCAAGTCTTCAAGTTCAACCCTACACAAATGAATTCAATCAACATCCATCAAGGAACACTATGAAGGAACCCACTTGGTTTGCAAAGATGTGTGAAGCTTTAAGCGACCAACAATTAATTCATGAGGTCGGATCACTTGATAGACCTCCAATGCTCACTCTAGGAAACTACGATCAATGGGTGATAAGGTTCTTTAGGTTTTGTGATCCAAGAAACCACATGGAAAGTTCTTAAAGAAGGTTATCTTGGAAGGTCCATTTGAGATGCCTAATGTCATTGTACCGGAGATCCTAATGCTAATCCACCAAGAGATGAACAATCAAACATTGCTACTATTTCGCACTTGAATCCGTAAGAACTTCTACACTATGAAGTCGATGAGCTTGCAATGCAATATATCCTTCTAGGATTACCGAACCCAATTCTTCAAGTGTTGATGCTCAAAAGATCGCAAAGAAAATGCGGGAACATATTCATCTACTTATGGAAGGATCTCGCACTCAATCAGAAGATATGGAATCCAAAATTTACTTGGCTTATGAATACTTTATGATTGAACCCGGAGAGACACTAGAGTCTTATCATCATCGATTCTCGACATCATCAATGATTTGGATAAACACAACATCATCATGCCAAGAATTGCGCTAATACTAAGTTCCCGAGTAGTCTTGGTCCGAATGGGAGAAGTATGTTGATCGGTGCAAAACCGTCAAATTATCTCACGCAACTAGCCACTTGTGAATGACCAACTGTAAGAAACTCAAAACAGTTCACACACCAAATTCAATTTAAGATCAGAGGAATATAGGGAATTCCTGGGTCGTTAAGTCCCACGGAGGATGAATTGGTGTTTAAACAACTCAGATGATAGAATGATCACTAATGATAGTGATCAGTAAGGTTTTGGATGGAAAATTACCTAAAGAAAAGATTTACAAATTAAAGCGACTTAAATGCAAATTAAAAGAGATTAAAAAGTTAAAATCTATTAAATAAACGCTATCACTATTTTTACAGATCGATGAACGTTTATTTTATAAAACAAAATAACTTAAATAAACTATTTTATTTAAAACGTAAACCTAAATAAACTTAAAACGTTACTTAAAACGGAAACGAGCGTTATTTATTTAAAATGGCACTGAGCGCAAGATAAAACGTAAAATTTATGAAATAAAAGGCTACGAATGTAAAACTAATTTTATTACGCACTATATGATAAAAGAAATTTATAGAAAAAGATTTATATTTTTAGATTATTATTTTATTTATTATGAATTAATTAAGTTTTACACTAATTAAATTATTAAAAATACTTAAGCTATCAAGAAAAATCGAAAAATTCATAGAAAATACTTTGAGTTAAGTCGGTTCTAGGAAAATTAAAAAACTAGGTGGTTGATTTGTGAAATAAGCTCGAAATAAGCTAAAGAAAGCTAATAAGCAAATATGGCCAAACGTATGTAAGTAATTAATGTTGTAAAATAAAACCAATAAAAGACCCAAGGGTGAATGGCTATCCAGGTACCCCTTATCACTCTCAAAAGGGGGGAGGTCTCAGGTTCGAGCCTGCCTCCCCACCTTTTTGCTAAACATTTTATTTTTTTGAAATTTTCTTTTTGCAACTTGTTAAGTAAACTAAAATAAACACTTTTGAAAACTACAACTTTTTATGAAAAGTACAAATAAGCTCAGTTTAAGCTAATGTTTCCAACAGTGGCAAGAAAAGAAAGAAATAAGCACAAGGTTAAGCTAAGTGGCTTAATAAGTTAGAAATAAGCAAGAAGGAAACTAGAAATAAGCTAATAACTTTTAAATAAGCTAATACAACAATTGAAAAAGTAAAATTAACTAGGAATAAGCACTATATAAGCAAAAATAAGCATAAGCTTAACTGAATTAACAGGGTCCTGTTAAGTTATCTAGGCATCTTTAAGCTAAATTTTAAGTACTTAAATAAGCTAAGACATGAAAAGACCTTTGGGACTATCAAGTTAACCGTTAAGCTCTCCAAAAGCTAAAAATCTAACTGTCTAGTCTACTATAGAGCTTTTGAAAAGCTTGTGAAAAAACCGAAAATCACCGAGTAAGACTTATTTGAATGTCGAATGAAATGGGACAAGCTAAAAGCCATGAGCGAGCTTATCAAACAAGCTTCAAAATGATAAAACAAACTTGAGACCTCTAGATGACTAGGGTGGCTACCCAAAGAACCAAAGATCAAAAGATTTGGTCAACTAATAAGCTATTTATGAGCTTGTGAAAGTGGTGGTAAAAAGCGCACATGTGGGATTTTGACTTTATATGCTATACTAAAGAGTTGACTAAAGTGAACTTTAAATTGAATCTACTAACCGATTAAGTAGTATTAAGCTAAAATGAGACCGAATTAAACTAAGTTGAAAGGTTTTAAGCTACCGTGGTGAGTTTTAGACTCTAAATCCTAACAAGTGATGAAATTAAGATGAGATTAAAGGTATTTTGACTTTTAATGTAACATGCACTCGGTTTTTCTTGTTGCAATGAGATATTAGGACCTAGTGGAATATAAAACAACCAAGAACATCAACACAAACAAGCTCTAACACAGTTAATGCAGCAAATCCAAACAAGCCTTTACAAGGCTGTTAGGAAGCTTTTCAAAACAAATCAATGATTAAGACCATGCCAATGATTTTAGACCTTATATTATCTATTACTAAGACTGAATGAGTACTAAATAGCATTAATAACAACAGGAAATTTAAGTATGCTAATTATACTAATTTGACTGTTAAGATGAAAATTTTAGCAACTATCAATTCTATTAAACTACCCATCGGTTTTAATGTTTAATTTAACTTAACTACACCTAATTAACATGATCAAACGAAATTAGAACTAATGAGCAACAAAACAATAAAATGCCAAAATGTATTTAAAAGCTTACAAATGAAATTCAAGCACAAGTCATGGAACCAAGGACCGAGA
The DNA here is from genome assembly GCA_022545495.1 of Chrysanthemum lavandulifolium. Lineage (NCBI taxonomy): Eukaryota > Viridiplantae > Streptophyta > Magnoliopsida > Asterales > Asteraceae > Chrysanthemum > Chrysanthemum lavandulifolium. The sequence goes on along the minus strand of CM040238.1, from coordinate 230,796,921 downwards.
AACACCCTATAGCTTACCAATAAGCTCTAAACCATAAACCAATCCAAAATAGGCTTTGCATGTGTCTCTTGATCATTTCCCATGGGATTTTATTTTAGCTAATTTATTTGGAATTTTGGTAATTTTGACTTACAAATGTAAACTGACTTGTAAATGTTTGCAATGGCTTAAACAAGCTACTAGGAGCTTATATAAGCTTAATGAGCCCAGAACAACAACCATAAACAACATAAAACAGATTTAAGATTTTGACCATAAAAGTGAAATTTGCACAAACTGAAATTAAACTAGAAACTTGGAATTGTTTATTGATAAAGATTCAATTACACTTAAAAACACTTAAACCAGTACTTAAAAGTTTAAACATACACTAGAAAGCTTAAAATAATTAAAACGACATTAGTGAAACTAAACTACACTACTTTTTTTTTTCTTCTCTGCTTCTCCTCTTTCTTTATAGCCTTTGATATTCCCCACATGCTTCGAGCATTTCCCACCACCATTGGACGAGTCAAAGCAATCCTATCCTTTGATTTGCAATTTGGCGCCAAAAAGTCTTGGCGTTCTTTGCATTAATTAGGTTTGGGAGGATATGGAGGTGGAGGAAGATAGTAACAGTGGGGGATAAGGTTGATGAGGTGGAAAGGTGGGAGAGGTGGAAAACCGGTGGTTTGGGTTAACCAAGTGGTGAGGAGGAGGAGTAACAGTGGGCGGTTTTATTTAAATTTCAAAGTTTGGGCTTGGGTGTTGGATTGGGCCCACACCGGTAATTGGATTTGGTATTAATAATATAGTTAGGTCTGTTTGGTTTAAGTAATACAAGGACCAATCATGTAACATTTTGAAAGTTAGGGGACTGAACTAGCAACTTTTCCAAACTTATAATAAGGGTTGAACTTGCCAAACTTTGATAGTACAAGGACCATTTGCATAAAATTCCATTTTTAAATGTCCAAGGACTAAAATTGTCAACTTTGGAATTCTAGGGACCAAACTTGTAATTTTCCAAAAGTTTACCATAAGGACCAATTTTGTCATTTATGAATAGTATAAGGTTTATTTTGATTATTTTCTTATTTTTAAAACCTTAGGGACTAATTTTGACACTTTTGCAAAGTTGAGGGACCAAAGTTGTAAATTTGTGATTTTAAACTTCAAAGGATTATTTTGAACAACTTGTGAATCCCAAGGACCTAAAATGATATTTTTACAAGTTTTGAATTACAGGACTAATTTTGACAACTTTTGTAACTGGGGACTAAAGCGCCAATTATGCAAAATTTATCGTTTTCACCGATTTTGATGTTTTGCATTTAAAACATATAAAACACTTGTTTGTGATATTTTTATCATTTTGAAGCATTTAAAGTGTTTTCGGATGTTTTGGCATTCTAACAAGATAAAAATGATGAGTATTTAGACACTCATCAATCCCCATACTAAGATATTGCTAGTCCCTAGCAATGATTTGAGAAAATTTAATGGATTTTATCTCTTTACCAAAAGCCATTACTCGGAGTAGCCAATTGTTTTAGTTCAAGTAAGAACTTTGGCACAACGATAACCAAATGATTTTGAGCAAATCATAAGTCGTCAACGGATTTGATTTGTCTTTACCGTGTCGCTTGCTTCGGACTAGCCAACTCTTAGATAAATTATCAATATTATCTTTGGTGAGTCGATTACCAATTATGGATTTTCCATCGCCTTTACCACAAGCCATAAACTTGCGGGCTAGCCAACTTTTCACTAGTTTAAAGATATGGTGAATTTGAACACCATACAATTTTGGGCAAATTGCAAGCCATCAACGGATTTGAAATATCTTTACCAAGAGCCGTTTGCTCTCGGATTAGCCAATCCTTATGTGGGTTAGACATGGTTGACTGATTACCATTTGTTGTGTTTAGTACATAGTACTTCCACTAAATAAAAATTTTAAAATTTGGCCATTTTGGGGAAAAAGGGACTAAAGGGTACATTTATGATCAAAATTGCTGAATTTCCATACTTAGAAATGAATATTGTCCTCAATATTCAAAGTACCTACCGTAATGTCGAAACTTAGAACGTAAAAGATAACATTACTAGCTAAGTGTAGAAACACAACAATTATTCTCTTTTTAATATTTACAATTTTCATTCATTTTAAGGTCTATATACAACATGTGGGCATCTCCCCACACTAGGGTGGTACACGGTGAAAACCCATGTTTAACTCATCGTTTTTGTTTACCGAGTCGCTAGCTTGACTCGACCAGAATTAATTGGTTCATGGGAAGTAAATGGAAGAGATAATCTCCATCGGACTTTCATTCAAGATGTTTGTATAAACATTGAAGTACGTGAAAGTTCCACACCGATGAGATATACATATAACCGCTCATAAATGATTAATGAAAATGCCGGGATCAAAATAATTTCTTCATTCCCGAAGGAGTGAAGAACAGAGAAGCCACGGATAGGTGAAGAGAAAGAAAGTCATGATAATAATCATGATTAACTCATCATCACTCACGTGAGAATTCATGGTTTCATGAATCTCATCAAGTTAAGCTCATTTGATCTAGACATATCCGGGTGTGTCTAGATCAAAGTAGAAATTATCATACTCGTAGAGATATGATATGAGTAAGTTCACAAGAGAGCTCCTCGAAGGTGAATGAATCATATTCGAATTGATATGAGTGGGTTCACTAGTGAACTCCTCCAATGTAAATGATTCATAATCGGGAGAGAATTATGAAAATGAGAAGTGGTATTACCACTAATTTCTCTCCCATCCGATCAAAACAGAAGGCTTCCATTTCCGGAATAGAATCATCGGAAAAATGTCACTATCCTTTATGGGGATAGGAGATGAAATGGGTTTTTCTTTGAAAGCCTCGATTTTAGAAATGAGAAGACCGACATTCAATAATGTTGCTCAAGAGCTTCATCTTTGATTTCGATGTCAATTTCTTCATCATTCTCTTCTTCTAAGTCGACTAGCTCGAAGGTAATTCACCACATAACTTATGTCTCCACAAGATAAAGAATAGTCCTCATCGAATCGAGAACATCTCAATATGATCATTTTGGAAGACAAGAGAGTAGGATATCACACAAATGCTCGAGAATTCCTGTGACTCTCTTGGGATTGGGACAAGGTCCTCAACACTAGACTTTATGAATTCGTCCGATTCCTTTTCGTGAACAGTGTCAAGAAGCTCATCCCCATGTTTAGAGTGAGTGTGAACCTCGGGTGTGATAGCGAAGAGCGAGGAGTTGAGAAGGACTAGCGCTATGGATTCTACAAGTTCCATTATTTCTCGCTAGTGATTCACCATATTCTTTTCTCCCTGTATTTCCACGGATGGAATCTCAACCGATGAACTTGATGAATAAAATTGTAGAATATCGGGTATCTTCATCATCATCGCCATCGTGAATGAAATGGAATTGAGAGCTAGATTTGAATGCTTTTTGTAGTGCAATTGATTCCCAATGTTGTTTTCAATGGCAATCACGGGAATCTAATTTAGCGACCCGTGCCTCGCCTAACAATTCTTCCATGGATTTCTCATGTGACATAGCCGACTCCTCCTTAAGTTCTTTTAATAACTCAAGACTCTTGAAGAGAAGCTCGTCGTAGTTTCATGAGGAGTTGCTTGAATCATTTGGCTTGTGGAGGTTGGTCTTGATACTGAAGAGTCGTAATTGTTACAAGGAAATGGATTCCTGCTTGACAATCCGAGCTAGAGTGAGGACCTCCACAATACTCACAACAAGAAACCGATGTGGGCGTGAGTTATGTGTTGTTGTCATAATTGTTATCGTGAACCCGCTCATAGACAAGCACGCTTCCCGATTGACAATCGAATCAGAAAGTCGAACCACCACAAGACTACAATAGTAAAGCTGCCGATTCTCACGGTGTGGTAGCCGATGGAATAAATCGGTCGTGTTATGGTAGGAATAGGGATCCGGTTATAGATGCACCGCTTCTCGATTCCACCACGCCACAACCGGGGCATTGCCACCATTATCAATCCCAAGATAACCAATTATACATAAAAACCAATTCCTTAAAATTGAAAAATTAAACTTCCCAAATTAAAAACCTTCTCCAACAAAATCAAATTCATGGTAAATCAAAAATCCAACTATTTAAAGCCGGCAAAATCATCAATCCAAAAATTCTTTAATAAAAAAGACTTAATAATTAAAATTAAAATCATTTTCCATTAAAATTCCTAAATTCAATTATAATGAAAATTCCTTAAAATTTCCAAAATTTAAAGAAACCATAATAATCTTAAATTACTCATTCAACTTTAAAAATCAATAAACTTAAACAACACATATTTCAATCCTAATATCTTAATAAGTTTAACATTAAGATATCAAATCTATGTTTTAACTATGAATACAAGCTAATTCAAAATACCACTAAACATTACTATATCATAAACTATATAGTAATATCCATTGAAGCATTCATAGTCTATCACAACATGAATTTGAAGTCACTTTAGCAAGCCAATGATACAGCATTTCCATATTATAACAGCGTACAATATACCCAATCATTATCATGAATTCTTATTAATTCGTACCATTAAACAAATTGTAAAATATCCATCATTTATCACTTATCGATATACAAATATTTAGTGAAACTTGAGCAACAATACACTGTACAAGGTTCTTTACCACATCAATGAGCATCTAATGTGAAGCCAAGTTAGCAATCTAAAGATTGCCAGAAAACATCACATATAATAAAACCTTATGATACAACACGAATTATTCTTGACAATCCTAATAACGAACCAAGCAACTATCAATGATATTCGTCAATTATCATTTATGTCATTAATCATAATCAATGTGTTATGATTCATGGGATTTAAAAATATTTTGAGACCTCGTATATAATTCAAATAAGTATTGATTAGATAGACAATATATCAATATGACTTATACATTTACGAAGTTCTTAAATGTTATGAACTCATGCTTTGTAAACCTTTAACAATCATGTTAGTTGCAATTTAGATTAACAATTTATTAATTTTACAGCAGTGTAATAATGTCTGATAGATTGATAACTTGAGAAATATCACATAATGTTAACCAGTGTAAATCAATATGTGAATTTTATTAAGTAGTTAATTAGGACATTGTTATTTAAATCAGTAATTAACTTCAAATTCACACAGCTACGCCATGTGAATCTACATATATTGAATAAGATCACTTATTTTTCTAATTCGATATTGACTGTCTTTTTATGATCAATATGTTGTTAATAAACGCGTCAAAGTCTCTATCTTTGCTAGTAACTAAAAGTGACATGCCTTAGAAATTAACTGCATACATGTTGTGAAAATTAGTTCGTGACCAACACTGGAGAAATTATGGACGTAAATATGATTGGAGCATAAAATCCTGAATTACTTATCAGATAAACATTACATGAATATACATTAACGGCATATTGTTACGAAATCAATTTAATGACATATTATACTTCAACATAAGTAAAAATGTTACTAACATAAAATACAAAAAAACTTGTAGGTACCATTTTCAACTATTAATGTTGACATTTACGACATAACTTGAACACAAAATAATCATTACAACAAATTCGTAATTTTTCTAATTAATTTCACTTTGAGATCAATTAGATGATCACTATAATATGAAGATTGACAATTGATTATTTTAGATTAGCTTCAATAATTTATTAAGACAGTTCAGTTGAAGTTGTTTGAATGATTACTCTTGACGTACGAATGAAGCTAACATGTTCACAAATTTCTATACTTGAATAAATTATCAGCGTTAGCTGTGAGCTGACTTGCTTTCATGTTCCGTGAATCTCTCTTTCATTCCACATCATATAATTTGGCAGCTAACTGCTTAGTAAAACTGTTTCATAGTTCTAATGTTGACATATCGCGCTAGCAATTCTACAGTACAATCTTCATTCGCAATAATGTAATTCATCGGGCTATATAAATCTTACTATATCGATTCAGTATGTCATTTTTCTCCGTCAAGCGAAGAATATGCATCATTCTACATATGGATTGTTGTACGATTACTTGAAGCCTCATGAAAAGGAAGTTGATAGGGAAAGGATTCTCCGTGCTCAAATTGCTTCAACGACAACTCCGGAAAATCAACAACTTGCCTTGTATGCTCAAAACAGTTATCCTCCTCAACAAGCAACTCAACCAACTGCCACTATCACACCAAATGATCAATCACAACAACCTCAACAAAATCAATTGGTTCCTTACAACAACAACAATGATCAAGCACTTCATAGTCAAACTAATGAGGAATCGATCCGTTCAAGCACCGCAACAAGGATTTGTTATGATTGCTAATGCTTTTAGCCGTTATACCAACAAATCCAACAATCGTATTCTATCCTCATCTAACACACGCAATCGGTTTGTTGTAAACAATGGACGAGTTGAAGTTCGAATCGTGGTTATGGTCGTCGGATGGGCGGTGGTCAAGGGTTTAATGCTATGGGTAGGAACAACAACATAGCTCAAGTGGTGGAACATGGAAATGCTCGAGAATGGGTTGAATGGTCTTGATGCTACAAGCGCAATGAGAAGGGACACTGGCTAATGCATGCCCAAAGCCGAGGACTAAAGGCGGTGCTTATTTCAAAGAGGCTCTTCTTTTGGCTCTTAAGGATGAAGTGGTGGAACTCTTACAAACAAAAACGAGTTTTATGGCGATGCGAGACTCGGATGATGATATGGAGGACTTGCGAGGCTAATGCATTTGTTATGTTAATGGCTAATATGCATGAGTTACACATGAGTGACACAGGCCCAGTGTATGACATCGATGGCTTGTCTCGGTACCGAACAAACCATATTTATCTCGATCTAATATCTCCGCCAACATCCCGAATCCGGCAAGGCTCGAGAATGTTCAAAATGAGTCATTTACATCTCATTCCGACGATTTTCAAATAAACCCTGTAGTTACATTTGACGATCAAGATGACCTTATGGTTTCCATTGATAATCAAATTGACTCCGTGGTTATACTTGAGGATCTAAATAATGATCATGTTGTGACTCTGTTGAACAAGTTCGAACTTTGCCTCATCCGGATCTTGCTCTTTTACTTAAAGACCAACAATCCCAAATTGAAGAATGTTGTGCATTAAATAAGGACTTAAAAGTAAAATGCTTTGTTAACCAAGGATTTTGAATGTTTAAAAATGCAACTCAACTTTTCAAAACTCAAGAAAAAGCGTGAAAAAGGTTTTGAAGCCGCTTTTGCTAAATCTCATCAAAACGAAAAATATTTAGAGACGGATCGTGATCTAGCAGCTCGAAGAATGCTTTGTTGTCGAAATAGAACAAGCGAAACATGAACATAAAAAGCAAATTAACGCTCTCACCTTGGAAAATCAAAAGCTAAGGATGAGTTGTTAACTTGCCAAAAAGCAGTTCTCTGCATACAAAAAGCATTCCACAAAGCGAATAGATGATCATCTTGAAGAAATTATCGACTTGCAACGCAAACTTAAAGAGTTTAAAGCGTTGTTTACAAACATGGTGAGTCGAGAATTGCTATTGAAAAGTTTACTTTAAAACCCAATCCAAATGGATATGGATGAATCTTGCAATTAAGCTTTCAACCAAAGCATTCAAACCAAATCACGAAGTTTCGGTCGAGAATATAAAATTGATAATTTTGTTATGAGTGTTGTTGAATATCATCGTCAAGAGGAATTAGATGCGTAAGACGAGAGTCGATCAAAATTAAAAGCATTGTTTACAACAAACCTTTTAATTATTCAAAACCGGTCACTTTTGTCACACCAACGGATTCTTCTAACACACCAAGGGTTATCATAAAAACACCGAGTCTTCTAATGTTAATCCCCAACAGATTATGCACAAATTTATGGTCCTTTACCTTCCATCGATGAAGTAAACTCTAAACACGAAAATCGAAAAATTCTTAGATATTTTGACATTTTCATGGTGACCTCAAAACTTTACAACATGAGATAGAATATCATTACGAAATCAAAGTTCAACATTTTCAATCGCCTCGGCGAGAACAAAGAGACATTTTTCGGAAAAATCTTTTACCAAATGTTAAAATTTGAAAAATTGTGCATTGTCTTGGGAGCAGGACTTTCATAAGGAACTTAGAGTGATGAAGGTCGTTTTCGAGAAAGCGAAACATCTATTTCTAATACTAAGCGTAAAAGAAAATGTTGAGAAAAGATGTTGATCGACTCTTGAAAGATGTTATCGTCTTGATATCCATAATGTTGTGTTATTCAATTCTTTGCCACATGCATCGATTATATCTCTTGATCATTGTTGATAATGTTGTAATTGTTGAGAATTCGATAATGTGCATCGGATCGAGTCTTTAAAAGCGAAAATGAACGATCGATTCACGAACTTTCCAATGCAAAGCGTCGTCTTAATTGGTGTCAAAAGATATTCACAATCAACAACTTGTTTTCAAAACAAAATCGCTCGATTCTGACAAAATCTTTCGATCCTAAATTTGAGAAGCGGATGATCAAAACGCGTCTTTAAAATGTAAAATCTCAAAATATGAACAAGAACTTGTAAAAGTTAAGCAGAATATGGTGTCATATTTGATTTACTCAATAAGACTCGTCATGATGCATCAAAAGAACTTGATCACTATCTTGCACACACTAGAGAAGTCATGAATTTTCTTTGGAAATATTAGTTACGAAAATCAAGATTTGATTCACACTATCTTTAAGTTAAGAGAAATGTTAGGAAAGTATGAACTACTTTTCGCCTACCGTGATTAAGAGAATAGCACCGGTAACACTTAGTAATCGTGAACCTAGAATCCCTCTTGCCAAATCACAAGTTGCTAACATGCTTCCTTCTCTTGAAACAGGAATAGTTGCGTCTTTTCCAAGCGCCCGCACTTCACGACCTAGGAGCACTCAATCGAAGAATAAGAAGTTGCGACCTAAGAAAAGATCGATAAGGAAAGCTAAAGTAGAAGAACACCCTAGGACTATGAATAAGACTCACGTTGCTTCCACTATAGACATTGCGTCGGCAAATGTAATAGAAATAGTGATGTAACGAATGCTAAACCTTTAAGCACTTTTGATATTCGATCGATGCACCTTGTGTTATTTGTCGTAAAAGTATGAATTCGATTGTCATGACAAATGTGTTGCTAAAGCTATCATCTCTCTTACTGAAATCCTAAGAATCGGAATACCTCTAGGCCCACTAATCATTCTAAGTGCGTGCTTGGTAGACCGCCTTCTTTAGATTCTAAAGCAAGCATTGTCGTCTCGTAGCTCAGTTTCACCTCCTAAGAATGTAGTACCACCTAGTGCATTCACTAAAACTAAAGCAAATAGTAGTTATAGATGGCGAAATGGATATATAACACACTCGGTTTAAATGGATGCCTAAAGTTATTGATGTGTGCATGTCTACTATCATCGCTCCGGAACCTCTAACATTTCGGGTTCCACATCTACTTCTATTTCATCCGTGTCGCCTGTGTGTAATGCACGGTGATCTGAGATCATTCTGGATTGTTGATAGCGGATGTTCCCGACACATGACGAGCAACCTTAAGCTGTTATCAAACTTTATTGCAAAGTTCATTGGCTTTGTCGATTCGGGAATGATCACTGCAGACTATCATGGGCTACGGAGACTATATCAATGGGAACATCGAAATTAGCGGGGTTTACTATGTGGAAGGCCTCGGTCTGTCTGTTTCGGTAGGTCGGTTTTGTGATAGAGATTTGGAGGTTGCTTTCGGGAGAAAACTTGTTTCATCCGTGATCTACAAGGAAATGACCTTATGTGTGGCTCGCGTAATTCTAGTCTTTACACTATCTCTATGCAAGACATGGTTGCTTCTGTAGGATCGTGTATATTATTGTGTTGATGATTCGGGTGGTCTTGGATGATCAAAATACATGTTTGCCATAGTTAGAGAGTTAGTAGAGAGAGAGAGAGGGTGTTCTTGCTAGAGGTTTACAAAAGTATGGAAATATTAGATTGAAAAGCACCACCCCTTCCATGGATGGAAGGGGTATTTATAGTTACAAACATAACGACCTCCTATCGGCTGTGGATCGGGGATACGATGGGTAAAGACCCGTCCTTCCTCTACGGTGTTGCACTAAGCTAAACTAAACTAATAACTAACTAATAAAGCGATAAATAACGTAACTAACGACAAGTCTACGAGCTAACTTAAGCTAGATAACATTTGGGGTGACCGACTCTTCACTATGGAATTTTCTAATTCCTAACAATCTCCCCCTAAGGGAGGTCACCCCATGTTTTACATTTTGAATCCTAGCATTCTATTTTATCTTTGTTCTTGAGCTCGTAGACTTCAATTCTTCATTTCAACAATCTTTGTGCTTTAGTAGTGATTCTTCAAAGTCCGCTTTGATTTGTACTTTTAGTGGAGGCCTTTAAGCGATCCACATCTTTGATGATCTTGAGCTTTCTTTGAGATCATCACCACGATAAATCTCTCGGATCATCCATAGTAGTGTTGCCATCATGTGAAGTTGTGACTTTCGGACCGACATGCTCACACTTTTGAATCATGACATCTTTCCATCGAGTAGCGGAAGCCTTCTTGGTTCATGATATTTGCGGCAGTGAAGCATAAGCATAGTATGAAATATCGAGCCGTGTTATGTAGATATGCACCGGTCATGATTTCTTCAAATTAAGTGTGGATCTTTGTGAGCATGCGGCTTTGGATTGACTCCTCAATTACGATCACCGCAACCGTCCAAATGTACCGCAAACAACGGTAAGCAATAAAACACACGAAAGTGTCTTTGATCACTTCGTTGAATTGAGGTACACGCCCACGGTTCCCGTTGATCAAGATAAATCTTGCTGTGATCGGTAGGATTCCTAAGAATCTCCTTGACGGGGTTTCGCGGTTGTTCTAGTTGTTCTCAAACCGAACGTCTTAAAGAAGACAACACGGAGTGAGTGAACCAATAATTGAGATTCATTGATTGATGAAAATGATTTGAAAAACAATCGCGCATTGCATGAAGAAAGAGTTTTGCAATCGACGAAGGTTTTATGAGAAAGATCAATTTTCAAACAAAATACTTTTGTATTAGAGAATGAGTACACATTCGACATGCTAGCGAAAAGAAGAGATTCGCACATCGAGCGGTTTTTCTAAAAGTATTTTCAATCGATATACTTTTGCATTTGAAATGAATACACATTCGACGTGCTAGAGAAAAGAAGGTTTGCACATCGAACGGTTTTTCCAAAAGTATTCGTCAATTCCATTCTGGACCAAGGTTGATTCAAGACCGAATCGCCCCATTGTTTCTATCCGGTTGTCACAAGTTTGATCTTACGAGAAGATCTCACATGTCACCCACCAAGAGCTTGTTTGATGTTGGCTCTAGAAGGATTTCCATCTTCATCGTGAATATTTTCATATCACTCGGATGTTACGGCAATACCACAAGGATAATCGTGGGACTCTTAATATGTACTTACTTTCCACATTGTGTGAAACAAGCAAGTCTTCAAGAATTTAGTGTCCTAATGAGATATTGTGGATGATCTCTTGGCTCTAGACTCAATAGTGCACATTTGGTTCTGTCTTGGGAGACTAGGGAGAGGGTCTCCTACTTTAATATCAACAATCTCTAAGAGAAAGTCGATAGATAATGTCGGTTCCCGTGAGAATGAAACAAGCCCTTTTAAGAGGAACTTGAGTAGTTTGGGAAGTTTAGTGCGGTCGTCCTTTGGGTCCATGACGTCTTGTCTTCAATACCGGTGTTACCTTAGTAACCACTTAGTAGCATATGTATTGAACCCGATTCGCGCCTAAGGTTGAATTATTGGAGGGCTATTTCGTTTCACCCTTTTCATATTCATTTCTTTTTCATTCTTCAACCCCTTCATTGCTTACCGAGACTTCATAACTAGAACCTTGTTGGGTTTATTCCGATTACTAGCTACATCTCGATCCGCACTCTTCCCATATTCTCATTTTTCTCCTTTTTTCATCGTACCTAAGGACTCTACACTATCTAGTGAATTGTCCTTGGTAGATCCCTCCGGTTCTGGCGGATCGTGGGAACAAATACCTAACCTAACCATCCTTATAACACCATGCATAAAGTAAATTTGGTCGGTCTTTTGGTATTGTTCATTCCTTCTCGAAACCAATTGAAAAATCATTTGGAAAACCAATCAAGGTACTTGTGATATGAGATCAAAGCATTTTGTACCTTAATAGTTTTGATCATTTAGAAAACCTCCCCTCAACATGTGCGTGTGATTTAGAAATTGTTCGACACAAGGAGGCAAGAGGACTTTGAAATATTTTCTTTGATCACAATTTTCATACGAAAAAGCCATTTGATTTTCATGGTAAAATTCTCCCTCAATATGTGCATAGGATATTTGAAATCATTTTATCACATAGAGGCAAGAGTTCTTTGAAGCACATCCACGATTACAAAAGCCATTTAAGAAACCATTTGAAAACTCAATCAAGGTACATTATGTTAAAACATAAAAGCTTTTGTACCTCGATAGTTTTGCTCCCCCTCAATATGTGCTTCGAGATTCGAAAGCGTTTAGCACATATGAGAGAGCAGCCTGCACAATTAAATCAAAAACGATCACCTTTTATCAAGTTTCATAATTAAATCACAAATTCTCCCCGATCAAAATATCAAACCCTTTGAGATTTTGGATCCCAAGTGATTTAATAAGATTTAGAAAACATGGGAGAATATGTGGCTTGTTTAAATACTCATACGGTTTTGGATAAATCCTCCTCCTCAACATGTGCATTGAATTTGAAATCGTTTGGCACATGGAGGCAGGAGTGCCTATAAAGGACTAAAACCGATTCCATTAAAAGCAGATTTGAGATTTAAATCACGATCTCTCCTTGATAAAAATTTCAAACCAATTGAGGTTTTGGATCCCGATTGATTTAAGTCATTTAGAAAGTTTTAGGGAAAGGCGTGGCAAGATTTAATTTTGAAAAATGATGATAAGGACCGATTAAGACATTCAAGATTGTTAGTGTCGGGTATGATAGTTTTAAGAGATCTTTAAGTAAAATAAAACAATTTCACAATCAAACAAGAAGAGAAAAAATTTCATTTTGAAAGACCTTGATTCGAAAGAAAAATCATACCATGACATAACATTAAATCTTTAGATCACCACTTATATTGTACAAGCCGGACTTTTGTGAAGAAATATCGTTTGAAAATATTTTATTTTAAATCACTCTCCCCTCAATCCATGATGTAAGTCAATAATTGAGTGACTTAGGTTTTGTTAAAAAGAAGTCCGGTGATTTTCAAATTTAGACCAATTTATTTTCAAAACAATATTTTCCATTTTCAAAACAATTTAATTCAATTTATTCAAAATCGTTTAAAATGGTATCCTGCACAAAGATTCGTTAGGTGGTTGAGAAGCGTTTGTTGTTGTTCTTTGTAAGGCTTGGAAGAAAAACCGTCTGCGAAGCGGTGAGACTTCTTCTTACGTTGCATTTAGAATGCCAACTGAGGTCCAATTAAGCTCCGTTTCTTCAATCACTTAGAAGAAAACCATCTGCTGATGCAGTGAGACCTCTTACGTTGCATATATGCCAACTCTCCATAGAAGTCCAATTACGCTCCGTTTCTTCATTTGTCAACACAAGAAATAGTTGCCCTTTCCTTTTGGCATCCAATCTTCTTCAATAGTGGGATCCGGATCGGGAACATTCTTATATACCAATATACCTGCATATGTTAGTGAACACACATACAAATATATGGTGGTCGACAACACCCAAACAACAATCGACTAATAAAAGTCAATCCAACATATCAATCAGATCATGTAAGGTATGGGAATAATGTGTTTCTCAAACTCTAATCATCTAAACCTAACAATCATATCCTAGAAACCTAGTCCTTCAACATAGGCAATTATATTTTTCTAGATAAGCACGTAGGATAATTAAGAAAGTCCGTTAGATGATATAAATTTGAAAACATTCTCCCCTCAATCAATGACTTATTTTCTAAAAGATTAAAAAGCTGAAGTCATTGATTGAGTTTTCAATTTTACAAAAACTCGAATCGATAGATTTACAAGCAACTCATTTACCACCATTTTAGAAAACAACAAATATTTTTCTCGAAGAATTTATAGACGGAAAAATATTTGAGTAGGAACAATGATCCTTCGACATACTTTCCTCATTTTGAATTAGGATAAGTGCACGAAATATTTGAAAAATTGTTTAGCGCAACACTTTCCTTCCTTTAAAGAGCGGGTTGCCATCCGAAATAATAGCAAGCCATGATTAAGCTGGTCACGATGAAATAACTGCAAGCCATTATTTGAAGCCGGGTTCTGATCAAATAAGCGTAAGCCATTTTAGAGACATGTTTTGGAAAAGAATATTTACACCTCTGCTTCGAACTTCATCTAAAGTCCCGTGCCATTATTGAATGACATTTCTAAGACCGTAGATGTTATCGATACCGAAGACATGTCTAGGAAAACATATTTTGGTATTTTTAAAATTTTCGATTTTATGGGTTTTGAAGGTTTTATATTTTTCTATTTTTTTTGTTGGTTTTATATTTTCTATTTTCTTTTTGTTGGTTTTATATTTTTGTATTTTGTTTTTGAATAAATATTTACAAGGATAGAATAGATGATATAGTTTAAGAAGACGATGATACGAGTACCGAGATAAGGATATCGAAGCGACCCGTTGTAGAAGATAGAAGTCATCATCCCTAAAACTTTCACCACCAAAGCTTCCGAGGCTCTTGCATTGAAGAAAGAAATTGAACCATCCGAAAGTGAGACTTTGGCGACTTCCCCAAACCGAAAATCCTTTAGTGAGCGATTCAAGCTCTATTTCAAGCTTGCCTTAGCGGTGCACAGAGAAGGACACCATTATAATAAATCCTTGCTCCTTTCAAGAATAATCACCGTGATTCTTCGTTCGAGGTTATATCATCAACAAGAACAACAACGTATCATCCCACGTATAAATAATCTTCTCAAATTTCTTTTCCATCGAGGTGCCAAGCAATCCATTCCAAAAGGTGTCAAGAGAACAATTCCCCAAGTAGTTGAATTGATGCGATCGGTTTCTTTGTATAATGCTCAAGAACTCTCCGAATACACATCATGAGGGTAATGAAGAAGAACCTCCCAATGTTCACATCTTTCATCTTTCTTCCACGATGATCGTGTATGAAGCTCAAGAACCATTGAAAGTACACATTCCCACCGAAAGAATAACTAATAACACCTCCCTCATGTTATACATTTATCTCCCCTGAATATGTCATACTTGTGTACCTCTTTTATCTTCAGAAACTTTCTCTTACATCTCTTCCCCCACGTAGTTGGAATAAGAACACTAAACGCCTTGATGAGTAAAACCTTGAGTTTCTCTGCGGTCATGACATTTGTTTTCCCGGAATATCTTCAATCACTTAGAAGAGTTAAGTTCATCAAGTTTACTCGCCATGAGTCAAACCTTGAGTTTCTCTGCGGTAATAACATTTGTCTTCCCGGGATATCTTCAATCACTTAGAAGAATTAAGCTCATCAAGATTACTCGCGTTTAGATGCGTGTCTCCTTTCCCTTTTCGGTTTTGATGCTTCGTAATCAACAACTCATTGAAAGCCCGTATACTAGAAATTTGTTGAGAAGAACACTTGAATTCTTTGTGAGAATCAACTTCTTTGAAGACTCTCTCGACAATTTATATCAACCCTTACGTAGACAATTTGAAGTGACCATGAAGAAGAAAACCCGCTATACCATACTTGGCGAAGTCAACTTCCCACATTTGTATCTTAAGCTTGCACCTAATGATGGAAGAACGGTGTAGAGAATTTATGCTTCAAGCAAATCTCTAGGTACTCACTACCCAAACAAAGTATGAGACATTAACACCTCTTGCGTTTATCCACACCGTCATATCGTGTGACATCGAGTAAAACAAAGTAACTCCTAATAGTGATAGTTAACCGGTCTTCAACCATCCACCTCATTGCGGTAACTAGATAAGCCAAGTCTTCAACTCAAATTCTTAAGCCCGAGTAAGTTATCAAATAAGAACACGCCTTTGTGAAAGTCAACTTCAATCTCAAATAAGTGATAAATGATTAACTCAAGTAATCACCTTGTGTCAAATGTCCAACAATAGTCAATATCAACGTCTCGAGTAGTCATCGCTAAAGAATATGAGCACGTCTAATTGGGAATTGAATCGACTTATAACTTTCTCCCAATTAGTGCTCTCCCTAAACCGACAATCTGTTTGATAAATGCCCAAATTAAGAAGAAGTCTTTAGATCGTTAAATGCAACTCGTCTTTAGTCTTCTAACATGTAGCGAAAATGTAGAACGGATGTAGACTCGACCTTCTTCAAGATTGTCCGGTTGGGGAATAGAAAGTTAACATCTTCAACTCACCAACAATAAGAACATCACCAAAAAGCATCCCAATCAACTTACATCTTGCAAATCCCTTAACTAAAATCCTCCCAATCAAACAAGAACGAAAGATGTTCATCAAGGAAATCGACAATCGGGCTACAACGAACACATAAGATGGTAACACCAAACTACCAATCACATCAAACAAGAACGAGAGATTGTTCGGAATCATCATGTTGATGTATACGTGAAGCATTAACCGGAAGCACTTTGTCGATAAACTCATCAATCGGTGAAGATGTCAACCAACGGCTCTTAAGAAGAAACTCCATGTAAAGATGACCCGATAAGAAGAAGCTCGGTTCTTACATGAGTTAGGAGCCGTATGACCATATATTCTCGTAATACAATCAACCATGCAAAATTATCATACTTCTTCTCCCCTCAAGAATTGCATACGGAGATGCCATTCTTGATTAAACAAGTGAAAATCATCCAAATGTAGTTTATTCACACTTCTCCCCGCAACATTAGCACATGATGTCTCCATCTTCATTATAGTTGAGCAAGTGGAATAAGAAAACAATCGATGGTAGCCGGTTCACTTGAAATTGAAAGCGCATGGAAAAAGTATGAAGCATGTTGATGAGAATGGTCATAATAGAAGATTTCTCTTCGGAAGATAAAGCGCCTTGACACGTACACTTTTCTTTTCTTTAGAGAGCGAGGCATGAAGCGGAAGTGTTCATACATCATAAGAGGATTTCTCTTCTTTTGAAGATAATGCGCATTGAAGCGTACACATTTCTTTTCTTTGGAGTACGAGGCACAGGCCGAAGTGAGCATACGTCATAAATCTCTCTCTTTTCAATCTCTTGGCAAAACACGTAATCAACCCATTATCATTCAAGAGGCTCTTTGTCGTGACGGTGATGGAGAAAACCCAATATGATGAATTTGACTCAAGTAAGCTAACCCGAACTCGTGACTTAAACTTGCACATATGTAACAAAGAGCGGTGCCGAGACTACATGCTCCATTGAATCTCAAGTACTCTATACTCTTCATACAACCAACCATCAAGTATAAGGCGTACATCACCTCTTGAAAATCCACAATTGAATGTGACACCGAGCACTACAACGTAACTCCTTAAAGTGATAGTTATTTTGTGGAGGTATGAGCCCAATTCCCCAGTGGTAAAAGAAAAGGTAAAAGACACCCAACAATAACTAGATTTCCAAGTCTTCGTTTTTGATAATAAGCTCGAACAAGGATCATGAAGAATCTTCATCCATCCATCCCCGATACCTTAAGATACTAAGTACACTTGCTCGTGATATTTCACTTCAACCTCAAATAAATAATAGTGAATTAACCCGTTGTCACATCTTCGATTAAAAGCTCAAATCTAGCCTTCTTTGACATTTAAATGAACTTTGATAATGGTTTCATCCGACCATGGTTAAAAGCACGTAACCCGTGAAACCATATAATTAACCAAACCGCCATGAAAACAACCCAAACACACACCCAATTTCATGAAGTACACCCTTTTATCCCTTATTCAAGCGAAACCGTAGCACCAACATCAAGAAGATCGAATTACACTTTCTCTTCTCCAAGATGGTTTCATCATTACGGGATTTTACAATTCCATGGTTTAAACCGAGAAATAGATTCTTTCACGGGATTTTACAAAACCAAGAATAAACCGTAAGATAGATCCGAAATGCACTTTACTAATACCGGGATGTTTCCATTGTCACGGGATTTTACAAGTCTATGATTTAAACCAGAAATAAGTTCTTTCGCGGGATTTTACAAAATCAAGACAAAACCGTAAACAATATCGACTTGAATGTGTTATGACAAACATTGGTTTTGGTGAATATCTTTTAGGGGAACATGCAAAGCGGTTCATCAACGGTTCATTATCCAACATCAATAACATCTACAACCCTCCAATCAACACTTTGGAAAACACACCATTCACGCATTTTTTCGGCTAATGTAGTGACCACATGGAGAATTAAACCCGATATGCCAAACTTGATCATGAAGTAAAACTCCCAGATTTGTTACTTGAACTTGTACAAATCCTTGTGACGAAGAAACGGTGTACCCAATGTACAAAACCTCTTGACATTCTCAATCGAGTGAGACACAAGTGATAGCAACGTTGTGGGTAACTAAATAGCCAAGTCTTTATCACACTCTTTAACCGCCCAAACAAGTCATCTTCGTGGAAGGGTAGAAATAAAGAAGACGAAATAAGTAAACGCTACCGGAAAAATACTCACTTCAAATCCAAATAAGAAATACCAAATACTAGTAACCCGAAGTCAACTTGTTCCAATAAGAGATCAAGTCGTGACAAAATACGCCATGTGGATGGTTTAATGATGCGACTAATCTTCCAAGATTTGATAAGAGGTCTCGTAGGAAAATATCAACTATATCGTTATCATATCATTATAACCGATTTAAGGAATGGACACAACAATATTGTTATGATTCATCCTTTTATAATCGAATATTCATAGAAGTTTATGCTCAAATAAGTTGACACTTGGGTGAGATGTGTTTCTTTTGTTTTCCTTTAACCAACATGGATTAAGAATGAAGCAAGTTGTTTCAATTTTTTCAAAATATTCAACAGAAACTCTTAAAAGAGATTAATATGGATCTCGACTTGATGTACTTGTTCAACGAGAAAAATCTTATACAAGGTTGAAGCCCACGCTGACATTTTCGAGATCCTTGTAGATATTCTTTTGCTTTGAGTCATAAAGTACATATGGATAGTGAATCGATGTTGTTGTCAATTGATTAGGGATAATAAGAATTAGATTAAATTTTTCGATGAAGTTGGTTCAGAGACGAATGATGTTGATGATGATCGAGTAGATTCAGCTTGATGTAGATTAGTACATGAAGTTTTGTAAATCATTGTTGTTGAATGAAATTATGGATCATGATGTTTATAATATAACCGAGGTCATGGGTCGAAGTTTGGTTCTTGGTTTTCATGGTCAACAAGTCATAGTCTTCTTCTTCATCATTTCCGCCACAAGGTCAAGTCGCTAGTGACAATGGTTCGAGCCAACTCGCTAGCCAACTCGCAGCAAGTTGTTAGCCAACTCGCTAGCCAACTCGCTAGCCAAGTTGCTAGCTGTTGCTAGCCAAGTCGCTAGCTGACCTCGCCACGACTTGTTAAATAACAAGTCGCTAGGTCTATAACAAATCGCTAGCTTTATCGCTTGACTCAAAAGTCAAACCGCTACCAAGTCGCTATATACAAACAACTCGCCATCGCAATACAATGAATCGTGATGCTTTTGTTTCTAAGTCGCTAGCAAGATTTTTATGTTTTCCATGAGTTCTCCGACTACTTTTCCGACCATATTCGTGATAAACCCGTAAAAAAATGTTTTGACTTTAAAACCGCATAAAATATTCATTGTGTGACCGTAGTAAAAGCAGATTTGACCTTAAAAGTGACCGTGATGACCCACTGCTTTGAAAACCTCTTTCAATCGTGTGCCACTTGTAAGACCTAAAACCATATTAGACCATAATATTAGATATCGACCATAAAAATATTGACTCAAATCACTTAAAGAATGAAAACCATCTTTGACCAAAGGATACATAATACATGTTTAAAGTCGCTTATCATTACCGTAATATAAAGATGTTCTGGACCATTTAAAACAAGATACCAAAAAGCTTTTAAAACATGAATCAAAATTATAAAAATCATCATCACACAATAACCTGGCTCCGTACCAATTGTAGGATCATATTTTTATTGTGTTTGATGATTCGGTGGTCTCTGGGAGATCAAAATACATGTTAGACATTAGAGAGAAAGTTAGAGAGTTGGGTGTTTTCTTGGTAGAGAGTTACTTCACAAAATGTAGAATATTAGATTGATAGCACCACCCTTCCATGGATGGAAGGGTATTTATACTTACAAATACACGACCTCCTATCGCCCCGGATCGTGATACAGCTGGT
Source organism: Chrysanthemum lavandulifolium (assembly GCA_022545495.1). Lineage (NCBI taxonomy): Eukaryota > Viridiplantae > Streptophyta > Magnoliopsida > Asterales > Asteraceae > Chrysanthemum > Chrysanthemum lavandulifolium. The sequence goes on along the minus strand of CM040238.1, from coordinate 230,776,404 downwards.
AAAGACCGCCCTTCCTCCACGGTGTTGCACTAAACTATTTTACGCCATCGACTAACTAATTAACTACATAAAACGTAAATAACGACAAGTCTACGAGCTAACTTATGCTAGATAATATTTGAAGCTGACTGACTCTTCACTATGGAATTTTCTAATTCTAACATAATCGCCTTGGAACCTCTAACATTTCGGGTTCCACATCTACTCTATTCCATCGTGTCGCCTAAAGTAATGCAGTTATGACATATGGATCATCTCTCGGATTGTTGATACGGATGTTCCCACATACATGACAGTAATCTTAAACCTGCTATCAAATTTATTGCAAAGTTCATCGTGCACCGCTGATTGGAATGATCACGATCAGAACTATCATGGGCTACGGAGACTATATCAATGGGAAGATCGAAATTAGGTGGTTTACTATGTGGAAGGCCTCCGTCACAACTGCTTTCGTGAGGTCGCTTTTGTGATGGAGATTTGAGGTTGCTTTCCGGAGAAAACTTGTTTCATCTGCGATCTACAAGGAAATGACCTTATGTCCGCTCTGTAATTCTAGTCTTTACACTATCTCTATGCAAGACATGGTTGCTTCATCTCCCATCCGCTACTTTCAAAGGCAACATCAACAAAATCCTAGCTATGGCACGCTGCCTCTCACATCTAAACTTTCAAACCATCACCAACCTTGCTTCGACACAAACTAGTCAAGGTCTCCCACGATTCCTAGATTCAAAAGATCACCTTTACTCACTCGTGAACAAGGAAAAGCACTCGTGCTCATTTTACTCAAAGGTGGAACACAACCTCAAGATGTGCTTCATCTTCTTCACATGGATTTGTGGCTACGCGCTGCAAACGATCAATGGCAAACGCTACATCTTAGTAATTGTTGATGACTACTCACGATGGACTCTGGGTCTACTTTCTTCAAGCAAAGACCAAGCTCCACAGATGATCATCACCTTTCACTTACGAAAATACAGTTCATTCAAACACCGCCGATTAAATAAGAATGCATAAAGGAACCGAATTTGTTAACCAAACCCTTCGTGACTTTTATGAGAAAGTGGAATTCAAAGATCGATATCTATCAGACGCATACCGTAACAAAACGGAGTTGTTGGAAAGATGAAACCGAACGTTAGTGGAAGCCGCAAGAACAATGTTAATCAATGCTAAACTTCCAGACACTTATGGGTCAAGCGGTATCTATCGCATGCTATACTCAAACCGCTCTATGATTACTAAACGCCACAACAAAACACCGCTTGAGCTCTCCACAACCATAAACCGAATCTCAAACACTTTCATGTATTTGGATCCCTTGCTATCCGAATAATGATCAGAATGATTTTGAAAGCTCAAAGCCAAAGTCGACATTGAGTCTTCATCGATATTGCGAGAATTCTAAAGGTTACCTGATCCGAATCGTCAGACAAAACAAAGTTATGGAAACGATTCATGCTCATTTTGATGAACTTACTAAATGGCTTTCGATAATAAATTAGAACCCGGCCACAACCGCTTAAACTTCCTCAACCCCATCATCACCGAACAAAGCCCCCACCACTCACAACAAATGGAAAGGTTATTTGTCTACTGCTCAAAGGATTTATATTGATGAACGTGCTGTGTGTATCCGCAAGCTCACGCTTCAACATGATAATACTCTTATACCGATACACTCGCTACAACAACCACTCTGCAAGCACCACCACTGACTCCACCACAACAGCTGAACAAACCGCTCCAACAATGATGAACCGCTGATGATGTTCTTAATGAAGTACCCCACCGCAGATTTGATCCAAATGCTTTTTAACCCGCTTGCTAATGACATCGTCCGCACCGATGTCGCTGAATCATCAACAAACCATTTGAATCCTCGAATCCGCATAATGTATACCAACATCAACCTCTACACATCGATGGACAAAAGACCATCCTCCGCAAACATTATTGGCAACCTCAATCAACCGGCCACACGAGACAACGCCTTCACACGATGGTGAACATTGCATTTATGCACTCACCGCCCCGCTAACTGAGTTCAAAACATTAAAGACGAATGACAAAAGACAACCTGATTGAATCCATGCAAGAAGAACTCAACCAATTCAAACGCCTTGAAGTATGGGAATCAAGGTTGAAGCATCAACAGGGTCTACGCCATTGGTCTCAAATGGATTTGGAAAACAAATTGATGTCAAGGAACGAATCCAAACAAGTCACGCCTAGTCATGCTAAGGGTTATCGCTGTGAAGAGGGAATAGACTTTGAAGAATCTTTGCCCGCTGTTCGCCTTGAGGTCGTTCGATATTTATTCGATTCGCGCTCATATGAATATGACGGTTTTCGATGGATGTCAAAACCGCTTTAACTGACAACCGAAAGAAACGGTTTATGTCACCAACCAAGGATTCGTTGATCCCGAGTTCCCGAACCATGTCTACAAACCGAACAAAGCTCATTATGGTCTCAAACAAGCTCCTGCATGGTACGATAAGCTATCATCTTTCCTCATTGCTAATAATTTCACCAAAGGTCTCTACGACCCTACTCTTTTATACAATATCACGGGCAATATCTTAATTATTCAAATTTATGTGGATGACATCATTTTGGGTCTACATAAAAAGTACTCAATCGCTTTTGCAAAACTAATGAAGAAAAATTTTGAAATGTCCACGATGGTGAACTTACGCTCTTTCTGTGGATCGCAAGTTCATCAATCACCCTGCTGGTATTTTCGAGTCACCAAATATGCCCTTGAATTTTTAAACAAATTTGAATGAAAACCCGTGACACTTATGCCACACCAATGACTCATACCAAGAAGCTAGATGCTGATTTACATGGAAAATTAGTCAATTCTACCAAACATCAAGTATTATCGGGTCTCTCATGTATCTAATACCAAAGCAGACTGGAGTATTGTATTTCACAGATATCTCGCCTCCTGCTATCGTCACACCAATCGAAACCCACCTCTCCGAGGCTAAAAGAATCTCTCATACATCAAGTGGAACCATTAACTGGGGATCCGTATCCAAAGGATTCTCGTTTTCAACTAATCGCCGTCACGACGACCACGAGGATGCTTGACTCAAGGAAAAGTACTTCAGAGCACTACAATTTCTTGGTGATAAACCGTGTCTTGGCAATCAAAGAAGCAGGATTGTACATCACCGCCATCAACCGGCATATGTAGCCATGTCCGCGTGTTCAGCTTCAAGTCATCCGACGAGAACACAACTCAAAGACTATGGTTATGATTTGATGTAATCCCGATGTATCATGACAATCGAGTGTTATTGCGATCTCGCAACCTACCAAGACTCAAATCAAAGCACATCGATCTTCGTTATCATTTCATCAAAGACCACGTGAAAGGTACAGTTGAATTATACTGGGCATGTATCACCAATCAAGTGCATCTTCTCACCAAAGCCTTGCCTCCCGCTAGGTTTAATGAGTTGGTCCACTGATTGATATGAGGTGTTTAACTCAAGAGGAATTGATGACCTCCCAAAACAAGCCTTAAAACCTCGTCAAACACCAAAATATCTTTGTAAATAATTTTCAAAACAAAATACAAAAATATAAAACCCGATAAAACAACAAAATATTCTTCTAATCTATTTTTCAACATGGCAAGTATATTTTTCACAACACTTTAATCTTTCAAAATTCAGATTTTTCCGATCAAGTGTGAGGGGAGAAAATAATCACTTAACTGCTTCAAACATTTGTGACTTGCATGTTATCATATCCCTGCTGTTTTTTTTATCAACGGTGGTAAATTTTTCTGGTTCAATGACACTCATCGGACTAAAATTTATAACCTTCATTATTTTCTTAAGTCGAGGGGAGTGTCGCCAAGTTTCTTTCTTAAAATCTTTGTTTGATAACCAAACGAAGTTAAATGGCTTTGGATGAAAAAGGAAAAGCGAGGACCAAACTGGCCAAAACTTTAAAGTTATTTTAAATAAAATACCCTACCAACCTCATTAACTTCATCACATTTATTATCTTACTAAACATAATCCACGCATCCATAATCGCTTGACAAATCCGTGTTTCGCATCATCAATTTGTAAGTGATTTCATGTTTATAACAAGTTTTTAAGCAATGGTTTTGAATTTTCAAAATCCAACTGCTTAATCTTGAGATATTATCACTTTTGTGTTTACGCCAGAAGCGCAAGAACACCAAATCATGAAAGGGTGTTTATGGTTAAAAGGATTGTGTCAAAACGCTCTTAAAACATCAATGATACTTTTTAATCATCAAAATGCACCCGTAAACACGAATCGAGTGTATTTGAAAACTAGGGTTTATGCGTGATTTGGGTTTTTTTCCAAATGAGAATGTTTTCGTGAAAAGATTGTTGTATAAGGTTATTATCAAGTTGAATTGATTATATCCAGCCCGTAAACACTAATAACTCATAAAATGGAAATTAGGGTTTTGTGTTCATACTGTTTGGGTACTTTGATTCTTGACACTTTGATGTTAAAACTTGACCAAAACAACTCTATATGCTTCTTAGAACTCCCAAACACTATGGTGCAATTCCTATGGCTAGAAATCATATGATTCTTAAACTCTAGAGTTTTGACTACGCCGTATGACTTTCACGCCAGAAAATATTTAACAAGCTTTCATGCCATAACTGCTTTAGAATGAATATATGTGTTAAGATTGATGATATGATGATTTTATTTCGTGATTGCCACCGTGAAACTCGTAATCAAGGTCTTTGTTACCCACGATAAGGATCACCCACGCCGCAGTACGCTATGCGTGAAGAGAAATCCCACGCCGTAACTCATTACGCCGTAAGGTCTCTACAACGGGACCACGCAGTATCCCGAAGGATATGCGAAATGTTCGATTTCTACGATAAGGTCTACTTTATTATTGCCTTACGCATAAGGTTTTTATACGCCCACGCCAGAAGCTCCACGCATAAGGTCCCTTTTCCACGCTGCAACATTTCTTACGCCAGAAGTTAGATCCCACGATAAGCCGCTCACGCCGATATCACTCCCTGCACACAGAACTTTCCAAATCTACGCCTTAAGCCTTGATTGACCTTCATTATGAATTGTTACGGTACAAACTTGTTAATAAACAAATCATATCACACGAAACCAATAATGTCACTAATATACTTAAACGCTTAATATGTTGTGAACTATAAGTGATAACATAAACTTTAAAACTTAAAGTTAACTAACTCACTAAACGCTTACCGACGCCATTGGACTATTGACAAACAAGTGACTTAGGACTCAGAATAATCATTAACACTGATATTCAATAATTAGACAATAAAACCTTTCGTTGACTAACATTATGTCTTTCGATATGTTGGTTCTTTGGATAATGTTATTTCGCATCACGCCATGGTCATTCAAATGAATGCGGATGCACCGATATTCTCACACCACGACATCTTCCTAATGGCTATCCGAGAAAGATTGGAAAGAACAACCTTAGGGTTGACTTTGAAACCCTCACATGCTCGTAATCTTCTTGTCTCATTGTCGTGGGATATTCTTAAGAATCATCCTTACCGTAACATGCTCTCACACCTGCCACAGCATCGAGATCTACATTCAACAATTCCGAATTCAATGCAAAGGATCAAGTGGTCAAAGTGCGCAATGATCGGACTATCAATCACAAACAAGTCACCATCACTCATGCACTTACGGGCCGCTTCTTCTCATTCCGTAAATCGCGCAACCGACTTCTATGCCACACCCACCAAGAGACAAGATTACAATTTTGATTGATATTGGCTATAATGAAGCTTCAGAATTATCTCTAAGCATTCTCATGTGGAGCTTAAGAACATTCCTCAACCGTGGAGAACCCTCACATCATCATCACCAAATCGGTCTCTCGGTCGCTGATAAATACATGAGCATCCCAAGCTCATGGAACCGCAAATCTTCCGTCATTAATCAACAAGAAGGACATCGAAATGAAGCTCCGATATGGGATGACATGATGACATTTCTCAAAAGCTTGGCTCAAAGATTCCTATGTCGATATACAAAATCGTTGATCCCAGAGCACTTGACTTCATCCTCGATATCCCAAGAGGCTCAATGACCCCGACAATCACGACATGTCGACCGAGCCTATCCTATCCGCCGTAATCAAGGAATCATCAACAAAGAAACAGGTGTCAGGTTACCGATCACCCATCGATCGGATTTAAATCGTTGCTTGAAACGCATAAAAGGTATCGTAGTCAGAAGAGAAGGCAAAGTTGGTCATCTCGATGAAAAGCCTCCGAACACCCACTGGAGAACCGTAAGAGAAGTGCCGGAAGTGCAAGAAGAGAGAGAGTCAAAGGAAAGTCCCAAAGAGGAAACCTACTCCAAAGAAGAAAGTTCTCTCGTAGTCGCTCCTATTCCTACACCGAACCACCAAGAAAGCTAATCGGACGAAAAGCTCAAGATACATTAACCGCACGGAGAGGTCCACTACTCGAATCAGAACCGAACCACCTCTCTCTCAAGAGAAAAACCTCCTAGTCCTCCAAATTGACCCAGGAAAAGTGGGAAGACTCGCACTTGCTGCCATACGAAGAAAGCTCGAAAGTGATGAAGAGCAATCGATAAATCCTACAGAAGAAGTTTAAAATCGTAAGACACCGCAGAAAGCTAAAGAATTTGAACAAGATCAAACACGCGGTCTCGAGGGTCGAGTGGTGTGTCCACTCTCTACGCATCCCGATGCGTTAATCGACCCGATAAGGAACCTGTGCCACCACTGTGCAACAAAGAAAAGCTTGTGGAGGAGTCTACCGATTATAACATCGAGGAACCGTAAAAGGATAAGACCGAGAAAGAAAATACTTATGAAGAAGTCTGTGCTCGTATTTAAAGAAAATCTAACTCGACAAGATAACTAAGAGAATTATGATGATTATCTTCTAACAAATCCAATTGCTCCAAGGAGGATACTGCACCTCCAAAGGACCCCGAGCCTCCTCATGTCTCCTCATCATCGATTCATCATCTCACTCTTCACCACCACCATCTAAAAGATCAACCAAATCAACATCCAAATCAAGGAAGAAGCCAACCCGATCTTGGAGTTCTCATGCTCATAAAAGAATGGGAATGTCACAAACAAGTCGAAAGAAAGACATGCTTTACAGAAGATGAATTTCTATGTCGATCGACAAGATATTCATGATGATATCGACAAGATGCAAGATGAAAGGAAGTATGTCCAAGCTCATGAAATATGATCTTCAAGTGAAAATGGACGATATGATCAAAGGATACACTCACCGCTTCCTTCTCGACGCCGTTCTAAACCGACAAAGGAGATGTATACTAGACAACTTTATCCAAATCTCTGCATCCGCCAAACAAACCATGAAATCAAATCCAATGAATGTAACATCAATCCAAATGAACCCATAGCCTTTTCGTATGATGAATTGGCGAACCGCTAGTAGCTCAAATGTCTAAACGCCCGCAACGCATTTCTCCCACGTAAGCTAAATTGTTTGAAGCATCATCGAATACCAACTCAGTCAAAGATACGCAGAAGAAGTCAGAAGGCCTAAACGCTCAAGAGACGATGAAGACAAGGATCAAGATAAGAATGACGAGCATAAACGTCAAGAAGTCCGTGAATCATCTTCTACGCAACCTCCACCCAAACGGACTCAAAGACAACAAAGGTCACCTCCTCGCTCTTCATCGATAAACCTCAAGATTCTTCTCGAATTACCACCCAAACTCGTAAAAACCCTGATCACTTCTGAGTATACGGGTGGTGACGATGAGAAGTCCGCAGCCCCTACAACAACCCACCTCTCCCAAACAAGTTCAAACCGTAATCCTCATCTAGGTCTAAACAAAATAAGAAGGCGCCCATGGTTGACGCCGATCCTGGCTAGATGACGATAAAACAGAGGAATTTGAATGGTTCTCACACTTGTTAACTCAACTCCCACTCGTCAAGGACAAGATCCGTAGACGGTAATACATTGAGCATGCTAAGATTCGCAAGAAAAGTTCCATGTGAAGAAGATGACGAAATTCGAGTTGAGGCGAATCAAGAATGAAGCATGTCAACTTCTAAAAGACACCTCGGAAAGTGCCATCGAGGTCAATATCACCTTGAGAACATTGCTCGAGCTATGTCTAACAACATGGATCGCTCAACCTGTATAAACATCGACTTCACCAAACGGACAATCCTCCATATTACACCGATCGTCTAAACCTCTACCAACAATTGGCCAACCAGATGAACCTAGGATTCCTCTCAGATATTTCTTCAACAAAGACTTGAATTTCTTCACACGGTGGCGATGGATCAAGGAAATACGCCACACCTTGACACTTCCATTCCCAAAGCAAGCCCATATACTCAAACCACATAGCTATCGAGGAAAGAGCTAATCACTTGTTCTCCAACAAAGTGGAAGCATACGACCGAGATGCAATGTATGGGATTCATCATTGGCCGGAAGTCAAGAATCTACTACGTGTCGCTGTGTTCGTAAGTCTCAACATGCAAGTTGTTCAAGATTAAGGATATCGCTGCCATCAAACACGTTGATCTTTCAACCAAATGGACTACACTTTCTCAAGAAGATTGTGGTCAAAAGGCAAGATGAATGGGATTATGCATTCTCAAGTTCGACTTTGAGAATTTGTTCATCAACGATATCAAGACATGTACCTTGCCAAAGTACTGTGGTCGCATGAGGCAATTTTCAATCAAGTACAACGTGAATTCATCAAGTCACCGCTCATCTTCATCGACGATAGTCATCAAAGAACGTAGAAGATCTCCACCGCAGCTGAATCATATCGCACTGTCAACTTCACTCCACCTCACTTGATCTTCCGACATCAACTCACAATATACACTCATCAAGAAACCATTCGCTGCTTTTACCGCAATGAACTTCAAACGAAATTGCTTAATGATGCAGTGATCTTCACAAGTTTGGGGATCACATTTCAAGATGGTTAGGACGGATCGCTTATAGGTCAAGGATATACACCAAAAGATCGGGTCTCCTGCGATGGAATTCTCGTGATCGACGGATGTGAGGAGGATCATCAAATGATTGATGAAAGGTTGTATCAAGGGACTCGCCTGTAACATTGGAAAGCTTTGTTGGTGGTCGCACCTGTGATTAACATCACCGCTATCAACGCCTGCTCGCATTCCTCGAAACATCACCGACTTCCCGGTACCCCTCGAACCGCTTCTTTCATTATAAATTTGATGTATGATTATATATGTCTATGGCTTGTGCACACATAATAAGTGGCACAACCCGTAATTGTCAAGAAAGGACCCCGTGGTACGCTTCAAACCATGCCCTTATAAAGGAGCGAAAGATTCTTACTGAGTAAAACCTATCAAACCTTTCATTTTTCAAGGTTTTGCTCAAAAGGACAAGTACTTCTCGTATGATTTTCAAAACCTCAACCGCTTATATCACTTGTCGAGGAGGAGTACTGAGTTAAAACTTTGTTCACAAATTGTTCATAGTGGTCATCTTCCCGAACACTTAAATGGTCATATTTATTCTCAACTTTTCAAAATAACATTTTATATGCCATTTTTGGGGAGAAAATTATGTGATAAGAAATATGTTGTGTAAATGCAAATGAATCTTGTGTAATAAACTTAACCAACGAATTGACGGTAGATTAAACTCGTTAGTAACTCGAAAAGACTTGTCCGGACTGTAATAATTTCAAGCTAGTTCGCTAGTAATGTAAACGTGTCTCGCAGGATTTTCCAAGTAGAATGTACCATTCGAGAAACCTTGGTAGACATGAACTCGACGGTATGACAATCTTCGAGGCTTGTCTACACCTTCAAGGTAGTTATTAGAGCTAGTTGTCACCCAAAAGTCGATAATGTAACTCTTTAACTATACAACGAACTGTCTCGCAGGGATTGTCTATCTGAGTTGATCAATTCATAAAAGGCTTTTTCCTCACCGTGCGCATTTCCAAAAACCTTAAGCACACGCGAGGGGGAGTATTCGAAAATCTAAAACTCTTGAAGTGTTCAAACATGTTTTTTCATTCACAAACACTTTGAGAGATTTTCATGAAAATGGTTTTATGGCAATGGAGTTATAAGGTGACTCAAGGTTAGAATAACTGTTCTATGATCCGCCAGAGTCGGAGGGATCTACCCAAGGACATCACAAATAGTTAGTACTTGTAAGTCCTTAGGTACGATTATAAAAAGGAGAAAATGAGAATCTGAGAAAGAAGAGTTGAAGAATTAAAAAGAAATGCAAAGAAAAGGGTGAAAAGAAATAGCCTCCAAATTATCCAACTTAGGCGCATAATCGGTTCAATTCATATGCTATTGGTTGTCACTTAATGATGCTTGATGAAGATTAAAAGTCTTCATGGACCCAAATGACATGCACTAAACCTTCTTAACCACCAAGTTTCTCTCAAAAGAAGCTTGTTTCATTCTCACAGGAACCCTACGAACTATTGGCTTTCTCAGAGATCACCGGTATCAAGTTAAGGAGACCTCTCCCTAGTCTCCGTCAGAAAACCAAACGCACTATTGAGTTCAGAGCCACGAGATTCATCAAAAGATCTCTTAGGTACACTTGACATTTCATCACTTGATGTTCAACAATAAGAACATCGCTGGTACGTTATCGAGTCCTTCATGCATCTTAGCAACTGTCGAGAAAATTTATGAGAGGTTCACAACCGTGATCCTCAGATGATTGAATAAACTCCCGCTGTGGTCAACATCAAACCGCCCCGAAGCAGTCACTCGTAACTCCCCGGATTACGCTTAGTGTGTCTCAAACGGTCTACAACAGGAGGGTGATGCTCGCGTACCTCACCGACCATCTCGATCAGAGGTGTACTTCAGACATCGCGTTATCTCACTGTGGGACTCCGGTCAGAACGCCTCATGAGAATTAGAGTTTTGTTTTCACACTATGTCATAACACTCTCAAGTTCGAACTCGTATGCCGAACCGCTTATTACTAACCGCTTAAATGTTTTCTTATGGAAGTCTTGAGCGGGATGATCGTGGCAGATTCTTCATGCTCACGCCAACATCATCACTAATGGAAGTTCTATCCAAAAGCAACACAATCAATAATGATTCTTCACAAATCAAAGAATCTACAAAGTTAAAAGACTTAAAGAACTTCATCAAGATCAATTCCAACGCCAAAGAGCGTGAGCATGTTGAAGAATGACGCGAGACACTCAGAGCAACAAGGCACCGAGGCGCACTGATGCGCATAACAACATACTATCACTTTCATCACAAAGAACAATGATCAAAGAACAAAGTTAAAGATGACGCCAAAGCATAACTGCTCAAAGAAAACTATCTCTACACCGGGAGATTGTTCGAATCAAGGCAATTCTTCTCACAAGAAAGAAGAATGTCGAAGATCGCCAAAGCTACTATTACATCAACGCCACTGCTTTTCATCACCAACACTGAGGGAGATTGTTGAAATCACCCCAAACCTTAATTCAAGTGTTAGTTACTCATATGTAATAGGTAGCTTATTATGGCCTTTATGTTTGTTTAAGGTCTAGCTTATGTAAGGCACATGCTTAGGCCCATGTCCAATAAGGCAGAAGGGAAGGAGCTGGAGTGTCGCCCTAGCTCCTGCCTATAAATAGTCTTGTATAACCTCACTGAGGGTTGGTTGTTCAATTTATTCCTTTCACTCATGCCCCACGCAGAACCGCCTTAGTCTAAACGTATGTGTGTGTTTGGTTTATTGTTCAATCGCTTTATCTCTTTCTAGTAAGCTTGTGTTGTAAACCAGCGACCCATCATTCTTCAATGTTATCTGCTATTCTCTTTGGGCATTCGGCACTTCGGTTCTCGAGCTTCATACACTTTCTTCGTGGGAGAGAAAAGTATACATCGGGGTTATTCTTTGAAAACCTGACTTAACTGCTACTCGATGGTATAAGCTTCTTTGTCTCTGCATGTGATTCGGTTCGTGAGCTCTAGTTCAAGAGACCGACCGCATCAATTGCTCACTGGGAAGTGGTCTTGACAACTTTTGGTATGGATTATGTCGACTTCAAAGGGTTATGAAATTTGAGAAGAATTTTAAAGAGTCGATGATACGCTGTCGCTCTTGTTGATGATATAACCCCGAATCCGGAGACTTACAATGATCTTTCTTATATGGAGCAAGCAAGATCGATGATATGGAAAGTAGTTCTGTGCATCCGGGCTAAGGCAAGCTTGAAAGAAAGCTTAGAATCGCTTCAATAAGAAGATTTACATTGGGGAAGCTACCAAAGTCTCAATTCAAGTGGCTCAATTTCTCTTCGATTCAAGAGTCTTGGAAGCTTAGTGGTGAATGTTTTAAGATGATGACTTCTTTCTTACGACGCCAGCTTGACATCCTTATCTCTACATCAGATCATCATCTTCTTAAATTATATCATCTATTCTATCTTTGTATATATTTATTAAAAGCAAAATACAAAAATATAAAACAAACAAAACAAAATAGAAAATATAAAATCAACAAAATCCATAAAAATTTGAAAAATCAAAAATTCCAAAATATGTTTTCTCAAGACACGTCTTCCGTATCGATAACATCTACGGTCTTAGAAATGTCATTCAATCAATGGCACGGGACCATAGATGAAGTTCGAGCGTGAGGTGTAAATATTCTTTTCAAAACATGTCACAAATCAAATGGCTTGCGCTATTCGATCAGAACCTGTGTTTCAAAAAATGATGGCTCATAGCTATTTCGATCAGAACCCGTGTTTAAACCATGGCTTGCTATCATTTCAGTATAGCAACGCGCCTTAAAAGGAAGGAAAATGCTACGCTCAAAGGCGCTTTATCTTCCACTAATGTACTCGCTTGTCGTCTTGTCTCAATAGACAAGTCGCTAGCTCAACTCGCTAAGACTTCAACTACAACTCGCTACCAAATTACAAAGCAAGTCGCTACCAAGATAACTTATCCGTGGCTTAAGTCGCTAGCAAGAAAATCACATAAACACCACTTTCAATCCAAAACAACTCCAACCATGATGATTCAAGCTTACCAAATCAAAACCCAAGCACATACAATGATTCTAAACACAAAACTACACCCAAGATTCAAACTTTAACACTAGAAATGATCCAAATGATGCAAAACCACTAAACTATTTCAAACTCTAAACCACCTAAAAGTCACTAGAAATCCAAAGATATGTAAGAGATGATCAAACCATGGCTCTCGATACCATTTGTAACATATTGGATTTCACAAACACTCTAAACCATAAGATCAAATAGCGACACTATGATTCTGCAGAGAGAAAGTTAGAGGTTTAGGAACTTGCGAGAGAAAGAAAAGTCTTATTATTAGTTCCAACTCTCTACCTCGAAGCGTAGAGAGTATTTATAGTCTTTACATAAATCGCCACCTATCTGGCCATGGATCGTATAAGCGGTAAAGACCCATTCATCCTCCACGGTGCTACTTAAACTAAATACTACTTAACTTATAATAATCTACGACTACTAGCTCTAACGATTATATACTTGAGGTGACCGACTTTATATTCTCGGATTTACTAAATCCTAAGATTCTACAACAAGTCTTTCATCACAAATCAACTCTAACTTTTTCAAGTTTATTAAACAACCTCAATAAGAAACATTGTAATAGTCATAATAAAGCTCATCGCAATGAATCCCATGGATGTGTAGAGAATCCCATGGATTCACATACAATCCCATGGATTTGACAAAAACATTGTAAGTCATAATAAAAGCATTGCAATGAATCCTATGATTTCTAAATCAATCACACGGGATTGTATGTGAAGGATTTTGACAAAAACATTGAAGTGATAATAAAGCATACTGCAATGAAACCTATGGAATTGTAATGCTAATCCCACGGATTCTCCGCGAATCCCACGGGATCATGTTTAGAATCTCATGGATTCACAATGATATCATTTAATAACAATAAATGAAAACAAATAACAAAAATTTAAAGAAACCTCTCTTCAAAAAGAATCTTCCGATCCGCCCACAAATAAACCCTTCAAACTCGAACCCTGATTCACCCATTCTCGTTGAAGTTGTAGCAAACCAAAACATTCTTCTTTAAGTTCTAGATCATGTCGCTGGGACATTAAATACGAAGGCCAACTTCGATAGCAGACGGTCCCACAACAGAATCTTTTCATGCTTTGTTGAATCCAGATACAAAAGTCAAAACAAAAAGTGTAAAGAAGGTTATAACAAACCCACACACAAACACGCTTAATAATCAAAAAATAGAGTTCAAAACTTAGAAACTTACAACGAGGAAGGTATATGGACCAAAGATAATGATTAGATAGCGTTGTTGGGACTTTATGGCGCTTAAGCGGTGAAAAATAAAGTCACACCAATCAATATCCTTAACATTAATATGTTCACGCAATCTTAACACAACATCCAAACATATCTCGCCTTTAACCCATCAACCATACCCATCATGTTTGCAAAAGGTACACAGGTTGACTTTAAAAGGAAGTCGCTTTCCGAGACTCAATCAATTTAAAAGCAATGTCATTAACACTGACATCCTCGAGTGGTTTAGATGAAACCGACCGATCCAACGCCTCACAAAGTCATCATTTTCTCGATCTAGGATCCAAAGAAAAAGAGATCACCACCAAACCAACACCTAATATCTCATGAATTTTGGAAGTAGGACTTGATCGAGTTGCCATTCTCCAAAATCAACTCACAACTTTCTCGAATTAAATCTAGAAACTACATACCTTCCCAACCTTGAAGGAATGCGATCTATGTTAACATTGTGTAATCTAACTAAAACCGATGTCACCCAAAAACTCCTCATATCAACCTTAGAATCATGGATGGCGAAAAAGAGTCAGTAGGTGTTGTCCGCGTACGAAGAATCGAAACATGGCAACATACTTTTCATGCACTTCCTCAACGCCAACTCCTTCTTACCTTTCTTCTTCAACTTTGCCTCTTCATCAAATTCTTCCTTTTTACAAGCGCCAACCGCTTCTTATCATCAATGTCATGTAATTCTCCTCTTCTCTTAACAAAACCCTTTCCCTTTAAATCCTTTTTCGTATCTTCAATGTCATCGTAATTCACGAAGAAAAAGACATTATAAATATGTTGGTCAACAAAACCCATACTTATATTCTATTTCAAAAACTTGTATGCATAATCAGAGGATCACAATGAATCCTGGGATTCACAATGAACCCATACTTATATTCTATTTCAAAAACAATTTTTGTGGATGCATAATCAGATGATCACAATGAATCCTACATGTATCGGATTCACACAATCCCACGGATTCGCTTGAAATCCCATGGATTCACATACAATCCCATGGATTTACATATAATCTCATAGGGATTCAATATGAACCCATGAGATCAAAACACGTAAAAAACAAATTTCTAAAACTATACCTTTTGTTGCTCGACCTTAACTTTTTTCTACTCTCTTCTAATTTAGATAAAGACAAAATCCTTTTACGCTTCACTCATCTTTGACCGAATCGGTTCAACAGACCCAGCTTATCCAACTTAACAAAGAGAATCTACATAAAAGTTAAGACATAATATAAATATATTGATCAAAAATACTATGATACAATCCCATGGATTGTATGGAATCCCATGGATTCATCACCGATTTAGAAGTGTTTAACAACCAAAAAGGAGTATGTGAAATCCAATGGGATTCATAATAAATCCCATGAGATCAAAAATATACCTGCGCTTTTTTCGATAGACCTTCACTTATCTTCGCCTCAACCGGCTTATCCTTCGCTTATCCTTAGTCGACTTATCCGACTTATCAACCTTAGCCGACTTATCCTTTCGCTTTTGACAAGACTAGACAACTTAACATTAGTGGTATCATGGTTCAATAAAACCAATGACGACGCGCTCGAACTCTTACCCCTGCTACTAACCGTTCCTTAACTTCTATCTCCTTTCCCTTTACATGCGCTTTAACATTCTTACCCAACGCCTTCAACCTCTCTCTCTCTCGCCCTTACCCAACCGCCTTTAACCTTCTTACCTCCGCCTCCTTAACATCCTGCCCCATTACCTTTTGCCCCTGCTCCTTTACATTCTTACACCCCTCCTCACCAACAAGCCTTCTTACCCTTCTACCCTCTCGCACCTTCTCCTTTCAACGCTGCTCTCCAACACCACCTTATCCCAAGACCTTCTCCTTTTCAACACGCGGCTTCTCCGACACCTCTTAGCCTAAGACTTCTCTTTTCGTATCAAGACCCTTTTCAAACCCCAAGACCTTCTCCTTTCAACAGTGCCTTCTCCGACACCCTCTTAGCCTCAAGACCTTCTCCTTTCACCTCTTTAACCTTCTTTTCAAATTTAAGAACTTCTCTTTTCTTTCATTCCAAGACCTTCTCTTTACGTACCAAAGACCTTCCCTTTCACCAATGCCTTCTTTTCAAACCGATGTCCTCTTTTTTCGATTTTGTAACCCACTACTCTCGGGGAACCAACCGACAACACCTAACATAAAAATAAAAAAAAATAAAAACATTAGATATACAATAATCGAAAGATTAAGAATCCCATGAGATTCATACCGAATCCCATAGATCGAGTATGAATCTCACGGATTCAAGATGAATCATGGGATTCGTAATAATCGTAAGAATCTAGCAATATCATCTGTAATATATATATATACAACCGCTAGTAATAACATTCTCGTAAATCAAGAGATCCTAACCTAGAATATCACAACATCAAAATGTATCGAAACATCAATAAACACTAACACAACAACAAAAATTATGAAAAATTCGAAAAGTCCTAAATATGATTACGATGCAATGAAAATTAACAAACACTAGCTATGAATGTGCATTATGCAAGTCAGAAGCTAACCTGATCCGAATAAAGACTTAGAAAATAAGCTAAAAGCTATACTATTGGTACCGTGGTTACAACAAGTCGAAATAGGACTAAACTAACTTTAATTAGCTCCATCGCAACTATTTTAACTAATTAAACTAAGCCTAGAAGTAAATAAGCTAAAACTTGATCCTAATAGCAAAAGCTCAAACAATTTTATCCACCTACTTTGCGCTTTATGCCTGCTTAACAATAAGCTCAAACAAAGATCCGTAAATGAGAACCTCTAAAACACCACAAACTACTTGTTAACCAAATTTCAACCTCTCAATGTGTAAGAAGCAATACAAAGAAGTTAAACAAATGCACACTTATGCTAATGTGTAAGAATCTAAACTAATAAACGCCAAATGTGTAAGAAGTAGCAACT
Organism: Chrysanthemum lavandulifolium; assembly: GCA_022545495.1. Classification (NCBI taxonomy): domain Eukaryota; kingdom Viridiplantae; phylum Streptophyta; class Magnoliopsida; order Asterales; family Asteraceae; genus Chrysanthemum; species Chrysanthemum lavandulifolium. Next base: position 230,759,037 of record CM040238.1, on the reverse strand, counting down.
AAGCTCATTAAATAAGCTCAAACATCTAACTAAGGAAAATATATTAAACCACTTCCTAAAGCTACTAGAGGAAACAAAATTCAAGTCTTAGCTTTAAATAACAAGCGATAATCAAAATTTAAAACATAACTGATAAGGAGCCGATCAAAGACAGTGCAAAGAGAATGACGAGTGAAATGTGATTTCAGATGCCTAAATAAGTCGACAAATTAAGCTCTAAAATAAGTTCTAAACTCGTAAACTTCAATCCACTTCTACAAGCTACTTAAGGAACCACAATTAAAGCAATAAGCACAAATAAATAAGCGAGATTAGCTAACGATTCGATAAGCTAATCAATCAAAAATATTAAATCCATCGATTCCTATAACACAAACTTAAATCAATCACAAAGTTCAATCACTAAACGCCAATCAACATCTAAGTATAATTAATCAAAAATAAGTTAAAAATATACGAGAATAAGCTACCGATTAATTTTACAAAAATAATCAAAATGGATTTCAAGCTTACTTTGATCAAACTTTAGATGAAGCAGTTTTCACACCGAATCGCTTTTAGATAGGGCTAATTCATCTCGAATATCCATTTTAAATGAATAATTAGGTTTGGTGCTGGTTTTGGGGGTGGCTCAGGCGGCTCAAAGTGGATTCGCGGATTTACATGGTTTGTGGTTTCATGGTTCGGGGTTCTGGAATCGAGAGCGCAAGGATGCGCAGAGCCACCCTGATAATGATGTGTTTATGATAATGTAAATTTAAAAATGACCCCTAAGTATAATTTTAGTTTAAATGTAATTAATCTAATCCGCGATTCAAACTAATGGATGGTGAGATCTAATTATTCGTTTCTTTAGATAAAACTCGTTCTGTGATAACTTTTCTCAAAGCGATTTCGATTTTGATTTTTGATTTTCGGATTAATAATCCCGCCATATTCGAATTTTAAATTTTAAATTTGAATCAAGTTATCCCACCGAATCTGCTAAATTTAAATTTAAATTGAATAGTGAATCCACTTTCGATAGAAAAACGTTCCCAGCACATACAACTGATAAACTTGATCGACCCCACATGAGAGACTCCTCGTCAATGTCTTAACTAGTTTCTACCATCGTATAAATCTTAACCTGTAATCGACACCATGTACCACACAACCTTCATCACATCATGACATACTTCAAACATTTTGATAACCAACGTCTAACGTAGATGAACAACGCTCAACAGAATGCATATTGTACATTTACCAATCATACCTGCCTAACTACTAAATGAATCGACAATGCACATATAAGACAAACAGTTAATCAACAAGTTGAATTAACCAATTAAACGCTTACACTGGGTCGTACAAAGTCACCAATGATGGAAAAAATTGGAAAACTTGAACGGAATCGAACGATATAACATCAATGCAACAGATCATTTGAAAATACTTAGTGGTTTGTCAGGGTTGGATACTGTTGAGTATATATATACGCTTTGGTGATTCAAACTGCGTTGTAAACGGAAACGATATGAAAAAGGTCATTTGACGGGTCGTTGATCTGAACAGTCTCAGTCCAAAACTAGCTTCTGGAATGCAAAGCTAATTCTTCGCTGATCGTTTAAGATTTTTACCGAGTTGACGACCATTAATATACAGTTCAGCCTACTTCTTAAAAAAGTTCAAGGATATCGTGATATCAATCTATGGCTTACTCAGTACTCAATCAGCTTAGCAAAGTTGAAATACTTAAATTTAATCTCTGATAGGATATTCACGTGCTATTCAACATATTTCAATTTATCGATCAAATTTCATGAATACATTGGATCAATCTACAAAAACCACGTACTAAACTGAAATTGAACTTACGATGAAATTGTTACATACGATAATTGGGTAATACTACTATATGACCTATCAATCATTATTGGTTTATTACTAACAAAGCCTTTATTGAATACACATAACCCTACGTAGACCATCACGACTACAGGAATAGTGATCACATCGAAATTATCTAATCAATAACTTCGGGACTAATAGTTACACGACGGGATCTTGAAATTATTGGATACGCTCTTAGAAAACGGATGACTGCATACAAGATAGCATCCTTCGAGTAAGAAGATCCTGAAGACTGGTCTACTTAAATCATGGACCTAATCGATTAGGAATCTCGTGTAATGAATCTGTCATCGATTCAACAACGAGCAATTCTGCATTAGACTCGAGGACAGTATTGAAACATACCAAAGTCGGAATTGCTGGCATCATGCTCAATGCTCCACGTTTGTAGGTTATTGGCAATTTAAAAGTTTCGGTTTGTGACCATCTTAAAAGCATCAAAACAATTCAAAATTTTTATTAAATAAAACAAAATTTCTTTATTAACTTAAAGGCAAATCTCTTTAACTAAATTCCAATTTTATAATAAGACATAATCTTTTAAACTTTATCATTTCAAAATTTGTTTTGGTAATCGTTGAATAATAATTTTTCCCATTATCTTGTAAATCGGTTTTTTTTTATCAAGGTTGGTACGTATTGTATAATGCTCAAGAACTCTCCGAATACACATCATGGGGAATGAAGAACACCTTCCCATGTTCACATTTTCTTCCACGATGAGCGTGTATGAGCTCAAGAACCAGTACACCAATATCCAAGAACTCTCCCGAATACACATCATGAGGGTAATGAAGAACACCTCCCCTATGTTCACATCTTTAAGTCACGATGAATGTGTATGAAGCCCAAGAATCTGAAGTACACACATTCCCAACGAGAGAATAGCTGATAACACCTCCATGTTACACATTTATCTCCCGAATATGTCGTATGTGTACCTCTTTTATCTTGACTTTTTCTAACATCTCTTCCCCATAGTTGGAATAAGAACACTAAACGCCTTGATGAGTAAAACCTTGAGTTTCTCTGCGGTCATGACATTTGTTTTCCGGAATATCTTCAATCACTTAGAAGAGTTAAGTTCATCAAGTTTACTCGCCATGAGTCAAACCTTGAGTTTCTCTGTAATAACATTTGTCTTCCGGGATATCTTCAATCACTAGAAGAATTAAGCTCATCAAGATTACTCGCGTTTAGATCGTGTCTCCTTTCCCTTGCTTTGGTTTTGATGCTTGGAATCGACAACTCATTAACCCGTATACTAGAAATTTGTTGAAAAGAACACTTGAATTCTTTGTGAGAATCAACTTCTTTGAAGACTCTCTCGACTATTTATATCAACCATACGTGACAATTTGAAGTGACCATGAAGAAGAAAACCGATATACCCTACTTGAAGCTCAAGTCAACTTTCCACATTTGTATCTTAAGCTTGCACCTAATGATGGAAGAGCGGTGTAGAGAATTTATGCTTCAAGCAAATCTCTAAGTACTCACTACCAGAACAAAGTATGAGACATTAACACCTCTTGCGATTATCCACACCGTCATATCGTGTGACCTTGAGTAAAACAAAGTAACTCCTAATAGTGATAGTTAACGGTCTTCAACCATCCGCCTCATTCTGGTAACTAGATAAACCAAGTCTTCAACTCAAATTCTTAAGCCGAGCAAGTTATCAAATAAGAACACGCCTTTGTGAAAGTCAACTTCAATCTCAAATAAGTGATAAATGATTAACTCAAGTAATCAACTTGTGTCAAATGTCAATACGAAATAGTCAATAACAACGTCTCGAGTCCTTCTGCTAAAGAATATGAGCAAGTCTAATTGGGGATTGAATATGACTTATAACTCTCTCCCGATTAGTGCTCTCCCTAAACCGACAATCTGTTTGATAGATGCCCGATTAAGAAGAAGTCTTTAGATCGTTAAATGCAACTCGTCTTTAGTCTTCTAACATGTAGCAGAAAATGTAGAATAGGCGTAGACTCGACCTTCTTCAAGATTGTGCGGTTGGGAATAGATAATTAACATCTTCAACTCACACCAAAAGCATCCCACCAAAAGCATCCCAATTAACACATCTTGCAAATCCCTTAACTAAAATCCTCCCAATCAAACAAAACGAGAAAGATGTTCATCAAGGAAATCGGCAATCGGGCATATGAACACACAAGATGGTAACACCAAACTACCAATCATCAAACAAAACGGAGATTGTTCGAATCATCATGTTGATGTATCACGTGAAGCATTAACCGGAAGCACTTTGTCGATAAACTCATCAATCCGAGTGAAGATGTCAACCAACGGCTCTTAGAAGAGAAAAACTCCATGTGAAGATAACCCGATAAGAAGAAGCTCGGTTCTTACATGAGTTTAGAGCCGTATGACCATTTATATTCTCTAATATCAATCAACAATGCAAAAATTCACACTTCTTCTCCCTCAAGAATTGCATACAGATGCCATTCTTGATTAAATAAGTGAATATCTTAACCAAATGTAGTCTATTCACACTTCTCCCGCAACATTAGCACATGATGTCTCCATCTTCATTATAGTTGAGCAAGTGGAATAAGAAAACAATCAACGGTAGCCGGTTCACTTGATAATCGAAAGCACATGGAAAAAGCATGAAGCATGTTGATGAGAATGGTCATAATAGAAGATTTCTTCTTGAGAAGATAAAGCGCCTTGACACGTACACTTTTCTTTTCTTTGAGGAGCGAGGCATGAGCAGTTGTGTTCATCGTCATAGAAGATTTCTCTTCTTGAAGATAATCTTGCTTGAAAGCGTTACATTTCTTTTCTTTGGAGTCTGAGGCTTTGAGGCGATGTGAGCAGGGCGTCATAAGAAGATTTCTCTTCTTTCAAAGATAAAGCGCCTTTCAAGCGTACACTTTTCTTTTCTTTAGAGTCACAGGCATGAACCGTTGTGTTCATCGTCATAAGAAGATTTCTCTTCTTCATAAGATAAAGCGCTTGAAGCGTACACTTTTCTTTTCTTTGAAACGAGGCTGAGGCCGATGTGAGCAGACGTCATAAGAAGATTTCTCTCTTTGACTCTCTTGGCAAAACATGTAATCATCCCCATTATCATTCAGCAGGCTCTTTGTCGTGACAAGCGATGGAAAACCCAATATGATGAATTTGACCACAGTAAACTAACCCGAACTCGTGACTTAAACTTGCACATGTGTAACAAAAGGCGGTGTCGAGAATTCATGCCCATTTGAATCTCTAAGTACTATATACTCTTCAACCAACCAACCATCAAGTAATAGGCGTATGTCACCTCTTGAAAATCCACAATTGAATGTGACATCGAACCTTTACAATGTAACTACTTAAAGTGATAGTTATCTTGTGGTGGTATGAGCTAATTCCCCAAATGGTAAAAGAAAAGGTAAAGGTCACCAACAATAACTAGATTTCCAAGTCTTTGTTTTTGATAATAAGCTCGAACAAGGATCATGAAGAATCTTCATCCAACCATCCCGATACCTTCGGATACTAAGTACACTCGCTTGATATTTCACTTCAACCTCAAATAAATAATCTTGAATTAACTCCGTTGTCACATCTTGAATTGCTCAAATCTAGCCTTTTGACATTTAAATGAACTTTGATAATGGTTTCATCCCGACCATGGTCAATGACACATAACCAGTAAAACCATGTAATAACCAAGCGCCATAGCGAAAATCAAACACACATCAATTTATGAAGTACACCTTTTATCCCTTCTTGAAACAAAACCCGTAACACAAAGCATCGGAAGACCCGAGATACGCTTTCCTTTCTCCAAGATGGTTCCATCATCACGGGATTTTACAATTCTATAGTTTAAACCGAGAAATAGTATCTTCGGGATTTTACAAAACCAAGAATAAACCGTATGATAGTTCGGATATGCACTTTACAATTACGGGATGTTTCCATTGTTACGGGATTTTACAAGTCTATGATTTAAGCAGAAATAGGTTCTTCGCGGGATTTTACAAAATCAAGACAAAACCGTAAACAATGTCATTTCGAATGTGTTATGACAACTTTGGTTTCGGTGAATATCATTTTTAGGGAACATCGTGGTTCATCCTTGATTCTTTCACCAACATCAACAACCATTAAGCACTTTGGTAGACACACCATTCACGAATACGTCGGCTATTATTTGTGACCATAAGGAGAAGTAAACCCGATATGCCAAACTTGATCATGAAGTAAATTCCCAGTTTGTTACTTAAACTTGTACTAATCCTCGTGAAAGAAGCGGTGTACCCAATGTACAAAACCTCTTGGCGTATCCTCATTGCGTGAGACACCAAAGTGATAGTTCGTTGTGGGTAAACCGAGAAAGAATCACAACCGTACCTAAATAGCCAAGTCTTTATCACACTCTGTAAATGCCCAAACAAGTCATCTTCGGAAGGGTAGAAAGAAAGAAGGCGAAATAAGTAAACAAGCCGGAAAAACCTCACTTCAAATTCAAATAAAATACCGTCCAAAAGCAGCCCGTAGTCAACCTTGTTCAAATATCAATTCAAAGCGAGACAAAATTACCCTCGTGAAAATGCAAACACCAAAGTGTCAAACCCCATAACACAACAAAACTCATCATCACTCCGGATCATATCAAGCAATCTCATCAACCAATCTCATCATAAAATCACATAAATTCGATCTCATAATAAAAGCCCATCGGATCATTCATTCAAATCAATCACTTATATACCGTAATGATAAATTTCTTTTCTCAAAATTAAGCACAAGTCGTGAATTTGAGTATCCTTCCATGAAAATGTAAGTACCAAGTCGCATATCCCAATCATACCAAATCTCATCACATAAATACATCATTATCAAGTCTCTTTAACAACTTGCATCATCAATACTCAAGATCAAATCTCATAACCCAAATCTTGAAAAACCTATCCAACCCAATCATGTCAATGTTCCAAAGGGGTTTACTTGTACAAGTCCGAACCTTTGAATTTAGAGCCCGGTCCAAATATCATCTCATGCACTCCAACACTATTCCATTATCATCCCATGAAGAAATGATACATTCAATCCAAGATGTAATCACAAGATATCCAAAAAATACCAATTGTTTGTAAGTATAATATCAGCGTATTTCACAAAATTTAACACTTGTACAGATTCGCCTTGATCCACCTTAAAGCATGAACTATCTTAAGCAAAATAAGCCATTCGGTTCAATAGGTCATTGAATCAAATCACACACATTCAATTTGAGCCCACAAATCAGTTAACGAGGCCCAATTAAAACAAATCCATACCATAGATTTAGCGCATGTATAAAACACCACATACTCACAATTTAACCCTAATCCACCTCACAAATTCACGCCTCTTTTTCCTCCCAACTCACATCTCAAACCCTAAGAATACTCGGTCGAAACGCGACCTCCAAGCTGTTATCATCATCTCGCATCACACAAATATTAGAGTTGATTCATCTCTCCATTTGAGCGGACAATCCACCTAATACATGAGCTCGTACGGGGATGGTTAGAAGCACATCATCGGCGCCACGGGGATGGTTTAATGATGCGGACTAATCTTCAAGATTTGATAAGAGGTCTCGGTAGGAAAATATCAACCATATCGTTATCATCTTGTCATAACCGATTTAAGGAATGGACACAACAATATTGTTATGATTCATCCTTTTATAATCGAATATTCATAGAAGTTTATGCTTGAAATAAGTTGACACTTTGGGTGAGATGTGTTTCTCTTTTTGTTTTCCTTTTAACTTGAACATGGATTAAGAATGAAGCACAAGTTGTTTCAATTCTTTTCAAAATATTCGAACAGAGAACCTCGCATTAATATGGATCGTGATGTACTTGTTCAACGAGAAAAAATCTTTATACAAGGTTGAAGCCACGTTGACATTTTCTCGAGATCCTTTGTAGATATTCTTTTGCTTTGAGTCATAAAGTACATATGGGATAGTGAATCGATGTTGTTGTCAATTGATTAGGGATAATAAAATTAGATTAAATTTTTGGATGAAGTTGGTTTGAGATGAATGATGTTGATGATGATTGAGTAGATTCGATTGATGTAGATTAGTACATGAAGTTTTGTAAGCTTCTTTGTTGTTGAATGAAATTATGGATGATGATGTTTATAATATAAGCGAGGTCATGGGTCGAGTTTTGGTTCTTGGTTTTCATGGTCAACAAGTCATAGTCTTCTTCTTCATCATTTACATCACAAGGTCAAGTCGCTAGTGACAATGGTCTTGAGCCAACTCGTAGCCAACTCGCTAGCCAAGTTCTTAACTCGCTAACAACTCGCTAGCCAAGTTGCTAGCCAAGTTGCTAGCCAAGTCGCTAACCAATTCGCTACGACTTGTTAAATAACAAGTCGCTAGGTCTATAACAAATCGCTAGCTTTATCGGTTTGACTCAAAGTCAAACCGTTACCAAGTCGCTATATCTGAACAACTCATTCTTTGCAATACAATGAATCGAGACAGTTTTGTTTCTAAGTCGCTAGCAAGATTTTTATGTTTTCGATGAGTTCTCGAGCTACTTTTCCGACCATATTAGTGATAAACCCGAAAAAAAAATGTTTTGACCGAGCGCATAAAATATTCATTGTATGGTAGTAAAAGCAGATTTGACCCAGAAAAGTGACCGCATGACCCACTGTTTTGAAAACCTCTTTCAATCGTGCCACTTGTAAGACTGAAAAACCATATTAGACCATAACAATATTAGATATTGGACCATAAAAATATTGACTCAAATCAGTTGTAAGAATGAAAACCATCTTTGACCAAAGGATACATAATACATGTTTAAAGCTGTTTATCATTACCAGAATATAAAGATGTTCGGACCATTTAAACAGTATACCAAAACAGTTTAAAAACATGAATCAAAACCATAAAAAATCATCAACACACAATAACCTTGGCTCTGGTACCAATTGTAGGATCGTTATTTTTATTGTGTTTGATGATTCGGGTGGTCTTGGGAGATCAAAATACATGTTAGACATTAGAGAGAGAAAGTTAGAGAGTTGGGTGTTTTCTTGGTAGAGAGTTACTTCACAAAATGTAGAATATTAGATTGACAAGCACCACCCCTTCCATGGATGGAAGGGTATTATCTACAAATACGACCTCCTATCGGCTGTGGATCGGGGATCTGATGGGTAAAGACCGATCCTTCCTCCACGGTGTTGCACTAAACTATTTTACGCTCTTGACTAACTAATTAACTACATAAAACGTAAATAACGACAAGTCTACGAGCTAACTTATGCTAGATAATATTTGGAAGCCGACTCTTCACTATGGAATTTTCTAATTCCTAACATAATCCTTGGAACCTCAACATTTGGGTTCCACATCTACTTCTATTCCATCATGCAAATGCGTGTAATGCGGTGATCTGGATCATTCTAGTTGTTGATAGCGGATGTTCGACACATGATGAGCAATCTTAAGCTGTTATCAAAATTTATTGCAAAGTTCATTGGCACTCGTCGATTCGGGAATGATCACTCGTAACTATCATGGGCTACGGAGACTATATCAATGGGAAGATCGAAATTAGCGGGGTTTACTATGTGGAAGGCCTCGATGCAATCATTTTCGGATGGGTCGGTTTGTGATGGAGATTTGGAGGTTGCTAGGGAGAAAACTTGTTTCATTAAGTGATCTACAAGAAATGACCTTATGTGCGGCTCGCGTAATTCTAGTCTTTACACTATCTCTATGCAAGACATGGTTGCTTCATCTCCCATCCTGCTTTACTTTCAAAGGCAACATCAACAAAATCCTAGCTATGGCACCGTAGTCTCACATCTAAACTTTCAAACCATCACCAACCTTGCTCGACACAAACTAGTTGAAGGTCTCCCCGATTCCGGTATTCAAAAGATCACCTTTACTCGACTTGTGAACAAGGAAAAGCACTCGTGCTCATTTTACTTCAAAGGTGGAACACGACTCAAGCATGTGCTTCATCTTCTTCACATGGATTGTGTGGCCGATCGCGTGCAAGCGATCAATGGCAACTACATCTTAGTAATTGTTGATGACTACTCGCGATGGACTTGGGTCTACTTTCTTGAAGCAAAGACCAAGCTCCTGAGATGATCATCACCTTTCTCGCGAAAATCTGGGTTCGGCTCGAAACACCGTCGGACAAATAAGAGCAGACAAAGGCTGAATTTGTTGAAACGCCGTGACTTTTATGAGAAAGTGGAATTGACATCGGACATCTATTGCACGTACACCGAACAAAGCGGAGTTGTTGAAAGATGAAACCGAGCGTTAGTGAAGGCTGCAAGAACAATGTTAATCAATGCTAAACTTCCAGTTACTTATATGGTGAAGCGGTATCTCTGCATGCTATACTCAAACCGTTCTATGATTACTAAGCGCCGCAACAAAACACCGTTTGAGCTTCTCACAACCATAAACCGAATCTCAAACACTTTCATGTATTTGGATCCCTTTGCTATCCGAATAATGATCGTAATGATTTTGAAAGCTCAAAGCCAAAGGCGACATTGGAGTCTTCATTGGATATTGTGAGAATTCTAAAGGTTACGGATGCGGAATCGTCGTACAAAGCGAGTTATGGAAGCGATTCATGCTCATTTGATGAACTTACGGAAATGCTTACGAGTATAACGACTTAGAACCGGTCACAACAGCTTAAACTTCCCTCAACCCCATCATCGGTGAACAAAGCCCCACTCACTCGTCGACAAATGGAAAGGTTATTTGCTCCATTGCGGTGGCGATATTGATGAGCGTGCTCGGTGTATCCGCTGTTTCGGCTGCTCAACATGATAATACTCTTATACGATACACTGCTACAACAACTCATTGAAGCAGCACCGATTGACTCCACCACAGCGGTTGAACAAACCGCTTCCAACAATGATGAACCGGTGATGATGTTCTTAATGAAGTACCCCGCTGCGATTTGATCCGTCGTTCTTTAACCCGTTTGCTAATGACCTGCGCACACGATGTCGCGAATCATCAACAAACCATTTGAATCCTCGAATCGCACAATGTATACCAACATCAACCCTCTACACATCGATGGACAAAAGACCATCCTCGGCAAACATTATTGGCAACTGAATCAACCGGTCGTTCACGAGACAACGTCTTCACACGAGATGGTGAACATTGCATTTATGCACTCGCATACGCCGATCGAGCCTAAAAACATTAAAGCGCAATGACAAAAGACAAGCGGATTGAATCCATGCAAGAAGAACTCAACCAATTCAAGCGTCTTGAAGTATGGGCGGTTGAAAGACCAACAGGGTCTCGTCATTGGTCTCAAATGGATTTGGAAAAACAAATTGGATCTTTGAAGGGCGTAATCGAAACAAGTCACGTCTAGTTGCTAAGGGTTATCGTCGGGGAAGAGGAATAGACTTTGAAGAATCTTTTGCTCGGTTGCTCGTCTTGAGGTGTTCGGATATTTCTCGCATTCGCGGCTCATATGAATATGCGGTCTTCGGATGGATGTCAAAGCTGCGTTTCTTTAACGGACAAGCGAAAAGCGGTTTATGTCGACCAACCGGAAGGATTCGTTGATCCGAGTTCCCGAACCATGTCTACAAACCGAACAAAGCTCATTATGGTCTCAAACAAGCTCCTCGGGCATGAGTGCGATAGCTATCATCTTTCCTCATTGCTAATAATTTCACCAAAGGTTGATCGACCCTCTTTTTATACAATATCACGGGCACATATCTTAATTATTCAAATTTATGTGGATGACATCATTTTGGGTCTACACATAAAAAGTACTCAATCGCTTTTGCAAAACTAATGAAGAAAAATTTTGAAATGTCCATGATGGGTGAACTTCGTTCTTTCTAGGACCGCAAGTTCATCAATCACCCGTGGTATTTTCTTGAGTCGATCAAATATGCCCTTGAATTTTTAAACAAATTTGGAATGAAAACACCGTGACATATGCCACACCAATGACTCATACCAAGAAGCTGAGCGGCGATTTACATGGAAAATTAGTTGACCTACAAATACCGAAGTATTATTGGGTCTCTCATGTATCTAACGACCGGCGAGACGATATTGTATTTGCAGTATATCTACGCTCCGTTATCGATCGCGACCAGCGAAACCCACCTCTCGAGGCTAAAGAATCTCGATACATCAAGGGAACCATTAACTGGGGATCCGGTATCGAAAGGATTACGGTTTTGAACTAATCGCTTTTGAGAGCCGACCACGTAGGATGCTTAGACTCGAGGAAAAGTACTTGAGAGCACTACAATTTCTTGGTGATAAGCGGTGTCTTGGCAATCAAAGCGAGGATTGTATGTTGTCATGTGAGCGAGAATATGTAGCCATGTCGCGTGTTGTGCTCAAGTCATACGGATGAGAACACAACTCAAAGACTATGGTTACGTGTTGTGAATCGATGTCTTTGCGACAATCGGAGTGCCATTGCGATCTCGTGCAACTCGATTCGACACTCGAAATCAAAGCACATCGATCTTCGTTATCATTTCATCAAAGACCGCGTGGAGCAGTGCAGTTGAATTATGCCGTGAGTGCAGAATACCAATTGGCGATCTTCTCACCAAAGCCTTGCCTCCGCTAGGTTTAATGAGTTGGTCCACGGATTGATATGAGGTGTTTAACTCAAGAGGAATTGGATGACCTCTAAAGCAGTCTTAAAAACACATCGAACACCAAAATATCTTTTGTAAATAATTTTCAAAAACAAAATACAAAATATAAAACACGATAAAACAACAAAAATATTCTTCTAATCTATTTTCTTTCAACATGGCAAGTACATTTCTTTCGTCAACACTTTAATCTTTCAAAATTCGGTATTTTCCGATCAAGTGTTGAGGGGAAAATAATCATAAGCATTTCAAAACATTTGTGTACTTGCATGTTATCATATCCGGTTGTTTCTTTTATCAATGGTGGTAAATTTTACGGTTCAATGACACTCATCGGACTAAAATTTATAACCTTTCATTATTTTCTTAAGTCGAGGGAAGTGTCGTCAAGTTTCTTTCTTAAAATCTTTGTTTGATAACCAAAGCGGAAGTTAAATGGCTTTGGATGAAAAAGGAAAAGGTGGAGGGACCAAAGCTGTCAAAACTTTAAAGTTATTTTAAATAAAATACCCTACCAACCTCATTAACTTCATCACATTTATTATCTTACCAAACATAATCCACGATCCATAATCGTTTGACAAATCCGTGTTTGGATCATCAATTTGTAAGTGATTTCGTGTTTATAACAAGTTTTTAAGCAATGGTTTTGAATTTTCAAAATCCAGCTGTTTAATCTTGAGATATTATCACTTTTGTGTCTTCTGGCGTAAAGCGCAAGAACACCAAATCATGAAAGGGTGTTTATGGTTAAAAGGATTGTGTCAAAGCGTTCTTAAAACATCAATGATACTTTTTAATCATAAAATGCACGAAACACGAATTGAGTGTATTTGAAAACTAGGGTTTATCGTGGATTTGGGTTTTCCAAATGAGAATGTTTTGGTGAAAAGATTGTTGTATAAGGTTATTATCAAGTTGAATTGATTATATCCGGGCCGAAACACTAATAACTCATAAAATGGAAATTAGGGTTTTGTGTTCATCTGGTTTGGGTACTTTTGATTCTTGACACTTTTGATGTTAAAACTTGACCAAAACAACTCTATATGCTTCTTAGAACTCCCGGAAACACTATGGTGCAATTCCTATGGCTAGAAATCATATCGTATTTCTTAAACTCTAGGGTTTTGACTTACAGCGTATGACTTTCTGCGTAAAATATTTAACAAGCTTTCATGCCATAATCATTTTAGAATGAATATATGTGTTAAGATTGATGATATGATGATTTTATTTCGGATTGCTACCGTAAAACTCAGAATCAAGGTCTTTGTTACTCTACGCATAAGGATCACCTTACTGGCGTGAAGCGGTTATCTTGTAAGAGAAATCCTCGGCGTAACTGTGCAGCGTGAGTTCTACAATGGGACCACGGCGTATCTGTGAAGGATATGCGTAAGCGGTGACCTCGCGCAAGGTCTACTCTTACGATTAAGCCTTACGGCGTAAGGTTTTATCGCCTCTGCGTAAGCTCTACGCATAAGGTCCCTTTTCCTACGGCGTAACATTTCTTACGCGTAAGTTAGGATCCTACGCGCAAGCTTTCGTCTACGCGTATATCACTCCTGTTCTGGCGTAACTTTTCCAAATCTCGCCTAAGCCTTGATTGACCTTCATTATGAATTGTTACGTGTACAAACTTGTTAATAAACAAATCATATCGTCACGAAACCAATAATGTCACTAATATACTTAAGCGTTTAATATGTTGTGAACTATAAGTGATAACATAAACTTTAAAACTTAAAGTTAACTAACTCATGAAGCGTTTCACGGCGTCATTGGACTATTGGACAAACAAGTGACTTAGGACTCGTAACAATCATTAACCTTGTACATTCAATAATTAGACAATAAAAACCTTACATTGACTAACATTATGTCTTTCGATATGTTGGTTCTTTTGGATAATGTTATTTGAGATCACGTCATGGTTGCTCAAATGAATGTGGATGCACGGATATTCTCACAATTCGACATCTTCCTAATGGCTATCAGAAAGATTGGAAAGAACAACCTTAGGGTTGACTTTGAAACCCTCACATGCTCAGAATCTTCTTGTCTCATTCTTTGTGGATATTCTTAAGAATCATCCCTACGAACATGCTCTCACACTGCTTTCTGATGCAGGAGATCTACATTCAACAATTCGGAATTCAATGCAAAGGATCAAGGGTCAAAGTGCGATGTTGTGACTATCAATCACAAACAAGTCACCATCACTCATGCGGACTTACAGGTGCTCTTCTCATTCGTAAATCGTGCAACCGACTTCTATGCCACACCCTTGAAGAGGCAGTACTACAATTCTTGATTGATATTGGCTATAATGAAGCTTGAGAATTATCTCTAAGCATTCTCATGTGGAGCTTAAGAACATTCCTCAACCGTGGAGAACCCTACATCATCATCACCAAATCGGTCTCGGTCGTGGCGGTGGCTATGAGCATCCCAAGCTCATGGGCCGCAAATCTTACGGTCATTAATCAACAAGAAGGACATCGAATTGAAGCTACGATATGGGATGACATGATGACATTTCTCAAAAGCTTGGCTCAAAGATTCCTATGTCGGATACACTGGCTGATCCGAGCACTTGGACTTCATCCCGATATCCCAAGAGGCTCAATGACCCGACAATCACGACATGTTGACCGAGCCTATCCTATCTGCCGAATCAAGGAATCATCAACAAAAAGCAGGTGTTGTGTTACACGATCACCTCTTGGTGGCGAAATCAAGAAGCTTGAAGCATACAAAGGTATCGGGTAGCTGTAAGAGAAGGCAAAGTTGGTCATCTCGATGAAAAGCCTTACGGAACACCCACTCGGAGAACCGAGAGGAAGTCTTTGGAAGTCACGTAAGCATAGAGAGTCAAAGGAAAGTCCCAAAGAAGAAACCTACTCCAAGAAAGTTCCCTCTCGAGTCTGTCCTATTCCTACACCGAACCACCAAGAAAGCTCTTGGGCCAGCTCGAAGATACACAATCGAGACGAGGAGGTCCACTACTCAATCTGCCGAACCACCTCTCTCGGTGAGCAAAACCTCCTAGTCCTCCGGTGACCTAGGAAAGGGAAGACTCTGCACTTGTGCCATAAGAAAGCTACGAAAGTGATGAAGAACAATGGATAAATCCTACGGAAGAAGTTTAAAATCGTAAGACACTGCAGAAGCTAAAGAATTTGAACAAGATCAAATCGTGGCCGGAGGTCA
This sequence comes from Chrysanthemum lavandulifolium, assembly GCA_022545495.1. Lineage (NCBI taxonomy): Eukaryota > Viridiplantae > Streptophyta > Magnoliopsida > Asterales > Asteraceae > Chrysanthemum > Chrysanthemum lavandulifolium. The sequence goes on along the minus strand of CM040238.1, from coordinate 230,743,236 downwards.
GTGGTGGTGTCCGCTCTTGACAGATCGATGCGGTTAATCGACCGATAAAGAGGCTGGTGCCACCACTGCAGTGCAACAAAGCAAAAGCTTGTGGAGAGTCTACCGATTATAACATTGAGGAACCGTAAAAGGATAAGGCGAGAAAGAAAATACTTATGAAGAAGCTCGGGCTCGGAGACGAAAGAAAAATCTAAATCGGACAAGATAGCGAAGAATTATGATGATTATCTTCTCAACGGTCAGTCGTTCCAAGGAGGATATACTGCACCTCAAAGGACCACGAGCCTCCTCATGTCTCCTCATCATCGATTCATCATCTCACTCTTCACCACCACCATCTAAAGATCAACCAAATCAACATCCGTCGGTGAAGAAGCCAACTCGATCTTGGGTTCTCATGCTCATAAAAGAATTGGGAATCTTTGTCAAACAAGTCGAAAGAAAGACATGCTTTAGGGAAGATGAATTTCTATCTTGATCGAGATCTGGTATATTCATGATGATATCGACAAGATGCAAGATGAAAGGAAGTATGTCGAAGCTCATGAAATATGATCTTCAAGGAAAATGGGCGATATGATCAAAGGATACACTCACGGTTCCTTCTCGGCGTCGTTCCTAAAGCGACAAAGGAGATGTATACTAGACAACTTTATCCAAATCTCTTGCATCGGCCAAACAAACCATGAAATCAAATCCAATGAATGTGAACATCAATCCAGTTGAACCAGCGGTCTTTTCGGATGATGAATTGGTGAACCGGCTAGTAGCTCGAATGTCTAAGCGCCCGCAGCGTTTGCCTCCCACGAAGCTAAATTGTTTGAAGCATTCTTTGGAATACCAACTTTCAGTCACATCTGAGAGAAGAAGTTGTAAGGCCTAAGCGTTCAAGAGGCGATGAAGACAAGGATCGATATAAGAATGGCGAGCATAAGCGCTCGAAGAAGCGGTGAATCATCTTCTATGCAACCTCCACCCAAGCGGACTCCGGCACAACAAAGGTCACCTCCTCGTTCTTCTCTTGATAAACCTCAAGATTCTTACGAATTACCACCCAAAACTCGAAAACCGGTGATCACTTTGAGTATACGGGTGGTGACGATGAGGAAGTCCGTGAGCCCACAACAACCCACCTCTCCCAAACAAGTTCGAAACAGAATCCTCATCTAGGTCTAAACAAAATAAGAAGAAAGCGCCCATGGTTGACGTCGTATCACAGCTAGATGACGATAAAGCAGAGGAATTTGAATGGTTCTCTACACTTGTTAACTCGACTCCTACCTGTTTGAAGGACAAGATCGGTGAGCGGTAATACATTGGAGCATGCTAAGATTACGCAAGAAAAGTTCCATGTGAAGAAGATAGCGAAATTCGAGTTGAGGCGAATCAAGAATGAAGCATGTCAACTTCTAAAAGACACCTCGGAAAGTGCCATGAGGTGAATATCACCTTGAGAACATTGCTCGAGCTATGTCTAACAACATGGATTGGCTCGACCCGAAGCAAACATCGACTTCACCAAGCGGGACAATCCTCCATATTACACCGATGGTCTAAACCTCTACCAACAATTGTGACGGATGAACCTAAGATTCCTTGGATATTTCTTCAACAAAGACTTGGAATTTCTTCTACGGTGGCGATGGATCAAGGAAATCGCTACACCTTTGACACTTCCATTCAAGTGACCATATACTCAAACTACATAGCTATCGAGGAAAGAGCTAATCACTTGTTCTCCAACAAAGTGGAAGCATACGACCGAGATGCAATGTATGGGATTCATCATTGGTAGGAAGCAGAAGAATCTACTACTGAGCTGCCGGTTGAAGTCTCAACATGCGGTGTTCGATTACTAAGGATATCGTTGCCATCAAACACGTTGATCTTTCAACCAAATGGGACTACACTTTTCTCAAGAAGATTGTGGTCAAAAGGCAAGATGAATGGGATTATGCATTCTCACAAGGCGACTTTGAGAATTTGTCTATCAACGACATTGAAGACATGTACCTTGCCAAAGTACGGTCGCGTGAGGCAATTTTCAAGCTGAAGTACAACGTGAATTCATCAAGTCCTTGCTCATCTTCATCGGACGCATAGTCATCAAAGAGCGTGTGAAGATCTCCATTTCATGGTTGAATCATATCGGACCGTGTCAACTTCACTCCGCCTCGACAGTCTTCCGACATCAACCGACTCTCGCAATATACACTCATCAAGAAACCATTCGGCGTTGTTTACCGCAGTGAACTTCAACGAAATTGCTTAATGGCGTAGTGATCTTCACAAGTTGGGGATCACATTTGAAGATGGTTAGGGACGGATAGCTTATAGGTTGAAGGATATCGTCAAAGATTGGGTCTCTAGCGATGGAATTCTCGGGATCGACGGGATGTGAGGAGGATCATCAAAATGATTGATGAAAGGTTGTATCGAAGGGATCGATTCGAACATTGGAAAGCTTTGTTGGTGGTCGACCAGGATTAACATCACCGGCTATCAGCGCACTGTTCGTACTCACGGAAACATCCTTTGGACTTCACGGTACCCCTGAACTGCTTCTTTCATTATAAATTTGGATGTGTGATTATATATGTCTATGGCTTGTGCACATATGATGTACAACCGTAATTGTCAAGAAAGGACCACGTAGTGCGTTTGATGCCACGATCCTTATAAAAGGGCGAAAGATTCTTACTTTTGAGTAAAACCTATCAAACCTTTCATTTTCAAGGTTTTGCTCAAAAGGACAAGTACTTCCGTATGATTTTCAAAACCTCAACCGTTTATATCACTTGTTGAGGAGGGTACTTGAGTTAAAACTTTGTTCACAAATTGTTCATAGTGGTCATCTTCCCAACACTCGAAATGGTCATATTTATTCTCAACTTTTCAAAATAACATTTTATATGCCATTTTTAGGGGAGAAAATTATGTGATAAGAAATATGTTGTGTAAATGCAAATGAATCTTTGTGTAATAAACTTAACCAACGAATTGTGATACTAAACTGTTAGTAACTCGAAAAGACTTGTCAAGGACGGGTAATAATTTCAAGCTAGTTCGCTAGTAATGTAGCGTGTCTCTCGCAAAGGTTTTCCAAGTAGAATGTACCATTAGAAACTCTTAGTAGACATGAACTACGTGGGTATGACAATCTTTCGAGGCTTGTCTACACCTTCAAAATGTTATTAGAGCTAGTTGTCACCTAAAGGCGACAATGTAACTCTTTAACTATACAAGCGTAACCGTGTCTCATGAGGATTGTCTATCTTGAGTTGATCAATTCATAAAGTCTTGGCTCTTTCCTCATTGTCTTGATTCCGTAAAAACTCTTAAGCACATGTGAGGGGAGTATTTCAAAATCTAAAACTCTTGAAGTGTTCAAACATGTTTTTCATTCACAAACACTTTGAGAGATTTTCATGAAAATGGTTTTATGGCAATGGAGTTATAAGGTGACTAAGGTTAGGAATAACAGTCTATGATCCTTGAGGCGGAGGGATCTACCAAGGACATCACAAATAGTTAGTACTTAGAAGTCCTTGATGCGATTATAAAAGGAGAAAATGAGAATCGGAGAAAGAAGGAGTTGAAGAATTAAAAGAAATGCAAAGAAAAGGGTGAAAAGAAATAGCCCTCAAATTATCCAACTTAGGGCGGACAGGGTTCAATTCATATGCTATTGGTTGTCACTTAATGATGCGGTATTGAAGATTAAAAGTCTTCATGGACCCGGTGACACATGCACTAAACCTTCTTAACCACTCAAGTTTCTCTCAAAAGAAGCTTGTTTCATTCTCAGGGAACCCTCGTAAACTATTGGCTTTCTCTTAGAGATATTTGGTATTGAAGAAGGAGACCCTCTCTAGTCTCCGCTCGGGAAAACCAAAAGCACTATTGAGTCTAGAGCCACGAGATTCATCAAAAGATCTCTTAGGTACACTTGACATTTCATCACTTGATGTTCAACAATAAGAACATCGGTGATGCGTTATCGAGTCCTTCACGAGATCTTAGCAATCTGTCGAGAAAATTTATGAGAGGTTCTGTTGTGATCCTCGGTGATTGAATAGAAACTCTGCCGTGGTCAACATCAAACCGCCACGGCAAAGTAGTCGCTTCGGTAACTCCCGTGGATTACGCTTAGTGTGTCTCAAGCGGTCTGATCGTGAGGTGATGCTTGGTGTACCTCGGCGACTCATCGATCTGTGGGTGTACCCGGTACATCGCGTTATCTCACTTGTGGGACTCGGTTCGAGAGCGGCCTTTGTGAGAATTAGAGTTTGTTTTCACACTATCTGTTAACACTCTCGAGTTCGAACACGTAAGTGCGAAATCCGCTTATTACTAACCGTTTTAAATGTTTTCTTCTTATGGAAGCTCGGGAGGCGGGATGATCGTGCAGATTCTTCTCATGCTCACGCCAACATCATCACTAATGGAGTTCTATCCAAAAGCAACACAACGATCGAGAATGATTCTTCGTCGAATCAAAGAATCTACAAAGTTAAAGACTTAAAGAACTTCATCGATCTTGAATTCCAACGTCAAAGGCGTGTGAGCATGTTGAAGAATGACGTGGAGACACCTTTAGCAATGAAGCGACACGAAGCGAGACTTGATCGAACAACAACATACTATCACTTTCATCACAAAGAACAATGATCAAAGAACAAAGTTAAAGATGGCGTCAAAGCATAAGCTGTTCAAAAACTATATCTCTACCTTTGGGGAGATTGTTGAATCAAGGCAATTCTTCTCACAAGAAAGAAGAATGTCGAAGGCGTCAAAGCTACTATTACATCAACGCCTTCACCGTTTTCATCACCAACACTTGAGGGAGATTGTTGAAATCACTCCTAAACCTTAATTCAAGTGTTAGTTACTCATATGTAATAGGTAGCTTATTATGGCCTTTATGTTTGTTTAAGGTCTAGCTTATGTAGAAGGCACATAAGCTTAGGCCCATGTCAATAAGGAAAGGGAAGGAGTGGGAGTGTTGCCCTAGCTCCTTGCCTATAAATAGTCTTATATAACCCTCACTGAGGGTTGGTTGTTCAATTTATTCCTTTCACTCATGCCTACAGCGTAAGTCTTAGTCTAAGCGTATGTGTGTGTGTTTGGTTTATTGTTCAATCGCCTTTATCTCTTTCTAGTAAGCTTGTGTTGTAAAACTAGTGACCGATCATTCTTCAATGTTATCGGTTATTCTCTCTTTGGGCATTCGGTGCTTGGTTCTTGAGCTTCATACACTTTCTTGGGGGAGAAAAGTATACATCGGGGTTATTCTTTGAAAGCGGACTTAATCTGCTACTTGATGGTATAAGCTTCTTTGTCTTGGTATGTGTATTCGGGTTCGTGAGCTCTAGTCTAAGAGGCCGACCGCATCAATTCGTCTACTTGGGAAGTGGTCTCTTGACAACTTTTTGGTATGGATTAAATCGGACTTGATGGTTATGAAATTTGAGAAGAATTTTAAAGAGTGGGATGATACGTTCTTTGTTCTTGTTGATGATATAACCCGACGGAGACTTACAATGATCTTTCTTATATGGGCGACAAGATCGATGATATGGTGTGAGTTCTTGTGCATCGGCTAAGGCAAGCTTGAAAGAAAGCTTAGAATCGCTCAATAAGAAGATTTACAGTTTGGGGAAGCTACCAAAGTCTCACTTTCAGTGGCTCAATTTCTCTCTTGATTCAAGAGTCTTGGAAGCTTTGGTGGTGAATGTTTAAGAGATGATGACTTCTTTCTTCTCTGACGTCTTTGCTCGATATCCTTATCTCGGTACTCGTATCATCATCTTCTTAAATTATATCATCTATTCTATCTTTGTATATATTTATTAAAGCAAAATACAAAATATAAAACAAACAAAAACAAAATAGAAAATATAAAATCAACAAAAATCCATAAAAATTTGAAAAATCAAAAATTCCAAAAATATGTTTTCTCAAGACATGTCTTACAGTATCGATAACATCTACGGTCTTAGAAATGTCATTCAATAATGGCACGGGACCATAGATGAAGTTGACGAGAGGTGTAAATATTCTTTTTCAAAACATGTCACAAATCAAATGGCTTGCAGTTACTTGATCGTAACCGTGCTTCAAAATGATGGCTTGCGGTTACTTGATTGTAACCCGTGCTTAAACCATGGCTTGCTATCATTTCGAGATATGGCGCTCTTAAAGGAAGGAAAATGCTACGCTTGATGCGCTTTATCTTCCACTAAGTGTCTTGTTTGTCGGCTTGTCTCAATAGACAAGTCGCTAGCTCAACTCGCTAAGACCTTCAACTACAACTCGCTACCAAATTACAAAGCAAGTCGCTACCAAGATAACTTATCCGTGGCTTAAGTCACTAGCAAGAAAATCACATAAACACCACTTTTCAGTCCAAAAACAACCCAACCATGATGATTCAAGCTTACCAAATCAAAACCCAAGCACATACAATGATTCTAAACACAAAACTACACCCAAGATTCAAGCTTTAACACTAGAAATGATCCAAATGATGCAAAAACCACTAAACTATTTCAAACTGTAAAACCACCTAAAAGTCACTAGAAATCCAAAGATATGTAAGAGATTATCAAACCATGGCTCTTGATACCATTTGTAACATATTGGATTTCACAAACACTCTAAACCATAAGATCAAATAGGCGTACACTATGATTCTAGAGAGAAAGTTAGAGGTTTAGGGAACTTTAGTGAGAGAAAGAAAAGTCTTATTATTAGCTCCAACTCTCTACCTTGGAAGGTAGAGAGTATTTATCAATCTTTACATAAATCGCCACCTATCGGGAACGTGGATCGGTGTCTGGGTGGGTAAAGACCGTCCATCCTCCACGGTGCTACTTAAACTAAATACTACTTAACTATAATAATCTCGACTACGAGCTTTCTAACGATTACATATACTTGAGGTGGCCAGGCTCTTTATATTACGGATTTACTAAATCCTAAGATTCTACAACAAGTCTTTCATCACAAATCAACTCTAACTTTTTCAAGTTTATTAAACAAATCACGCAATAAGAAACATTGTAATAGTCATAATAAAGCTCATTGCAATGAATCCATGGGATTGTGTGAGAATCCCATGGGATTCACATCTAATCCATGGGATTTTGACAAAAAACATTGTAAGTCATAATAAAAGCACATTGCAATGAATCCCATGGGATTTCTAACTGAATCACATGGGATTGTATGTGAAGGATTTTGACAAAAAACATTGTAAGTGATAATAAAGCACATTGCAATGAATCCTATGGAATTGTATGTGAATCCCATGGGATTCTCTGTGAATCCCATGGGATCATGTTTAGAATCTCATGGGATTCACAATGATATCATTTAATAACAATAAATGAAAACAAATAACAAAATTTAAAGAAACCTCTTTCAAAAAGAATCTTCCGATCCATACAAATAAACCCTTGACCTCTTGAACCTCGGATTCGGTCCATTACGGTTGAAGTTGTAGCAAACAAAACATTCTTCTTTAAGTTCTAGATCATGTCGTTGGGACATTAAATATGAAGGCCAACTTACGATTGCGGGGCGTGTCAGGACAACGAGGAATCTTTTCATGCTTTGTTGAATCCGGATACAAAAGTGAAAAACAAAAAGTGTAAAGAAGGTTATAACAAACCTGTCACACAAACACGTTTAATAATCAAAAAAATAGAGTTCAAAACTTAGAAACTTACAACGAGGAAGGTATATGGACCAGTATAATGATTAGATAGCGTTGTTGGGACTTTATGGCGTTTAAGGCAGGAAAAAATAAAGTCACACCAATCAATATCCTTAACATTAATATGTTCACGCAATCTTAACACAACATCCAAACATATACGCCCTTTAACCCATCAACCATACCCATCATGTTTGCAAAAGTGCAGTTGACTTTAAAAGGAAGTCACTTCCGAGACTCAATCAATTTAAAAGCAATGTCATTAACACGGACATCCTTGAGTGGTTTAGGATGGCCCGGCCGATCCAGCGCCTCACAAAGTCATCATTTTCGATCTAGGATCTAAAGAAAAAGAGATCGACCACCAAACGGAACACCTAATATCTCATGAATTTTGGAAGTAGTGACCTTGATTGAGTTGCCATTCTCCAAAATCAACTCACAACTACGAATTAAATCTAGAAACTACATACCTTCCAACCTTGAAGGAATGCGATCTATGTTAACATTGTGTAACGAACTAAAACCGATGTCAGCCAAAAAACTCCTCATATCAACCTTAGAATCATGGATGGCAGAAAAAAGAGTTGTAGGTGTTGTCCGTGCATGAAGAATCGGAAACATGGCAACATACTTTTCATGCACTTCCTCTGCGGCCGTCAACTCCTTCTTACCTTTCTTCTTCAACTTTGCCTCTTCATCAAATTCTTCCTTTTTTACAAGCGTCAACCGCTTCTTATCATCAATGTCATCGAATTCTCCTCTTCTCTTAACAAAACCCTTTCCCTTTAAATCCTTTTACGTATCTTCAATGTCATGGAATCTCGTAAAGAAAAGACATTATAAATATGTTGGTCAACAAAATCCCATACTTATATTCTATTTCAAAACTTGTATGCATAATGCTGTATGGATCACAATGAAATCGAGTTCACAATGAATCCCATACTTATATTCTATTTCAAAACTTGTATGCATAATCAGTATGGATCTGATGAATCCCATGGGATTCACATACAATCCATGGGATTCGATTAGAAATCCATGGGATTCACATCTAATCCATGGGATTTACATACAATCTCATGGGATTCAATATGAATCCCATGAGATCAAAAACACGAAAAACAAATTTCTAAAACTATACCTTTTGTTGCTTGACCTTAACTTTTTTCTACTCTCTTCTAATTTAGATAAAGACAAAATCCTTTTACGCTTCACTTCATCTTTGGACCGAGGCGGTTCAACGAGACTCGGTTTATCCAACTTAACGATAGAATCTACATAAAAGAAGACATAATATAAATATATTGATCAAAAAATACCATGATACAATCCCATGGGATTGTATGGAATCCATGGATTCATCGGTGATTTAGAAGTGTTTAACAACTAAAAAGGAGCATACAAAATCCAATAGGATTCATAATAAATCCCATGAGATCAAAAATATACCTTTTGCGATTTTTACGATAGACCTTGATTTATCTTGATCTCAATTGGCTTATCCTTTGGCTTATCCTTAGGCGACTTATCCGACTTATCAACCTTAGCGACTTATCCTTTGGCTTCTTGACAAGACTAGACAACTTAACATTAGTGGTATCATGTGGCTCAATAAAACCGATGCACGCGCTGAACCTTCTGTTACCAGCTGGTTCCTTAACTTCTATCTCCTTTCCTTTACATGTGCCTTAACATTCTTACCCACCGCCTCTTCAACCTCTCTCTCCTCGCTCCTTACCCTGCCTCTTTAACCTTCTTACTCTCCGCCTCCTTAACATCATCTCATTACCTTTTACTGTTCCTTTACATTCTTACCCCCTCGCTCCTTACCAACCTTCTTACACCTTCACCCTCTTGCACCTTCTCTTTTCAACGGGTGCCTTCTCCAACACCACCTTATCAAGCACCTTCTCCTTTTCAACACGTGCCTTCTCCGACACCTTCTTGCTTAAGCACTTTCTCTTTTTGAATGACACCTTCTCTTTTCAGTGGCACCTTCTCCTTTTCAAGGTGCCTTCTCAACACCTTCTTAGGCGCCTTCTCCTTTCGGCCGAGAACCTTCTCTTTTCAATTTGGCCTTCTCTTTCTCTTTTGATGGCACCTTCTCTTTACACCAACGACCTTCCTTTTCACCAATGCCTTCTCTTTTCAAATGATGTCCTCTCTTTTTTGATTTTGTAACCCAGCTACTTGGTGGGAACCATGACAACACCTAACATAAAAAAATAAAAAAAAAAAAAAAACATTAGATATACAATAAGCGGGCATTAAGAATCCCATGAGATTCATCTGAATCCCATAGGATTGAGTATGAATCTCATGGGATTCGATATGAATCTCATGGGATTGAATAATCGGAAGAATCTAGCAATATCATTCGAATATATATATACAACCGCTAGTAATAACATTCTCGTTAAATCAGTAGATCCTAACCTAGGAATATCACAACATCAAAAATGTATCGAAACATCAATAAACACTAACACAACAACAAAAATTATGAAAAATTCTGGAAAAGTCCTAAATATGATTATGATGCAATGAAAATTAACAAACACTAGCTATGAATGCAGATTATGCAAGTTGTAAGCTAACTGATCTGAATAAAGACTTAGAAAATAAGCTAAAAGCTATACTATTGGTACCGAAGCTACAACAATGTTGAAATAGGACTAAACTAACTTTAATTAGCCTCTGCAACTATTTTTAACTAATTAAACTAAGCCTAGAAGTAAATAAGCTAAAACTTGATCCTAATAGCAAAAAGCTCAAGCAACCTTATCCACTTTACTTTGCGACATGCTCGAAGCAACAATAAGCTCAAACAAAGATCCGAAATGAGAACCTCTAAAACACTGTCAAACTACTTGTTAACCAAATTTCAACCTCTCGATGTGTAAGAAGCGGTAGCGTGTAGAAGCTAAACAAATGCACACTTATGCTAATGTGTAAGAATCTAAACTAATAAGCGTCAAATGTGTAAGAAGTAGCAGCGTGAAGCTCATTAAATAAGCTCAAACATCTAACTAAGGAAAATATATTAAACCACTTCCTAAAGCTACTAGAGAAACAAAATTCAAGTCTTAGCTTTAAATAAATAAGCGAGATAATCGACTAAAACATCTTGATAAGGAGCCGAATAGAAGCAGTGCAAAAAGAGATAATGAGGCAGAAAATGTGATTTGCATGCCTAAATAAGCTGACAAATTAAGCTCTAAAATAAGTTCTAAACTCAGAAACTTCAATCCACTTCTACAAGCTACTTAAGGAACCACAATTAAAGCAATAAGCACAAATAAATAAGCAGAGATTAGCTACTGATTCTGATAAGCTAATCAATCAAAAAATATTAAATCTACTGATTCCTATAACACAAACTTAAATCAATCACAAAGTTCAATCACTAAACGTCAATCAACATCTAAGTATAATTAATCAAAAATAAGTTAAAATATCGAGAATAAGCTCTTGATGTGAATTTACAAAAATAATCAAAAATGGATTTGAAGCTTACTTTGATCGAAACTTTAGATGAAGCGAGTTTTGCCCTTTGAATCGCCTTTAGATAGGGCTAATTCATCTCGAATATCCATTTAAATGAATAATTAGGGTTTTGCGGTGGTTTTGGGGGTGGTTTGGGGGCGGTTTGGGGTGGATTTGGCATGGTTTGCGATGGTTTAGGGTTTCGGATGGTTTGGGGTTAAGGAATTGAGCGTGTGTGTGATGTGTGTGTTTTCACCGGATAAGTGATGTGTTTATGATAATGTAAATTTAAAAAATGACCCCCTAAGTATAATTTTAGTTTAAAATGTAAATTAATCTAATCCGTTGGATTCAAATGGATGGATGGTTGAGATCTAATTATTTGTTCTTTAGATAAAACTTGTTAGTATAGAACTTTTCTCATAAGCGATTTGATTTTGATTTTGATTTTGAATTTGAATAAATCACTTCATATTGAATTTTAAATTTTAAATTTGAATCGGTTATCCCTTCGAATCGAACAGGTTAAATTTAAATTTGAATAGGTTGAGAGGGTGTAAATGAAAATTTGTTTTAAATGGTTGAGGGTGAAATGATTTTTATATATATATATATTTACTACAAGGTTAACGCATACATTAAAGGAACGCGTGCCGCGTTAACGCAGCCCTTAACGCCACACACGGTGTGGTTAGCAGGCGTTAGCGTTAGCTGCTGGATGCTTAACGTAGCCTTAACGTTACCACACCCATCGGTCTAATCTGAAAATGAGATTACCTAAGTTAGGAGTGTAGTAAGAAGGGCAGAATACCTTGTTCGAAAGAAGCCACTGGGTAAAAATGTAAGGGTGCATTTGATTTGTGAAAGGATAGAAAGTGAAGACGAAGTCAAATAAACGGAATAGTGGGCATACTTTGCGAAAGGATAGTAGGATTCTCCTTGTCTTGAACACCCGCGAAAGTATAAACATATATGCTAGTAAAATACTTACTAGAGCAAATTATGATCTTTAGTGTCTAAATTATGTAGTGATAATGTTATGCAGTTCGATTATTTATTTTTCTCTTGTTAAAAGTATTATATTGTGTTACCATGGAAACATTTACGTGATAAAAGGATTATTCTAACATACACAAAAACAGAGTTATTTACCACTGTTAAATGCTAATGTATAACATGGGATTGTAAATAAACTCAAAAGCTTTTGTTGTTGCCTTGTGAGTTGTGACTTGAAAATGTATTCATGGTATTATTCTTAAAGTCATAGAGTAATATAAGGTGTATTAACTTTTTTAATCAACATGAACGGGTCAAAGTCGTAGTCTCGTAGTCTCGTAGAGTAATGTTTTTCTATTCAAATACTTTGTAAGCTAAACAAAAAATGTACCTATGACTAGTAGATTTTAAAGGTAGATCTTACCGTTAGTCACATAAGCACCAGTGGTCTAGTGGTAGAATAGTACCCTGCCACGGTACATACCCGGGTTCGATTCCCGGCGGGTGCATTTGTGTACTTTATGATCAGCCTTTGGCATTATTTCAAAGGGCTGACTTCTTGAGTATTCAACTTTTTTATTTTCTAAGCGGTTTCAACAATCTTTTAAGTTTATCGAGTACCTAAGTTTTGACTTCTCACAAACAAAATGTGTCAATTAGTTTGTAGACACATCCATCTAAGGGATGGTGGCATATGCTGAACAAAACAATGTTGCAGTAAATTTTGATGCAGCCTTTGGCATTACTTCACAGGCTGACATCCGACGTGTTAACTTTTTGATTTACTAAGTGGTTTCTCCTCAGCCTACTAAGGGGGTGTTTGGGATTGCTTATTGAAAATAGATTATGCGTTTTGAAAACGGATAATCAGATAATCACCGATTGCAAAGCGTGGTTTTGAAATATAGTGTTTGGATTTGATTATCTTTGTTTGATATCATGATAATCGGATAATCGATTTTATAGTGTTTGGCAAATTGAATTATTTATGACTAAACATGTAAAATGACTAAAAAAGACATTCTTCTTCTTATTATTATTATTACTGATACAAATTTTATAAGTTGAACATATAACATCTTTATAAATACACAAACTAATTATAAGATTTTATTAACACTTTTAACAGTTATTAACTTATCAAACAAAAGAGCGTGGCTATATTATTGATTTATACCTTTTGTTTTATCATATATTAGTTTATACTTATCCCTTCCATTGGCTCACCTACCCATATATCCCACTCTGCTAAGTTCTCTTCCTCAATACCTTCCTCCTTTACATATTCTTCATACAACACCCATTTTATCCATAACCAACAAATCTTCATCCAAATTAAAAAAATATCTAAAGACGGGATCTTTGCTTGAGGTTTTGAGTCCTCATATTGCGTCGACATTTGCTCCGACTCATCCAAATTCTCTTACGTTTGTCTCTGGTGGTAGAAGGATGACATCTCAACATTTATAAGTTGATTTTGTTATAGAAGTATGCATATGAGTAATGGCTGTAGAAGAAGTTAAAGGGTAATACGGTAATCTTTTTGGTTATAAGAAATCGCGTTTCCAAAAAGTAGGTGCCTACCTGCTTTTCCAAAACCACGTTTTGGGGTGATCAAAACGCAAAAAATCGATTATCAGTTTCTGGTTGCCAAACACCTCAATACAGATTAATCCGTTTCCAAACCGTGATAATCAGATAATCTAGTTGCAAACGCAACCCCAAACACTCCCTAATACTTAAGTTTATTGAGCATCTAAGTTTTGACTTGTCACAAACAAAATGTGTCAGATGAGTTAGTAGACCGATCCATCAAAGGGGAATTGAACCGTATGCTCAACAAGAACAATAACTAAGTGGTTTCTCCTCAGCCTACTAATACGTCAACGAATCAACGATATATTAAGTTTATTGAGCATCTAAGTTTTGACTTGTCGCAAACAAAATGTGTCAGATGAGTTAGTAGACCGATCCATCTAAGGGGATGGTGGCATATGCTCAACAAGAACAATAACTGTGTGTTTTATACGAATGGATCGTCAAGTGAAGTGAGACGTGTACAGAGCATAGCAGATTAATTTAAAGCATTGTTTGTGGCTTTGAGTAAACATTTAGATGCTTAGTTTGAACCAGAGCTTGCCTTCACAGTATATAATAATCAAACATTTAGCTGATATTTTAAAAGTTTTTCTTAATAATCTCAAGTACATTGCCTTTTAGATAATTACATCCTATCTGCGTTCATTGACTTTCAAAATGTTCAAGCTTGCACGTTTAACCAATTTTACAGCAGATTGGTAATTACATCCTATCTGCGTTCCTATTTTTTTACGTCTATAATTCATTAAGTTAAAGAAGCAAGTCATCAGCCTTCAAGGGTCAAGCAATGGCCTTATCGTTATTGTAACATTCTTAGTTGTCTTTTCCAGCTCAAGCTAAACCGACGTGTCTCTTTGTTTATCAACCTTAAATGGTTATCATTTTTTTATTTTATTATATTTTTTTTTTTTGAACTATAAATGGTTATCATATTTCCTGATTGTATGTAACTTTCTCCTGATTCTAGGCCTTTTTTTTTTCTGGTAAAGGGTCTTCCACCCGATAAAATAGATACTAGGCCTTTTAGAGCCTACAATCTTATACATGAAATTTACTCCAACCTTTTGCTTCCTATTCACGTGTGTTCCATTCATTAATCACCCAGACACAAGAAATTAGTTCTCGAAAGCCATTAACTAAATACTTTGAAGGGAATAAGACTCCATCTAAAGATATAGCGTTAAGATAAATTTATGGTGATATTTGTTCAATCCAAACAGAATTAGTTCTACGCAATTGTCGAGCATGCATACATTAATTTGTGACAGTTACCTGTATTTTTTGGACTTCCACATATGCTCTTACGGAGTATTAGATTATCTCCCCTGCTTTGACTCGTTATAGATCAACACCAGAACTTCACATATTAATATTTCATTTGGATAATTGGCCGTTGTACCAAAAACCATAGGCGAATTTAATTAACATTTTATTTTTATTTTTTGGTGAAACGGTGAACAATATATTACTCCATGAACTATATGTACATACAAGCAAACTCTAGGGGAGAATGACATTCCCAAACACGCCGAAGAGCTGCCAACAGCAAATAAACTGACATATGATGACAAACTAACTACATACATTCCAATTGCATACAACATACAACTTGGTACCAAGCACACATCACTTTTAATTCACCAGTGTCACCCTACAACTAAGGATATTCCAAGACTATGGTTACATTTCCCATTTTAAGACTATCTTGCAGCCATTATGCAGCAGCCACAAGATCCTATCACAAGTGGGCATCACCATAAGAACAGAATCTAAATTCATATATTCTAATACTAGCTCAAGACCATAATTGCGTTGAATCTATTCAAAAGCATTCGTGTAAAACGTTTGAGCACCTGTAGATTGACTCTGATGCTTGTTCAATTTATATATGTTTGATTCAATAACATTACAATAATACATCACTTCTACTTCTAATCAGCAACACATAATAATAAACACCAGATCTAATCCATCTACCCAAACAACAACTAAATAATCTAACCACCGAAACCGTAGAGAGTCCTGCCTTGTCTTTTGAGAGCATAAACAACATCCATTGCAGTGACTGTTTTACGGCGAGCATGCTCGGTGTAGGTGACAGCATCACGGATAA
Organism: Chrysanthemum lavandulifolium; assembly: GCA_022545495.1. Lineage (NCBI taxonomy): Eukaryota > Viridiplantae > Streptophyta > Magnoliopsida > Asterales > Asteraceae > Chrysanthemum > Chrysanthemum lavandulifolium. Next base: position 230,727,316 of record CM040238.1, on the reverse strand, counting down.
CATTCTCTAGAAATATCTTCAGAACGCCACGTGTCTCTTCATAAATCAACCCGCTAATCCTCTTCACTCCACCTCTACGTGCTAAACGACGAATAGCAGGTTTGGTGATTCCCTGGATGTTGTCTCGGAGGACCTTACGATGTCGTTTTGCTCCTCCTTTGCCCAATCCCTTTCCTCCTTTCCCTCTTCCTGACATTTCTTTCTTTTTGATTTTATAAAAATTGGTTTTGATTTGGATTTGTGGTTTCTGAAATGTGGGGAGTGGGTGCTTTTATAGTGGTTGAGTGAGTTTTTGGTTCGTTGGATTAAAGGATTGGGGAGTGAATGTGGACCGTTGGATTGCGATCCGTGTGAGTTGAATGGAGTGTTTCTATTTGTTGATAGATAAAGTATCGGATTAATGAAATTAAGTGACACGTGAGTTGCATATAGAATCTCGAGTTAATTGCATTTTGGTCGCGTGGTTTGGTAAAGTGCATTTGGTCACAGCTTTGAAAGTCTTGCTAGGGTCCCGATTTTCAAGTTTCCGTTGCACGTTTGGTCCTGGTAAAGTTAAATGGACTAAAATACCTTGTCTTCTTCTTTTCCTATTTTCTTTTCGGTCCATCTTTTAGTTTCTTACATAAATGGTCCTTGTATTTTTTAAAAGTAAAACCGGTCAAACCAAAGTAAAACCGAAAATACAAAACCTTAAAAACTTTAAAAAAACTCATTTCAGTCAAATATAAGTAAAACCGGTCAAGCAGGGACAACGAACCATATCTCATCCACACACCCATCTTTTCAAATCCCGACAAACAATGGCGGATCTCAAACCCAACCCTAACCCTAACCCTAACCAAATCCTTCACGCACACCATGAAAACACAAACACGGACACCTTTACGCTCCTCATCACCACCATCACCTTCATTTTCCTCGTCGTGGCGTCATTCGCCGTGGAAGATGACGTCAGTGTCTCGAGGTCTCAAACTTCATTTCAAGACCAGTAACAAACTTTCTTCATGGGTTTTCACTAATGGTTCGTTGTGTAAGCTTCTTTGGTGTTTCTTCTTTGGAATGAGAAAGAGAACAGTGATTTCTTTCTGATTTAAGAATATTCCTCATGGGAATGTTGCTTAGGAATCTTTCTGATATTGTAGTCTTCTGGACTTTGGAACTTTCTAAAATAGTATATCCGGGAGTGTTCTGGTGAGATCCGTACTTGGTTGCCATATTTAGTAACTTTGGATTTGTCAGGAATAAATTTTCGGTGAGATTAGGTGGAGTTGCAAACCGTAAGTTTTTGAATAATTTGGTTTTGAGTGATAATGGATTTGTGGGTATGATTCCTTATGAGTTGGGGTTGTTAGATAGGTTGATCTGGGATGATTTAGCTAAGTTCGGGGTGGATTCGTTTAGTGGCAATGAGGGTTTGTGTGGTTCACGGTTAAGTCAAAATGTAGCAAGATGAATAGTAAGAATTTAGTCGTTATTATTCTTGCGGGGGTTTTAGGTCTGTGAGGTCGTTGTTGTTGGGGTTCGGGTATGGTGGTGGTTTTCATGAGAGCGGATGGGAAGAAGAGTAGTGATGGTGGTGAGGAGGCCTTTGGTGATCTGAGTAATTGGATAGAGTGGTTGAGAGGTTATAGACTTGTGCAAGTTTCATTGTTTGAGTCGTTAGTTAAGATTAAGTTGAATGATATATTGGTTGTTGGGATTTTGTGTTGTTGAAGATGAGAAGTTATTGTTGAATGACACAAGGACCATTTATGTAAGAAACTAAAAAGATGGAAAAGAAAATAGGAAAAGAAGAAGACAAGGGTATTTTGGTCATTTAACTTTGGCCAGGGACCAAACGTGCAACGGAAACTTGAAAATGGGGACCTCTGGTGCACTTTCAAAGTTTTGGGGACCAAATCTGCAATTTGGCCAAACCACAAGGACCAAAAATGCAATTAAATTATCACAGTCAATGACCGCCTTTTTTTCTTTTTTTTAATTCAAACATTTTAGACAATTAATTAAAATTTATTAAAATAAAACATTACAATACTAAATAAAAATATTAATATATTAAAATAAAAGCGATATGAAATACACAAATCATAAATCCTAATCGAATGCTCGCATGCGAGAATCATCTGAAAGAGACCGATAACCAAAGAAATTCCTCGGCGAGCCAAACGTTCCTCGTCTAGCGGATGTTGCCCAACAAATCCAGCAAACGAACTTGATGCACCTACACCATCAATTTTGTTCTCCCGATAGTTCCAATTGATTTTGGTGTTGATGTTGTTCTGTATTTGTTGAACACACCCTCACAACATGTCAGCAATGTTGTCGTCTTTGCGGGCTTCACCATCAAAAATTTGTCGATCGCAACTTTTTGTTCAGACGTAACGTCATTGCAAATCGTGTATTTTTCTCTCATACGTTGCTTTTCTGCCCTTTCCTGATCAAACAGATTGATAACGTCTATAATAGCGTTTTTTCGAGCCTCATCGTCTTCTTCGCATTGTTTTTTAACGTACATTTGCATATCTTCAACGGAATGCGGGAGACGGCAAGCCATAATAATCTTGTGTTGAGAAGTAGTTTGAGGTTGAATTGTGTGTTTATAAGTGTGTTTGAGGTTGTTATTAATAAGATGTAAAGTGGTAAGTTTTTATTTTTTTTTTTCTTTTTTTTTTTTTTTAATGTTTAAACGGTAATATTTTGGAAAGGAGAGTATTTCTAAAGTCATTTGAAAATCCAACCGATAGTCACTTTATACGACCCTCGACCGATGTCACGACCCTCGCCCCACAGTCGTTCCGACCGATTTAAAATCGATCGTGGTGTTATTTTTTTGTTGCCCGGCCGATATTTTTCGACCCACTATGTCTAACCTAAACTTTCATTTTGTAAGCAGATGGTCATTTCATTTTATATGCACTATAACTAGCAAAGCTCATGTTATAATATTTTCTTCAAAACGAAAGGTATTGTTTTAGCCATTTATATTGATTTCTCCGCCGGATTGAAGGAGCTTGTTGACATAGTACTAGAACTCTCGAGTGGGGTACTCGAAGATTGGAGTAGGGCAAGGAAGGTGTCATTGTAGCCGAACCACTATAAATCACTTGTGTCACTACTTTATATCCTTTTACTTTACATTCTTTTTTTACTTACTTATATTATTGCATTGTCACTACTTAGTTATCCGCAAGATTTCACATAGACTTAAATCTAAACTTTGAAATCTAATTTTAATCATTAAACTATTCACCCCCCTTATAGTTTTCCACATAATACTTAGTTTTATACTTGTTCTGTCTCACTTAACTTTTGTTTCTTGTATGCCCTCATCTTTTTCTTCCTAATTAGATATTCATCCTAATTCTCGAAACCACGTGCAAACTCATTATCATCACATAAATCTAACTCATTTTCTTTTAAAAAAAAAAAAAAAAAAAAAAAAAAAAATCATCTGGTATTTGGCAAGAGCCACCTATATTGGGTAACTATGTAGTCTCAATCAATTTGAACAGATTAACATCAACATGAGGTTCTTCAAAAGTATTCTCCTCATCAACAACTACGTTTCGATCTTGAATGTTCTCAATAACATCGACATCACTCTAATAACTATCTGTTTCACTCACATTGTCATCACCTAACTCTTCATCAACTTCACATAACTCTACAGATTTACCTTTTAGCATATGCTCAACAGGTATATGTATTTGCTCGCCTTGATGACCTAACTCTTGTTCAATTTCACATACCTATACATGACTATCTATTTGGATATGGTCAACATGTTTATATATTTGCTCATTACCATCAACTAAAACATCTTCAATTTGACAGACCTCTACAGATGAAAACAAATGTTCAATTTCCGGCAAATGACTAGATTGTCCTAAAGTATTGACTTCCAAAGGTGGTTGTGTAACTTGACTCAAATCATCTACCAAAGGCTTATTAACAATGTTTTTCAAGAACATTTTTTTTTATCAATATGGAATAATAGCAAGAGCTTCCTTCTTCTTTGCTGCATCCACGTCAGTAATAATGGTCCTAGGACTTTGGTGACATTTCACTAAGATCCAATCTTGTCTTATCATTTTAATCATAAACTTCTATCATCTTATGTTCATCAATAAGATCTTTCAATATTTTTAAATTTTCAGACTCACTTAAGCTATACAAAGCATAATCTAAATTACTACTAGGCTTAACAAAGTAATAGTAATTTTTTTACCTAGCTCGTAACCCAGTTCATACATAAGAACATCAAACTCTTTATCTGACGCACTATCAACATCAACCAAATCAACTAAAGTTTTCATACCTCTAATCGTATATTCTACCTGGCCAGTATTTAAAAACACCATTGCGATGAACCCTCATGCTAAACATATTAGATTTACCACCTTAAACATATTAATAGAACAAAGCACATTACAAACCTTAATTGAAAAAAAAAAAAAAAAAAAAAAAAAACCTTATTAGATATTCCATAGATTATAACAAAAAAGCGTCAGTATTTCTTCTTAGCGAGTTATGCGAGCGGTAGCATTAACTGGATAACCTCGATCTCTTCTTACTTTTCATAAAGTAAAATCCATGTTTTGAAATTCTGAATAATATGGAAATGGTTTTGTGATAATTCTCGTAAAAAAAGTTTTGGGATGAAAAAAAGAGGCAGTCTAGGTGTTTATGGGGCGGGAGAGGGATATGACATGTGAAAATAACACAAACTTGGTTTAGCGAAATTGTGAAATAAAGATTATGCCCTCGGAATAAAGACAAAATGAAACGGACAGGAACGGGTTTGACCAGAGCATTACGAGTCAAGGGACCTCATTGGCCTCAAAAACTTGAAATAAATACTCACGCGATGAAAATGCTAACTTTTATTTCCCGGTGATATTTTTTGACAAGTTTAGAGACTAACAATGTATTTTTATCTAAAAAGAAATAAGAAAATTATATCGTTTTGCAATAGTTCATGTTTAGTTATAAATAAAGTAATGAAGATGCACAATAAAATTTAATTTTGTAAAAAATTTAATAAGTTATATTAATATTTCAAATATTGTAGCAATCAACATTTTAGTTTTTTAAAATGACTTAGAGACAGTACCTGATAGCCTAATATTTATCTCAAGGTGATAAAACACAATCTGGCACAGTATATAAACTAGTATTAGGGTCCGCTTGGTTCAAAGTGGGGAAAGGAAAAGGGAAAGGGAAAGGGAAAGGAATGCAAAGGAATGAGTGAGGTGGGTAATCAATACCTTACCCCCCAATTTACTCTATAATGGTTCATTACCCACTACGGGGTAATCAAACCCTTACCCCTCCCCAACCAAGCATCAATTTATTTGTGATGTGGGCCCTTTTGAATACTTTACCCATTCCCCACCCCCCCTTAACCCCTAACCAAGCACGCCCTAAGTTTTATTTCGTGTGTCTATGTGGGATTAATAGCTAAAAAGTTGCAAAGAAGTGTATTCCATATACAACCGATCGATCCAAGTGAATGTTTACCGACCGTCATTACTATTTACAATTCACTGACAAGATCAAGAGTACTTGTATGCATAGGAGAAAACAACAAAATGATTGTCAAAAGTTCCAGAATATATCATTGATCGATTTCTTCTTATAAAGAAAAAACTTTTATTTTTTTGATTCTACACTCCAATATCAAATTCTTTCCAGCCATGAACTTCCTACTCAAATGCGTTTTTGGTAATCTAGGCAGATCTCTACTCATAGAAAGATCTGCGAGTCTTAATTTCCAGATGATCTTCAGAAAATATTACAAAATGATCTTTGAACTGGCTCTAAATCTTATTCCAGTCTCCTCTCACGATTCGAGCACATTTACATTTTTTACGTTGAACCTTTTTACTTAAAAAATGGTAGGCTCTTTACTTGCATGTAATTGTGGAGATACAACGTTACCTCGATTACGATAATCTTGGGTCACCTCAAGACCGAATCGAGTCATGCCGGTTCGAAAAGGCAATCATGTTAAATTTAGCGACCATGATTATCTTTTCGATACTTTATACTCATAGAATGTTTTTGAAACAATATAACTGAATTTGTCATCCCCATCTCGGCAGCCCAAAGTCAATGCTGATGCTTGTTCAATCTTAACTCAACAGTTCTACACAAATGTTAAACAATCATACATTGAAATTCCTTTGGAACTTATGCAGCCACAATAATCTTTATAAGGACTATCTCACATATGCTCTTCACCTTGAGACTCAAACATCTATGTATTTCAGCTGTCTTTTTTAGATAGCAAAATTGCGACTGTTATTTGAAAATTCTAAAAAACAAGCTCATGTTACATTAACTTCCCCGCTTGACTCGTAATGAATAGACATCAGAACTTCATATATTAGTATTTTCAATTGCATAATCATGCGGTGAACCAAGAACTATAGTTCATAGGCAAATTTAATTAACATATAAATCTCATACCATATTTATGCTACTGCATTTCATCAGTTCTGTTAAGACCAAATACCTCAAGATATTATCAAAGTTAGGAGTGTATTAATGAAGTGAAGACCTTGGTTGAGTATCAGGAGAAGAATTGCAATCATAGTTACCAGTAACTTACATATAGACCAAGCATCACTTAAAATTTTCAAATTAGTTGAAGTTCTTAACAATTCATAATTTTATGCTCTTATATTGTTGAAATGTACTTAAAAGTAAAGCGGTTAAAAAATAATCAACACATAATAATAATTATTAATTAATTATAAAGCCTAATAAACAATGAATAGAAAGAAACAATACCATTCACCAATAAGTTTGATTTAAATTGAAATTTCATTAATTAATTAAATAATTACAATAATACATCACACTCCTAATCAACAAAGCAAAATAAAACCTACTAAACACCAGATCTAATAATAATTTAACCACCGAAACCATAGAGAGTCCTGCCTTGTCTTTTCAAAGCATAAACAACATCCATCGCAGTCACTGTTTTACGGCGAGCGTGCTCAGTGTAGGTGACAACATCACGGATAACATTCTCTAGAAATATCTTCAGAATGCCACGTGTCTCTTCGTAGATCAACCCGCTTATCCTCTTCACTCCACCTCTACGTGCTAAATGACGAATAGCGGGTTTGGTGATTCCCTGGATGTTGTCTCGGAGGACTTTACTGTTGGAAAGTTCATTTTGAAAAATGAGTTTTTGCAAATTTTGGACACTATTTAATATATGTATATGTTATATATATTTATATTTCTTGGTAACTGCGTTCTCCTCAAGAGAGCTTCATGAACGAGCTAAAGTATGTTCAAAATGAAGTTAATATGAATGAGATATCGCCTACCAAAGTGTGCGCGTGAAAGCAAATTTGGAAAATAAACACATCCCACATCGCCTAGAAAAGGAAGTGGGGTGTGTTTATATAGAAATCATGATATGGACCTTTAAAATATTTTGTTGGTTTTACTCCAACACGCTTTTGAACTCATGCGGACACGACTGCAGCTCTGAAACCTCGCATACATGCGTATATTTCTGCGTATCTTTTTGTTGTTGTCATATATTTCCAGATTTTGTGTATATTGAAATCGTGTTTAATATTTAACTGATTTGAATATCGTGTATATTTTAGCGGATATCTTTTCTTGGTGACCAAGATAGGTTTAACCTATAAATTAAACACCTCTCATTCGGTTTTGAGACACGAAAAACGCAACTCCACTGCAGGGCAATTCCGGCATTCTCTTCGATCGTAAACACGCAAAGCACGTGATCTTTCGAGCAAGTAAGTCTAGTCAAACCAGTCATGACTTTGTGCGTTATCTGCAGGAAGCAGGCAGGCGAATCATTTTAAGGGAATCGTGTTAAACACGAGCCTCGTCTACTTGTCTTTCTTGCTTTCGTTAATTTTATTAAATAGTGTTTGTCCTGCTTCTACTCCATTCATCATTATTTAATTTTCTAGTTAATTATATTCATTGTAATCTGATTTATCTTAATAAAAGTGTACACCGTTTCTCACATTTACCAGTCGTTTTGCTCCTCCTTTGCCTAATCCCTTTCCTCCTTTCCCTCTTCCTGACATTTCTTTCTTTTTATTTTTATAAAAATTGGTTTTGATTGTTGTTTGGATTTGTGATTTTGAACTGTGGGGAGTGGTCTGTTTTATAGCGGTTAAGTGAGTTTTTTGTGTTTGTTTGAAGTGTGTTTGGTTCGTTGGATTAAAAAATTGGGGAGTGAATGTGGACCGTTGGATTGAGATATGTGTGAGGGTGTATGGAGTGTTTTTATTGGTTGATGGGTGAAGTAGCAGATTGGTGAAACTAAGCGACACGTGAGTTGCATGTGACAGAAAGGTTGGACTTAAAATCAAAAACTTTAATTTTGTAAACAGATGTTAATTTCATTTTATATAGACTGTAATTAGCAAAACTCTTGTTATAGTTATCCACTTTTTAAGACGAAATAATCCTTTTAGAGTTTTAGCGATTTATATTGACTTGACAAGTAAATCTATAATGATATCACGTAAACTCATGTGATAAGTCACTAGTTTTTTTACTGTTTTTGATAAGTTAAAATTACACATGCAGATAAATTACTCGTCTTCGTTGAGATTAATCTCTTGACATTCAACTCTTAATTTCCAACACTTCGTGGTTAGTTTAATGAGCATGAACATACTAAAATTCGTACATTTTAACAATAAGAGGTAAGAATGAATAAAAGTTCGTACTTTTAACATCCGAGAAAAAAAAATTAAGTTTATACAAGTTGTTAGAGTATGCAAACAAACTCATTAATTGCCATAATATTTTGATTTAATGAGATCTGATAACATACATAGCAACACAATACTCAACTCAATACAATGAACTCTAATTCACCACACTAAATCAACAAGTGAAATTTCATCTCCTACAACTATGTGGGATTAACAACTGAAATTACAAAGAAGCATACATGTACATATATACAGTTTTTCAATGTGAATGTATACCAACCGGGCAAACCATCATTACCATTGACTGGAGCTACGATTGATTGATCATTCTTGTTACATTCATTCATAGGTTTTTAGTTTCAAATTTTTAACTGTGTTAATACAAATAAAGCGTAAAAACGTTTATTTATATTTTACGATCTTCTTATATTTTGTCGATAACAATCGTAAAATCGTGTTAACGAAATAAATGAAATACGTAAAGTTTTGAGCAAATAATTTACTAACATATTTTACTAAACATAACCATTAATTCATTAAATATGTTTAGTTAAATAGTTTATAATAAAACCAAAACTATTTTTATAAAACACTTACAAGTAACTTTGGTTACTTACATTTTATAAAATACATACTAGTTCAAATGTACCTTGTAATATATTTGTGGTGGGTAAACCATGATCCATAACCCATGACCCATGCCCATGACCCATGTGCATTTATATCATGCATGACATCATGTTGTGTTAAACCCATGACCCATTGTCTATATACTTTGTATCTAGTTGGGTACCCATGACCCAAAGTCTATGACCCATGGTGCATTACCAATAACCCATAACTCGGTTTGTAACCCAAGACCCGGACTATTTTCATCAGACAACCGGATCCTTAGGTTTTGTACTAGCGGGATCCCCTTGGGTTTCATATAAACACTTTCCTAGAGTCCATAAATTTAGTTTAATTAATTAGTTAATTAGTTTTAATTAATTTTGTTCATTAGTTTAATTGGTAAAAGACAACCATCCACTTTTCAAACCCTGAGATTTTAATTGATTTCAAAAAAGTATAAAAATACTAAAAAGAATCACCCTCACCCTCGCCTTTTCGTCATGCATCTCGACTAGCATCTCTATTCCCCTTGAGAACGATCAACCCCTTGGGGTTACCCATACTACACTGCAACGATTAAGTACACTGCCTAGTGGGTTGTAAAGCTTTCTCTTGGAAAAAGAAGTCTTTCGACCCCGAACCACACATCACCCATAACCCATTGACTAAATACATAGTATCTAGTTGAGTACCCATGACCCATGGTGCATTACCCATAACCCATAGCGCATAACCCGGTTTGTAACCCAAGACCCGGATTGTTTTCATCAGACAACTAGATCCTTGGGTTCACACTAGCCGGATCCTTTTGGGAAGGGATCCGGCGGATCCGGGTGAAAAGTAGACATAATGGTCTATAAATAGTGAGCCATTTCTTTATTGTTTCTCACCATTTTTCTTACAACATTCTTTCATATTATCTTGCTCTCTTCTAACCCTGATCCATGATCATTCTTGTAGTTTTGTTTTCTTTCTTGTGTATCTATTTAGATCTTTCACGAAGGCGAGATCAAGATTTACATACAAGTCATCCAAGCTTCAAAAGAAGTCCTTGCTCAACTTGATCATCCTCACAAGATCTCAGTAGCATATCTTGTGTTTCTTGTTTCATAAAGTTATTGTGTTAAAGTTGTGTAGTTGGATTGATACTCCGTTGTAAAAGGACTCGGTATTTAGCTTTGTACCAGAAAAAGTGTAAGCGACGTTGTGAGGCTTCTCCGCCAGATTAAAGGAGCTTGTTGACATAGTGCTTGAACTCTCGAGTGGGGTACTCGGGGAATGGAGTAGGGAAAGGAAGGTGTCTTTATAGCCGAACCACTATAAATCACCCGTGTCGCTACTTTATATCCTTTTACTTTACTTGCTTTCTTTACTTACTTATATTATTGCATTGTCACTACTTAGTTATCCACAAGATTTGTAACACCCCAACCTGGCAAGGGTAGAAGTGTCACATTCTGGTGTCATATCAGAACATACAAATGAAATCTTTACAAACGGAAACCTTAAAAATGAAGTATGAAAACATATACACAATTGATTGACAAGAAAATACAATATCCAGAATGAATTAAAATCCCAAAACAGAAGTTCTTCAAAATAAGCCCCAAAGTAATAAGGTGCTAGGGTTGGTCCACTCAGATACTCTAACTCTCAGCCCATCGAAGCCCATCTTCCAACCTAAAACCTGCCGCATGAAAAGAAATGCGGATGAGCTTAAAAAGCCCGGTGAATGATATAACAAAACGAAAGCTAAATAAAATCCAAATGCGAAATGGAATAATGAAGCGATAACAAAGTCGCGTGAAATGAGGAAAATGAGTCATCGAGGATCCTGCGAACACAATTATCTGAGATATCCAAAGCACATATAACAAGGAGAGCGAAGCAAAGCAAAGCATCGATGACATATAAACAAGCACATACAAACCGGATATACAAGAATCTGAAACATAAGCAAGCATAGCGGCGTTGCATCCACACAACATATATGTCATACAATCAAATCAGAAATCGGAAGACATACAAGCCAAACAGATATCTACGGAAAAGCGGAAGCAATTAATTAATAAGTGAGCATGAAAATTCACACAGTCAAAACCCTTAGTTGAAAACATAACCAGATTATAATAATGGAAATACTAACAAAGATCAACACATGGCGGTACACGTAATAAGTAGGAATATAGGTAAACGATATAATTAAATGAATTAAAGACATAGCGAGGCAACTAAACAAATTAACAAGCCGGACGTCAAGTCGAACCATTTACCTAATCAAACCGTAGCATAGATGTAAATGTAAACATGGCGGGTAAACAATAAGCGAGATAAGGACACAACGAATAGTCATAGTCCACGGAATTAAGCGAACGAAGTACACATAATAAGCAGACAAAACTAACGATTACACATTAGCATGGTCACCGACAATTCGAGGGTCACATAACGGTGAGATCATATATCATCGATGAAAGCAGTAACTCGAGATAACCGTATATTAATCATATCGCAGCAGAGTAATCGGTAGTCATATAACACATGAAAAGCATAATCAAATCCAATAACATATAATAACACGTACGTGAATGGAACGATAGTCGAAATAATGTAATGAAAGTGTGACGGATCAATGAAAAGGAGTATCTATATCTTGGTAAGAGTGAGTCATATAAGGGTACCGAGAAATGAACAATTGTCTGATTATGGTGCGTTGAAATCTGAAAGTACAAGATAGGCATATCAAAAGTGTAAGGGTTGTCGAAATCTACCACGAGCCCGAAACATATCATATCATATCATATCATAAGTAGCCATTGTATTCGGAGGGTGACCCGGAATACCATATATAATAGGAGGGAGACCTCAAGAACCAATGGAGTAGCTAGCTCCCGTGACCGTGAAGACGCGTGATTGCACACGACATCATTCACCGGACAAATCATATCATATCGGATAATGTAGCGCATCTAGGATGCATCCATACGCCCTACCTCACATATACAAAATATGATCCACCACCGCGGACGTGGCGTAACATCACTCTATCGCCCTAGAGTCATGCCAGAGGTGCATCATCGACACGGCCATGTTACCTTCATGGCTAGGGAAACATATTTGGCTCTGTATCAAACCGAAGGGTCAAAGCATAATCATATCATAAGGATTCATATCAAAGTTCATATCAAAGTTCCATAACATAAGTTCATAATCAAAAGTTCATATCAATGGCTCATAATCGTAAAGGTTCGTAGTCATAAGGTTCACAATCGGAAGATTCATAATCGAAAGGTTCATAATCGAGTTCATAACAAAAGGGTGCATAGCGAGTCATAGGAAGCCCTAAATAAGGCTCGAGCAAAGTATAGCAGTTCAAAGCTAATATCGAAGATGTAAGCGAATCATGAGAAACCTTAAGAGAAAAGGTCAGAATATCTGTACCTCAAACCGCCAAGCAAATCGCCCGAAATACACAAGGAAACAAAAGCTACCCCTTCCTCCGCGAATCTACACGAATAATGGTCGCTTAATATTTACAACGTTATTTCATGGTTTTAGGGTTCATTGCTATTCATATTTCATAATTAAGGTTTCTTTTGTTTTTAGAAACTTTTCGAATTAAATAAGTTTCCCGAATTAGCGGCTTTTATAAATTATGGTTGCAAATGACAATTAAATAAACTTAAAGGTTCTATATAACTAATATCATATTTTAGGGTTTATTATAACACCTTTGGTAAAGTTTAAGGTTTGAAGTATAAATTATCAAATATGATGACTTAAGTTTCATGATGTATATATTGAATTGAGATATATATTTACGCATTCATAAACCATTACTGAGATCAAACCAACATCAATGTCTAACTTCCTTTAGACCCGATCACAACGATAGTTTCATAAATTTATTAGTCCGTGTTTTTCACACTTTAACAACTTACATGCCGACGCATTAACCTCATATGCGTACACACGAAAAGATGCCACGACAAACCACATAAAATGACACGAAACAACTCTTATTCGACTCGACTCTCGAACACATTAAAATCTCATTCACACTCACACCATTTGACTATATTACACACACCACGTACACATCAAATACCAATGGATGCAAATAAATAACGAAACACGCGCTCATTAAAATGTATATACGCTACACACTTGCATGCAAATCAGTCCCACTTATATGATAGACTACCAATGCATACACACCTATTTGTTCTACTTACTCCCAATTTTATATTATACTTGCATGCTTCTATTCGCATGAACCTGCTACAGAGACACAATCCGAAATCGGTTCGTACCATTTTCTACAACCATGCATGCATTCGATTGATTTATACATGAACAATTATTGACGCAACTTACTAAGACATGCTTGTGTATTTATTTACTCTATTCGACTCGAAAATATTTAGATGAACATGTATATGTGTCGCGTATAGGTGTGTCGAGATGGATTTCAAACAGGTTAAAGTTGGGTCCAATTTTATGATATCTTCCATTCGATAATTCATGCGCTACATTTTTTATTTCAAGTGACAATCTTGTTATTGTTGGAAAATTTAGTGCACTTGTGGGATTAGTTCACACCTTGTAATGGGTTAGGAGGTGGAGTGTACACCCATAAGGTCCATGAACACCACGACTCTTATAGTGGTTTGTATTGGTAGTTCGGTGAAAGTCTTGCTTGGTGAAAGTCTCGCTGATGAAATCTTGCTTGTGGAAAGTACCGCTGTGGCTTCCATCGATAGCGGTGTTTCCACCGATAAGCGATGTTTCCACCGAAGTGGTGTATCCACCGATAGTGCTATGAAAGATTGATAAGCGGTGTTTCCATCGATAGTCAGTACTTCCACCGCAAGTGAAAGTCTTGCTTATGGAAAGTCTCGCTAAATGCCGATTACAACTTCTTTATGACCACGTTTAATTGGTCATGTAACCACTAACGGGTATAATGGGGATAATTATGAGGCTATTAATGGGCCGATTAATACTCATAATTCCATTGTAATAGCTCAAGAGTAACCTCCTATATATAGGAGATCTGAACATGCATGAGAAACACACAGAAAACAATAAACACTTATTAGTGAAAGGGTTATAGAATTGTGCCTAATTCTCTAACCGCATTTGGTGTTATCCCAGTAGATATTCGTGATACCGGGCATTAGGGTCGAATAGTTTACTTTGGAAAGTGATCACACGATTCCAAGTGATATCGGTAACCACCGGTGGTATCTCTTCTATCACGACCATTGTTTGTTTCTCACGAACCGGTTGATCGTTTCTCTGAAGTTGATTATCTACACCTGTTTTGGGACGAATAACCACCAACAATCAAAGTAAACTATTTTGTGATAATCAATTGCAAGCTGCGCAATGAAACACATGGCTTCAAACTTTGCTGTTGGACAAGTTTGAAGGGTGGACTTTAGGAGGTGGCGGAAGAAGATGCACTTCTTGCATCAAGCATGAGTGTGGTCTATGTACGACTACTCAATTCACGATGATGGTGATGATGCTACGTGGAGCGAGATCGGGAAGAGGAGCAAGTGGGAGAATGATGACTACATATGCAGAGGTCTTATTCGAATGGTATGTCTCGATTCTTTGTTTGATATTTATCGAACTTTGAATCTTCCAAAGAACTGTGGATTCCTTGGATGCCAAATATATGGCGGAGGATGCATCAAGTAAGAAGTTCCTTGTTAGTAATTTCACAAATTACAAAATGACCGATTCAAGACCGTTATGGAACAATACAATGAACTTCTTGGAATACTTGGAAGGTTTACACAACACCAAATGAACATGGATGAGGCTATCAAAGTCTCTTGTGTCATTGATAAACTCCTCCTTCATGGAAAGACTTCAAGCATACCTTGAAACATATGAAGGAGGAGTTAACTCTTGTTGAGTTGGCGATCATCGCACATTGAGGAATCTCTCAAGGTGCGAGGATAATGACAAGCCAAAGAGTAGCAATCTTCTTTGGACCATCTGTTGTCAATATGGTAGAGCATAACAACTCTACCGTGTACAATAACAACAAAGGCAAACGCAAATATCATGACAACACAAGGCGAGATCCTAACAAGAAGGCTACACCTACTTGTTGGAAATGTGGCAAGACTGGTCACATTAAAAGGGACCGCAAGGGTGTTAAAATTGGTGGTAAAGCCAATGGATCGAGCACTAATGGTTCGTGGAGTGGTGGTTCACCAACTCACCGAAAGGTCGAATATGTTTAATAAGTCTTTTCGATTTATTATGTTACATATGTATCGAATCTTTTATGTGCGGGATGATGATGTTGCGTGGTGGGTTGACTCGTGTAACAGTTCATGTGTGTAAAGATAGAAGTCGGTTCAAGACTTATGAGTCAACGAATGATGGTTCTATTCTTCACATGGAAATGAGTCAACAACCTTGGTGCATGGTCATGGTTGTGTAGATCTTAGGTTTAGTTCAGAAAGATTGTAACTTTGTTTAATGTTATTCATGTTCACGATATCGGGAAGAACTTGGTTTCAAGCGGTGTTTTGAATAATCATGGATATAAACAAGTTATTGAATCGATAAATTTGTTCTTTCTAAATGTGGTGTTTTTATTGGTTTTGGTTATTTATGTAATCAAATGTTCAGCTTAATATTACCACCGATGGTGTTATTTCGACTTTTGTGACCACATATGATCGGACCGATTCTAACCTTTGGCATGCTAGACTTGGTCATGTTCACTATAAAAGGATGCAAGATATGTCTAGGGATGGTTTAATCCTCTTTTGACATGGACATCGAAAAGTGTAAAACTTGCATGTTGACCAAGATAACTAAGAAACCCTTTCGTGGTGTTAGTCGTGAGACTAAGATCTTGGAGCTTATTCACGATGACTGTGTGATTTGCATGCCACTCCTTCTTTGGGGAATAAGAAGTACTTTGTGACATTTATTGATGATGCTTCTAGATTTTGTTATGTCTATTTATTACATACCAAGGATGAAGCATTAGATAAATTCAAAGTGTTTAAAAGCAAGTTGAATTACAACTGGGTCTTTAATCAAAAGATTAAGGACCGATAGGGAGGTGAGTACATGGATACTCAAGACTTTCAATCTGTTGGAATAATCCATGAAACGATCGCCCTTATACTCCTCAAAGAAATGGTATTTCGAAAGGAAAACGGTCTGTCAAGGAGATGGTTAATTCCATGTTATCCTATTCGTGATGAGTCAAGGGTTCGGGGTGAAGCTATGTTAATGACTTGCTATTTTCTAAATAGAGTTCCCAACAAAGGGACAAGGTTACCCTTATGAACTATGGACTAAAAAGAAACCCAACCTGAATTATCTCAAGGTTTGGGGTTGTAGGGTCATTGTAAGACTCACGATCCAAAGCAAAGACTTTGGGTGAAAGAGGCATTGATCGCATCTTTGTTGGATATCTTGAGCATTCCAAGGCTTTTAGGTTCTATGTTATTGAACCTAATGAACATGTTTCGCTTAACTCAATAATTGAATCAAGGGATGCGATTTTGATGAGAATAGATTCTCATCGGCCCCTGACCAAGTCGAGGATTCCTAATAGAACTCATGACTTTGGTGTATCGAGGTACCGATGATGAACCATCGATGGTCTCGATGAGGTTGTGGTACAACAACCCGAACTCGTGCTCGGGAAAAGCAAAAGGGTCGGGACTCCAAAGTCATTTGGACCGAGTTTCAACTATACTTAGTTGAAGGTACCGAGGATGAGGTCTCGAGACCAATACTCCTATTGCTTCATTGTTGAGGATGACCCCAAAACATTTGAAGAAGCAATGAAGTCCCGTGATATTGCTTTTGGAAAGAAGCAATCAATGATGAGATGGACTCCATCATAGGCAACAACTCTTGGGTGTTGGTTGATCTACCTCCTAGTTGCAAACCTCGGGTTGCAAATGGATTTTCAAAAGAAAATGAAGGTAGATGGAACTATTGAAAAGTTCAAGGCTAGACTAGTCATTTAGGGCTTTAAACAAAAGTCGAATAGACTATTTTGATACTTATGCCCCGTGGCTCGTGTCGACGCCATAAGATCGGCGATTGCTATGGCATCTATTCACAATCTGGTTATTCATCGATGTATGTGAAAACAGACTTTCTTGAATGGTGAATTGGAAGAGGAGGTTTATATGAACCAACCTCGTGGCTTCATCATGTACGGAAATGAAAACAAGTTGTGTAAAGCGATTAAGTCTCTTTATGGACTAAAGCGGGCACCTAAGCAATGGCATCAAAAGTTTGATGAAGTGGTTTTGTCTAGTGGTTATGTTCTTAACCGGTGACAAATGTGTATATAGCAAATTTGATGAATCGTAAAGGAGTCATCATTTGTCTATATGTTGATGACATGTTGATCTTTGGCACCGATCAAAATCGGTTTGACGACAAAGGAGTTTTTGTCATCAAGGTTCTCCATGAAGGACATGGGGAGGTCGATGTTATCCTTGGTATAAGGATTAAACATGAAAGTAAAAGAATTTAAATCTCTCGTCTCATTATATTGAGAAGGTGCGAGGAAATTCAATTACTTTGATTGTACTCCGATGAGTACACCTATGGATACTGTGAGAAGTCGATGCCTAATCATGGCAAGGTCAGATCTCAACTTGAGTATTCTAGGTAATTGGTGCTGATGTATGCCATGACTTGTACAAGGCCCGATATTGGTTTTGCGGTGGGAAAATTGAGCGGTATACTAGTAACCTAGTGCTCATCAACGCAAGCGATTCAAAGAATCATGAAGTATTTGAAGAGAACTATGGACTATAGTCTCTCATATATGGTTACCCATCGATGTTGGAAGGATACATCGATGCAAGTTGGATCAAGAACATCAAGACAATTGTCTACCGGTGGTGGGTATTCCTACTGGTGGAGGTGCAATTTCTTGGGCATCCAAGAAGCAAACTTGCATCACCGGTTCAACAATGGAATCAATTGGTGGCTTTAGCATTTCTTTGGTAAAGAAGTCGAATGGTTGAAAAACTTGCTTCTTGAGATTCCATTGTGGCCTAAACCTATAGCACCTATTTCTATCCCAGTATGATAGTGCGACTACATTGGCTAAGGCTTATAGTCAAATGTACAATGGTAAGTCTAGACACTTAGGTGTCGGACATAGCATGATTCGTGAGCTTATCATGAATGGGGTGGTATCTATAGAGTTTGTGAGATCTCAATGAACTTAGCCGATCACTGACGAAGGGTGCGGCTAAAGACTTGGTTATAAAGTCGCTAAAGGGATGGGTTTAAGTCCAACTTAGTCACCGAATGCTAGGACACCCAACTCCCTCCTAAGGAAACTTGGGAGTCGAGTTCAATGTGGAAAGTGAACATTCAAATGGACTGGAGCACATGTTTTATTTACATCCCAAGGTTGTGCTCGTAACTGCTTGAAAGGAGGATGAAGTCTTTACTTAATGGTTAATTTTCTTTGAAAAGTGCTTGGCGGGAGCATGACTAAAGAGGAACCACCTATGTAAATGTTGAAGTTTTGCCGCTTCATGAAGCTTTGGACTTTTAGCTTTTACAACATTTATGAATTTGGATATGGACACATGGCTTGTATAGTGTCGGGAGTCGATAAGTGTTTGAAAACTTGTGTGTATTTTATCTTCGTGTATTCAAATGGGTTGAAGGGTTCAATTCTTAGAACACCCCGATTCTCGAATATTTGAACGTGTAATTTACTAAGATGGAAATTCAATCCTCGTGACATTTTCGCTTATGCACATGTTTTGATTGATGTTTATTTTTCATGCAAAGGAAGTGAACTAAATTTGGGAGGATTGTTGGAAAATTTAGTGCACTTGTGGGATTAGTTCACACCTTGTAATGGGTTAGAGGTACGGAGTGTACACCCATAAGGTCCATGAACACCCCGACTCTTATAGTGGTTTGTATTGGTAGTTCCGGTGAAATCTTGCTTGGTGAAAGTCTCGCTGATGAAAGTATCGCTTGTGGAAAGTACCGCCATGGCTTCCATCGATAAGCGGTGTTTCCATCGATAGGCGATGTTTCCACCAAGTGGTGTATCCAACGATAGTGCTATGAAAGTATCGATAAGCGTTGTTTCCATCGATAGTCGTACTTTCACCGCAAGTGAAAGCATTGCTAGTGGAAAGCATCGCTAAATGGCAGTTACAACTTCTTTATGACCACGTTTAATTGGTCATGTAACCACTAACGGCTATAATGGGGATAATTATGAGGCTATTAATGGGCCGATTAATACTCATAATTCCATTGGAATAGCTCAAGAGTAACCTCCTATATATAGGAGATCTGAACATGCATGAGAAACACACAGAAAACAATAAACACTTATTAGTGAAAGGGTTATAGAATTGTGCCTAATTCTCTAACTGCATTTGGTCTTATCCCAAGTAGATATTCGTGATACCCAGGCATTAGGGTCGAATAGTTTACTTTGGAAAGTGATCACACGATTCCAAGTGATATCCGTAACCACCGGTGGTATCTCACATCGTTGACCATTGTTTGTTTCTGCTGAACCAGTTGATCGTTTCTGCTGAAGTTGATTATCTACACCCTGTTTTGGGACGAATAACCACCAACAGTTATTTCATGTGAGGTTTCAGTCGACAACATGCATCAAAAGGATTCCAATATATACGACACAAACAAGAAACAAAGAAGGAAATTAAACTGAGTTTGGAGGATAAGAACCCTAGGCGTACGAGTGGTATAGTACCAGAAGCAAACGAGTATCCACGATAGCAGCAACAAACCCACGATCAGCAGCAGTACATCACGACCAGCAGCCTTCGAAACAGGTTCCACGATCAATCTTCTTTGTTTGCTGTTGAGATCGAATGGAGAAGAAGCCACAACTGCTTGCCGTCACTTAATTTTGCTAGGGTTTTGGGATGTGCGTCTTTGGTGTGAAACGTAAAGTAAAAATAAGAAAGGGAGGGATATACGGGGCGTTAGTTTGGCCGTGAATCAAGGAAATCTCAACAGGATTATTCACTTTCCAACTTAACCATATGGGCTTGTAATTTAATTGTCATGCATTTGTGTAAAACGTTAGGGTAAATAAGATAAAAGGGACATATGGTTGTTCGGTTCTGTCAAGGAAAAATAAAAGGCCAAGTTCAATTTAGATGCGCCATAATTAAGTTGTAATGTCTAGTTAAATTTCGGTCCATGCCCATTTTGTAGCCTGCGGTTTAGATTTAGACGTAAGCGTAAGTATTTTTAATAATCTCGTACATTAGGTTTGTCAATCTTTCATAAGTTAGATTAGAATTACATTTAATGAGCATTGACATATTTTACGTATTTTATAAGTTTTAAATTAGAGGGGCAAAATAGTCTTTTCACCGCGTTTTAGATTTTTAGGGTTTTACAAGATTTCACATAGACTTAAATCTAAACTTTGAAATCTAATTTTAATCGGTAAAACTATTTAACCCCCTTCTAGTTTTCCACAGAATACTTCATCGTCTACTTGTTCTGCCTCACTTAACTTTTATTTGTTGTATGCGCTCATCTTTTTCTTCCTAATTAGATATTCATCATAATTCTCGAAACCACTTGCAAACTCATTATCATCACAGAGATCTAACTCATTTTTCACAAAAAGAAAATCATTTGGTATTAGGCTAGAGCTACCTATATTGGGTAACTCTGTAGTCTCAATCAATTTGCACAGAGTAACATCAACATCAAGTTCCTAAAAAGTATTCTCATCATCAACAACTACGTTTCGATCTTGAATGTTCTCAATAACATCGACTCACTCTCATAACTATATGTTTCACTCACATTGTCATCACATAACTCTTCATCAATTTCACATAACTCTACAAATCTACCTTTTAGCATATGCTCAAAATGTGTATGTATTTCCTCGTCTTGATGACCTAACTCTTGTTCAGTTTCACATACCTCTACATGACTATCTATTTGGATATGGTCAACATGTTTATTTATTTGCTCATTACCATCAACTAAAACATCTTCAATTTGACAGACCTCTACAGATTAAAACAAGGGTTCAATTTCTGGCAACTGACTAGATTGTCCAAAAGTATTGACTTTCAAAGGTGGTTGTGTAACTTGACTTAAATCCTCAACCACAGGCTTATTAACAATGTTTTTCAAGAATATTTGTTTTGGGCAATATGGAACAACAGCAAGAGCTTCCTTCTTCTTTGCTACATCCACGTCAGTAATAACGGTCCTAGTTGACTTTGGTGACATTTCACTAAAATCCAATCTTGTCTTATCATTTTCTACATAAACTTCTATCATCTTATGGTCATCAATAAGATCATTCAATATTTTTAAATTTTCAGTCTCACTTAAGCTATACAAACCATCATCTAAATTACAACTAGGCTTAACAAAGTAATAGTAATTTTTTTTTACCTTGCTCGTAACCCAGTTAATACATAAGAACATCCAACTCTTCATCTGACACACTATCAACATCAACCAAATCAACTAAAGTTTTCATACCTCTAATCGTATATTCTACCATGCCAATATTTAAAAACACTATTGCGATGAACCATCATGCTAAAAATATTAGATTTACCGCCTGAAACATATTAATAGAACAAAGCACATTATAAAACCTTAATTGCAAAATATATATATATACCCTTATTAGATATTCCACCGATTAAAAAATAATAATAATAAAATAAATAAAAAATAAAAAATAAAAAAAACTACGTATTTCTTTTTAGCAGAGTTGTACTGAACGGTATTATCAACCGGATAACCTGAATTTCTTCTTACTTTCCATAAAGTAAAATCCATGGTTTGGAATTCTGAATAATAAGGAAATGGTTTTATGATAATTTTTGTAAAGAAAGTTTTGGGACGAAAAAAAAGAGGCATTCTAGGTGTTTATGGGGCGGGAAAAGGGATAGGACATGTGAAAATAATAAATACTTGGTATAGCGAAATTCTGAAATGAAGATTATGCACTCGGACTAAAGACAAAATGAAACGGAAAGGAATGAGTTTGACCATAACATTACGGGTCAAAGGACCTCTTTGGCCTCAAAAACTTGAAAAAGTACTCACGGGTACGAAAATGCTAACTTTTGTTCCCCGATGATGTTTTTTAACAAGTTTATAGACCAACGGTGTATATTTGTCTAAAAAGAAATAAGAGAACTATATCGTTTTTCAATAGTTCTTGTTTAGTTATAAGTAAAGTAATGAAGATGCACAATAAAATTTAATTTTAAAAAAAAGTTAAGAATTTATATTAATTTTTCAGATATGATAGCAGCTAACATTTTAATTTTTTTTAAATGTTTTAAGCCCATACCTGATAGCCTAATATTTATCTCAACGTGATAAATAACAATCCGTCACAGTATATAAAATAGTAAGTTTTATTTCGTGTGTCTATGTGGGATTAATAGCTAAAAAGTTGCAAAGAAGTTTACCGATCGATCCAAGTGAATGTTTACCGACCGTCATTACTATTTACATTTCACTGACAAGATCAAGAGTACTTGTATGCATAGGAGAAAACAACAAAATGATTGTCAAAAGTTCCAGAATATATCATTGATCGATGTCTTCTTATAAAGAATTTTCTTTTTTTTTTATCCTACACTCTAATATCAAATTCTTTCCAACCTTGAACTTCCTACTCAAAAGCGTTTTCGGTAATCTAGGAAAATCTCTACTCATAGAAAGATCTGCGAGTCTTAATTTCCATATGATCCTCAGAAAATATTACAAAATGATCTCTGAAGTGGCCTTTAAATCTTATTAAAGTCTCTTCTCACGATTCAAGCACATTTACATTTTTTATGTTGAACCTTTTTACTTAAAAAATGGTAGGCTCTTTACTTGCAGGTAATTGTGGAGATACAACGTTACCTCAGTTCTGATAATGTCGGGTCACCTCAAGACCAGAATCGAGTCAAGCCAGTTCGAAAAGGCAATCATGTTAAATTTAGCAGCCATGATTATCTTTTCGATACTTTATACTCATAGGATGTTTTTGAAACAATATAACTGAATTTGTCATCCCGTTTCGGCAGCCCAAAGTCAATGCTGATGCTTCTTCAATCTTAACTCAAGAGTTTTACACAAATGTTAAACAATCATACATTGAAATTCCTTTGGAACTTATGCAGCCACAATAATCTTTATAAGGACTATCTCACATATGCTCTTCACCTTGAGACTCAAACATCTATGTATTTCAGATTTTCAGCTGTCTTTTTTAGATAGTAAAATTGAAAGGTTTTATGGATATTTAAATAATAGTATGTCCGGATTCGAACTCGAGACTTTGGGATTGCACACATTACGTATGAGAATTGATGTTAATAATTAATATGTTATTATTAATTATTAGTCATGAAATAAAACATAACGATAGTTAAATAATTAACGAGGTTTGGTTAACGTTCGTTAAATGTAAACTAAAAGGACTAGAGATGAAATTACAAGTCGGGAAAGTTTTAGAATCCCCTTGGGATGCTTTGGCCGATCGGTTTGGGTTTCCAAACCCTAACCCACACAAACTTGGTCATCAAGTTAAGTTACCTATAAATACAAACCCTTGTATTCATTCATAACTGAATCTTGGATCACCAATAACCTAATTTCTCTTCACCTCTCCTCCTTAATTGTTTGGCCGATCGGTTCCACCCTCACCATAAGGGTTTCGATTTTCCAAGCTAAAGAAACAAGTATTGGGTTTTATTTGTGATTCAAGGAACTAGTTTTTTCACGTCAAATCGCTAATAGTACGTGTGTACAAGAACAAAGGACAAGCACGCTTGAGCTTGTAATCTTGGTGGTCGATTCTTGTGTTGGGTCGAATTATATAAACCCTAAATTAGGGTTTTGGGTTTTTGTTCTTGTTCAATCATCGTTTGATTCTTAAATTGCTAAAAGGTACACACTTTCTTGTTTGGTTAATTAATTACATATATTATTCCTATTTACTTCCGCTACATGCTTTGATGATGTTATTTGATTTATATATAATTGTTATGAGTATTAAATTCCAACAAAAATGGCAACTGTTATTTGAAAATTCTAAAAGCAAGCTCATGCTACATTAACTTCCCCGCGTGACTCGTAATGAATAGACACCAGAACTTCATATTTTAGTATTTTCAATTGGATAATCACGCGGTGAACCAAGAACTATAGTCCATAGGCGAATTTAATAAACATGTAAATCTCATACCATATTTATGCTACTGCCTTTCATCAGTTCTGTTAAGACCAAATACGACAAGATATCAAAGTTAGGAGTGTATTAATGAAATGAAGACATGCCATTCAAAAAAATAATAATAATAAATAAAATGAAATGAAGACCTTGGTTGAGTGTCAGGAGAAGAATTGCAATCACAGTTACCTTAGACCCAGCATCACTTAAAATTTTCAAATTAGTTGAAGTTCTTAACAATTCATAACTTTTTGCTCTTATATTGTTGAAATGTAGTACAAGCATCACTTAAAAGTAAAGCGATTAAAATAAACCATTTTGCTGTACAAAAGTATAGTTTGGCTTAAAGTTTATAAATTAGATGTCAAATACTTTGTTAGCTGAACAAAATGTCACTGAAAATAAATATATTATATGTAGATCGTAGAATTAAGCAACAAAGCACCAGTGGTCTAGTGGTAGAATAGTACCCTGCCACGCCTGCTGGTGCATCAAAGAGAAATTTCTTATATATGTCACTACATTTCATAGGCCTACAAAAAGTGTTCTTTGTTTTTCGTTTAGTTAAATGCCGACAGATTATTTTATCTCATAATCTACCCCTGTTTAATGGTTTCTCCTCAACCCAGGACTTGACTAATGTGTCAACGATCCTGTAAGCTTAGCGAGCCCCTAAGTTTTGACTTCTTACTAACAAAATGTGTCGATGAGTTAGTAGACACATCTGTCTATGGGATGGTGGCATGTGCTCAACAAAAAAAATATATTGTGTGGCTTATATAGACATGGATTGTCAAGTTATACGGGACGCGTGCAGAGCCTAGATTATTTTAAGGCATCAAGTGTGGCTTGGAGTAGACGTTTAGATGCTTGGTTTGAACTAGAGCTTGTTTTCAAAACATTTAAGCCGATATTTTATAAGGTTTATCAATTAGGTATATCTCAATTACATTGACTTGAATATGTGACTGTAAGTATATATGCTAGTAAATGATTATTGAAGCAGAATATGATCATTTGTGTCTAAATTATGTGGTGATAATTTTATACAGGTTGATTACGAATTTACGATTTTCACTTTACACCTTAAAATCTATCGAATCAAAACACTTGCTAGAAAAATAATTTAAATAGCAGTCACAGACGCACGGGTTAAAATGTTTCTTCAAATGGATTACATCCCAAAGCACCAGTGGTCGAGTGAGTGAAGTCTGTGTCTTAGTATTTCATAGGCTTTTCTAGCTGTTTTAAGCTTTTTGCTCGGCTTGGTCATCCTCAATTTTTTTTCTTAATGTTGGTAACTGTTGTAGGCGTATGTTGTTTTAGAGGAAGATTTTATTCCAATCTTAACAAGATAAGGAGTTGGATAATTTAATGGCAGTAATGAAGTCCTGGGGCATGTTACTTAAAGCTTGCAAGTTTTGACAAAATTCTAAAGCACGTTGGGAGTTGCATTCTATCATGATACAGTTACATCCACAATTCATTGGAGTTGCAAGTAACGAAATACTAAGTTCCAGATCATTGCGACCTCAATATCAAACTTACCGTTAAACCACAGCATGTTGGTTATCATAGCTTTGCAGCTGAATTTGATTTACGGTATCAACGCTTACACCAGTAACCAAACCCATCCGTTTTAACGATCCATAAATGCATTCAAACACTCAGTTTGCAAGAAATGGCAGCTGAGTTATTCTGCCTCAACCTCTCATACATGCAAAATTGCTTCGACGGTGACCCAATTAGTAATGACAGCATCATAGACCTTACAGGTTCTGATCCAACAGACCTACCTTTACTCTTGAGCCAAATCTTATATGAAGCAGAATCGCTTCCAGATACCTCCACCTTATTGATTCATACACATTTTAAAAGTTGAATTTCATAAATGAGCTCACTCACTCTCCTTCACTTCCAGTCTCTATTCCAAAAGTATTTCTGTACTCATGGAGAACCCGACTGTTTAGCCTCTGTCAACAACAAATCAACCAACTTATTTAGCATATCTACTACTATCAACTTACCTCCATCGAACTTCTTCCATTCATCCTTAATCCCAGGCAATCTTGCCTCTACGCTCAAAGTCTAGTTCCTGTCTTCGCCCACAATCCAAGTGCATTTACAAATTTCATCTAAAACTTTAAGTAATTAGTAATAGTAGGCAAGAAGTTTCAGTTGGTTGTTTTTATCCCAGTATTACGACAAGAGCATAATCAAGTTGAATCTGCTTCAGAAATATTATCTAAAATGTTGCAGTTACTAACTTTTATAAAAACATTTCTGAAAATTTCAGCATCCAAAAATGAAACTATAACAATTATCCAATAAATAATCAAGAGAAAGAAACAATACTAATCACCAATAAGTTTGATTGAAACATAAATTTCATTGATAGAATATCATTACAATAATACATCACTTCTAATCGACAACACAAATATAAATAATAATAAAACCTAACACAATAAACCAGATCTAATCCACCTAACCAAACAACAACTAATTAATTTAACCACCAAAACCATAGAGAGTACGGCCTTGCCTTTTCAAAGCATACACAACATCCATTGCAGTGACAGTTTTACGGCGAGCGTGCTCAGTGTAGGTGACAGCATCACGGATAACATTCTCCAAAAATATCTTGAGAACGCCACGTGTCTCTTCATATATCAACCCGCTTATCCTCTTCACTCCACCTCTACGTGCTAAACGACGAATAGCAGGCTTTGTGATTCCCTGGATGTTGTCTCGGAGGACTTTACGATGTCTTTTGGCTCCTCCTTTGCCTAACCCCTTTCCTCCTTTCCCTCTTCCTGACATTTCTTTCTTATTGTTTTTATAAAAATTGGTTTTGATTTTGATTTGTGATTTTGAATTAAAGGGAGTGGGTGTTTTTATAGTGGTTGAGTGAGTTTTTGTGTTTCTTTGAGTGTGTTTTGGTGCGTTGGATTAATGAATTGGGGAGTGAATGTGGACCGTTGGATTACGATCTGTGTGAGGGTGAATGGGGTGTTTCTATTGGTTATTGGGTGAAATAGCAGATTGGTGAAACTTAGCGACACGTGAGTTGCATGTGACAGAAAGGTTGGACTTAAAATCAAAAACTTTCATTTTGTAAACAGATGTTAATTTCATTTTATATGCCCTGTAATTAGCAAAACTCGTGTTATAATAATACAGTTTTCAAAACGAAAGAGTCCTTTTAGGGTCCGTTTGGTTTGTAGATAGGTTTGGGATTTTGATTTGGATTTGGATTTAGATTTGGATTTAGATTTATTGTAAGTGAGAGAAAATAAAATTTAATGTTATTTTATAAATTTGGAATTAATAATTTTATTATTAAAAAATGATAAAACAAAACAAAAAAGGTTGAAAAAGAAGACTAGTGGTTAAAAATTGTCTTGGACCCACAAAAAAATGGTAATTGTTCTAATCCTACCATATGAGACTGGATTTGTTGAATCCCTTCGATCCAGCATTCTGACAACTTTCAAATCATGTTCATTTAAACCAAACAATTGATTTATGACCTCTATCAACCTAAACCTGGTAAAACCAGCTTACCAAACAGACCCTTAGAGTTTTAGCCATTTATATTGACTTGACAAGTAAATCCATATTCTACTGATATTACGTAAACACATGCGGATAAATTACTAGTCTAATTAAGATTGATCTCTTGAAATTCAACTCTTAATTTTAAGGGTGAAAGCTAAAGACACGCAACGTGATTTTTCAGAACTACCGATGACGTAACGAATTTTAAAAATTACCATCAGACGTAATATACTTTCAAATTTGGAATAACGACATGATACGACCTGTGAGCTAACAAGTTACCGTGTCACAAACTTTCAAATATGATGAAATGGTCCCCGTGACTTGCGTTGACTTTCACGGTCATCCTTTGACTTTATTTTCGGTTAAAAAGTTTCGAGAATGGTCCTTATGGTCATTAACTTTCGATTTAATCCGCTTTTTCCGCTTTCATCCGCTTTGTCGGTTTTCTTACGTTTTGTCGTTTTATCGGTTTCATCCGTTTTTGCCATTTTCATACATTTTGTCCGTTTTATCCGTTTTCTTACGTTTTGTTTGTTTCTTTCGTTTTGCTGTTTTCATCTGTTGTTTTACGTTTTGCTCGTTTTAAATGCGTTTTATCGGTTTTAATTGTTTTGTCCGTTTTCTTACATTTTGTCCGTTTTCTTATGTTTTGTTCGTTTTGTACTATTTCAACGGGTTGAAAATTTTTCCAAAAAAAAAATTTGGAAAAAATTTTCCAAAAAACTTGTAATTTTTTCGCAATTTTGAAAAATAAATAGGAAAAAAATTTCAAGAAAAATTTGAATAAAAAAAAATTCAAATTTAAAAAATATATTTTTCAAATATATATTTTTTAAAAATCTTTAAAAAAATTTGAAATTTTTATTTTCAAAAGTTTTAAAATATATCAAAAAATTTTGAAATTTTTTATTTTCAAAATTTTTAAAAATCTTAAAAAAATATTTGAAAATTTTGAAAATAAAAATTTCAAAATTTTTTTAAGATTTTTTTAAAATATATATTTGAAAAATATATATATTTTTTTAATATTTGAAAATATTTTTTATTCAAATTTTTAATTTTTTTCAAATTTTTTCGAAATTTTTTTTCCTATTTATTTTTCAAAATTGCGAAAAATTCCAAATTTTTTTTGGAAAATTTTTTCCAAATTTTTTCTTTTGGAAAAAATTTCAACATGTTGAAATAGTACAAAACGAACAAAAACGTAAGAAAAAGGGACAAAATGTAAGAAAACTGACAAAAACGAATTAAAACCGATAAAACGCATTTAAAAACGAAAGCAAAACGTAAAACAACATATGAAAACAGTAAAACGAAAGAAAATGATAAGACGAGGAAAACGGATAAAACGACAAAATGTAGAAAAAGGCCAAAACGGATGAAAACCGACAAACGTAAGAAAAACCGACAAAACGGATGAAACGAAATAGAGAAGGCGTCTGGCGGATCCCGTGAATACACTGGATGGATCCTCAAGTAAAGGATTCGTGGGATCCGGGGCGATGAGATGTTTTACCTATAAATAGTGAGTCATTTCTTCATTTTAACTCACCCTTTTACACATACTTTCTCCTAGTATTATAAACTCTCTAACCTCAGATCCAAAGGATCTTTCTATGTAGTTTTGTGTTTGTGTGATTCTCTAGGTTCCTCTTAAAGGCGAGATCACCACCTCTTGAAGTCGAGCAAGCTAAAGTCCATGAGTTGCCAAGCTTCGTCATCATCAAGACTGCTAAAGTTCTCTTGTTGATAGATTTTTCTTCCTCCTTATAAGTGTTGTGTTGAAAGCATAGGTGAAAGATGTCAAACGGATCAAGTCGAAGGCATTAGTGAAAGGTGCCAAAGGTCCGTGTCGAAGGCATTAGTGAAAGGTGCCAAAGGTCCGTGTCAAAAGCATTAGTGATCGGTGCTAAAGGTTCGTGTCAAATGCATTAGTGAAGGGTGCCGAAGGGTTGTGTCAAACGAATTAGTGAAAGGTGCTAAAGGGTCCTATTGAAGGTACTAGTGAAAGGTGCCAAGGGTGTACAATCGATATGGTGCATCGATGTACAAGATAGTTAGTTTGGGTTAAAGGATATTGATATCCTTGATGATGATGGGTCTCCTTTGGGATAGGTGTTGTGTAGTGTTAGGTAGTAGTTCCTCATTTATAATGGAACTCGGTATCTAGCCTTGTACCGGATAAAGTGTAGGCAACGTTGTGATAGGTTTGGTTCTACCTCGTGGAAGAACCCGGTGTCTAGCCTTGTATCGAATAAAGAGTAGGCGACATTGTGAAGGCTTCTCCGCCACAAGGAGTTTGTGTTGTGTAGTGCTTACGAACTCTCGAGTAGGTGACTCGGGGAGTGGAGTAGGGCAAGGAAGGTGTCCTTGTAGCCGAACCACTATAAACACTCGTGTCATGGTTTTGTGTTTCTTACTCTTTACCTTTGCATTACTTACTTACATACTTATCTATAAACATCCAACATACACATCGAATATATTGACATAAATCGATCTAAATAGTTTAAAACGCAGTTTTAATCGGTAAAACTATTCAACCCCCCTTCTAGTTTTCCACAATTGGTACCAGAGCTTCGTTACCAAGTTTTTTAGAGTATGTTGTACTTTTAAAACTTGATATGATACGTATATGATTGAAAACTACAAAGAAGAAAATCTTTTAAAAATAAATTTTTTATTTTTATGTTGGATAGTGATAGATTATTCTAACAATTCGTCTTTAAGAAATCTTCTTGCTAGGACTATTCCAAAGTCTTCATTTCTATCTATAGAAAAATGAAGTCAACACTTAAAGAAGAACCCAAAAGTAATCACAACCTACTTCTACCGAGTACAATGGCTCACTTTAAAAGCTTATGAAGTATTTCGGGTATATGGTCTCTAAAAACCATATCAAGAGGTTAAAGGTATGTTCACTTACCCACAAACTAGCTAATCTTTATTTATAGTACGCTTATATGAATATGGTGATGATATGTGTCTTTCTCCTATGATAAAAACCATGCTTTTACATATTTTCTTATAAAACTATATGAACACATGAATTAGGATGTTAACTTCAATAGTCGCAAGTTTCTAAAAAGTCTCTCTTCACCACTTTCCTTACTTACTCATCATCGGGAATAGTATTCCTCTTTGATACTCTTAATTATACTAAAGATCATCAAATCTACGCCGTCCTCGCAAAATAGATCTTTGATGGTTAACTTATCAAAAATCAATTAACCATCAAAACACCTTGGCCAAACATCTATTCAAATAGGAACCTCATTCTACAAGTTCTTTTTCAAAATAAGTTATTGTATAACTTATCACAAGTAAAAAGAATAAATCCAAAAAATTTGTTTGTCTATAGTAGCCGGATTCCACAAGTTGTACTAGCCGGATCCCTAAAACAAGGGATCCGGCGGAACCGTGTCACATAAATCAGCTATACGTTTTTCGAAACCAAAATAATTCATTTTCCCTCTCTCCACAAACACAAAAACGACCTAACTTCTGCTTCCATCTCCATAGGGCTTCATATTCCCAAGCATCTCATTCTTGAACATTATTGTAAGTAATTACACTCATATGTTCTATTCATCATCATCTTCATCCTACGGTTTATGGTTTTAGACTTTTCAATTAAGATTCAATTGATCACAAATTGAAGAAATTAGGTATTGCAAAAATTAATTACAAAAGGGTTCTATATAATTAAAGGTTTTTCAAAATAACATTGTTAATACAAATCAAAACCATAAACCCATCTTGACAAATTTTACCTAATTGGAATATTTGTTTTCTAGGATAAATCATGCCTAAAGCTACCCAACAAGATCACCACGACACCGTCCACTACCTCTTTAGATACTATCGAAAAGAAGAGCTTTCCAAAACCAATCGCAAAATCTTCAAAAAGCTTGAAAAATGACTTATCCACGAAGGTCGTGTAGTTAAGACATGTTTCATTGAAAACACCGACATTCGTCAAGTCTTCTCGGCAATTAACTTTGATTGTCTCTTAGATATTGATGAACAAATTTGTCCGGTTTTTATCTTTGAATTTCACAAAAGTGTTAGGATCATTCGAAACAATGATGAAAGCATCTCAATCGCTTTTATTGTTAACAACCAAAGCATTACCTTACCCCTCAACACCTTTGCACAAATTATTCCCATTCCATGTGAAAGAATTTGTATGTATTCCCAAGATTGGGCAATATCCGCTCAATCCTTTGCACTTGACCCCAAACCAATCTATCACACTCCTCTCGATGACCCCATAGTGGTTCGAGATACCATCTTCAAAATAAGAGCCGACCAATATCGTCTAAACCGCAACAAAGAACTCATCAACCGTGATCCCTTTCAAATGGAACTCTCCGAGATAATTCCCATTTACAAAAAATGGGAAGAAATCCTTAGAGAAAATGTCATTTGTTTGGTCGGGAACAAAGACCATCCCAATGTGTGTCTTGCCCAAATGATCTATTGTCTCATCCACCAAAGACCATTCAACCTTGCCTATTACATGGTGAAGAGAATGGTAGGTGTGTTCAAAGTCAAAAACATGGTACTTCCCTATGGTATGCTCCTAACACGACTCCGTGAGTATGTTAGTGCAATGCAACCTTCGCCTATCAACGATGATCATTTTCTTGCCAACCATGTTATGGTACCAGTTACCAAACAACCTTCTAAACGGCTCATGATCAATGGAAAAAGGCCTCGTGCTATCTCAGACTCTTCAGACAAAGATGAAGAAGAAGTCGACCGTGTATCTTACTTCTAAATCAACCCCATGACCTACTATGAACAACTTCCCACTCTTCCAAATGAGTCGGAAGAATTCAAGCAAACAAAGGGGATGATCAAATGCCTAACTCACTACCTCATGAATTCGGGAAAGAAGAAGGGAAGATATTGACGAAAGAGACATTATGATTGTCTTTATGGTTATATTTTGTGATCATTAAACAATTGTACGCTTATGATTGTGCAAAGACTTAATTTGTTATCTTTATGTTTGGCTGTTATCATAATTACTCGCCTTTATGTTATGATTGTGTGTGATATTTACTTACTTTGATGTTTGCTTACAGTAGAAACTTGTAGTATTAGTATGCATCATCTAGTGAAAAATCTGCACACTTTTTGTAAAGCTACTGATCTGCAGTAGCCGGATCCCTCACTTTGAACTAGCCGGATCCGGGCAGACACAAGTGGATTTGTAGACCTTCACACATCAAACCATTCCTCTATACCACATCATACTAGCTAAACATGATTCTTTAGGATCACTCAAGTCGTCCTCAATCTCAGTAGGTCTCACACTCACTCATATTTAACTTAGGATCACATTCAAGGTGTTTTTAATTTATCACTCCACCAAAACTCATCATC
The DNA here is from genome assembly GCA_022545495.1 of Chrysanthemum lavandulifolium. NCBI lineage: Eukaryota > Viridiplantae > Streptophyta > Magnoliopsida > Asterales > Asteraceae > Chrysanthemum > Chrysanthemum lavandulifolium. The sequence continues at coordinate 230,693,776 of CM040238.1, read as the reverse complement.
CTTTCGCTCAAAAGCTCACTCATTATTCCTCACATCTCAAGACACCTAGTTTAATATTTCTCTTAGTTTTAGCAAATTGATTTTAGTCATCCTTACCTCAAAATGGGCCAAAAACTAGTTTTTCATTTATCATGGTTTTTAAAGAATTTTCCAAATTTCTTTTAAACTACCATCTGATCTCTAGGATTATTTGACTCCACTTGACACTCTCAAATTTCTTAGTGTCATATTTGATTACCCATTGGTGCTCATAAAGCCCCATCTCTTTCCATAAAAGGCAATCATTAGCTACCATCAATCATTTGTCTTGATCATTTAATACCCTCTTCATTTAAGACACCTAAGAAGACTGAAACACTCAACATGTATAGGTACTAGACCTTACAAAACATCATTTTCCTTTTTTTTGGCTACTGAGAGTTAGATCCCAAGGTTTAGCCTAGACGGATCCCTCATTTGAGGGAACCGTGGGAACCCGCTGCACAGATTCAGCTAATCCTAGATAAAACAATCATTTCAAGCTTTTCTTGCTAACTTGAACACTCCATCTTGTCTTAATTGACTTCCTTGATTAGTGCAACTCTGAAGTTGACTCTTGTGCATGCAAGTCATTGCATTTTGAAGGATCTTAGTGGTTTAAGCTTTGAATTCACTTACCAATTCCTTTCCTTTATAAACTCCTTTTGTTAGTACCTCTAAGTCACCATTCATAACATCATTCTCAGCAACTAAAAGCCTCTATTTCACTAACCTTTTATCATCATGAGGAAAGCTCCGAGTGCCAAATCCTCCACCAAAGGACCACCCAAGAAACTTGCTCGTGTTGTTCATGAAATTTCTTCAACCGAATCATCACCCATTAAATCCACAAACGCTAGGATTTCCCCTCAACCAACTAAACCAATCAAACCAATCCCTAAAAGGATTGTCCCCACAAAACTACCCTTGCCAAACACTACTATACCTCCTAAACCAAACACCCTTATTTCCACTAAACCATCACTCTTAGTGCCTAGAGCCATATCATTCACCACTCCACTTTCATCTCCACACCTTTACAATTTAGAGGACTTGCCTTCTAGGCCATCTCATCCTCCACCATTGCCAATATTCTCCTCAATTGAGAGAATAGCGCAACAACAAAATCATGGTGTTGAAACAACACTAGCACCGGTATCATTTTCTCCGTCACCCTCAAATAGTCCACTTTGGATTATGAGGAACCAACAACCGGATCACATGGAAGTAGACACCTCTCTACCACCACAAGCATCCTTAGTTGAACCACCTCCAACTTCATCAAACTTACCCCCACAAAACCCTTCTCCTTTTGTGGAACCTCAACCCAACCTTCCATCTCAAGCCACTCCTTTCCTACCACCACCATTCCATAGCCATGACAAAGATTGTTATCATTGTCAACATGTTGAAGGTTCGGTACATGAAGTACGTGACGAGCTACGTTTCATGTTCTATAACCTCGAACTTTTCGATGAGGTTAACAAACCTAAACTTCCTTGAGCTTAGGGATTCAAGTGGTGTTCTAGTCTTAAGCTTAACTTTGTTAGCAGGCTTATATGTAGGCTCGACCAATGTTGGGTTATGTGTAGGCTTGACCCATGTTGGGTTTAGGGTTGTTTATGTGTACTACTTGTATATATACCAAAACCGATGTTTAGGGTTTGGATAATCAATATATCAAACAATATATTATCTTACATGGTATCACGAGTTTCACAACCGATCCTAAATCCACCTGTTTCTGCTTCCGCCTTGTCGATCACTATTGTTGTTTCCCTTTTGTGATCGACTGGAGTTTTTTTTTTATCGACTGAAGTATCAGTCGTGTTCCTGTTTCATTGGTTCGTTGGTTTCATTGATCGACTGAAGTATCAGTTGTGTGGTTCGTTGGTTTTATTGTTCCTGTTTCACGACTAAGTTTAGTCGCTTTGTTTTTGGCTAAGTTTAGCCTGGTTCGTTGGTTTTCACTGTTATTGCTCGTGGTAGACTGTTACTATTACTGATCGTTGGCTAAGTTTAGTTGCTTTGTTTTTGCCTAAGTTTCAGTCGTGTGTTTGGTTTGGTTTCTTCCCTTTAATGTTACTGTTGCTCTTGTTCTTGATCGACTAATTTTTGGCACTTGTTACTGTTCGATATAATCATAATCACAAACGACAACCCACCCCCACACCGACACTTACCCTATCGGACAAATTAATGGCTATGAATCATTTAACCACGTTTGTTCCCGAAAAACTAGATGTCGATGCGATGAATTATTCCTCGTGGATGTATTACTTTTCCCATCTATGTCATGGCTATGGGATTTTGGATCATCTTGTTGATCCTGTTTCTTCTTCATCCACTACGCCTCCTACGGATCTACCACCAAAGGATGCAGAATGGACCAATATCAATTTCATCATTCGGTCTTGGATATTCTCCACACTTGCTCCTTCACTACAGACACGTTTGGTTGATCTTAACCCTAAAACTGCAAAGGCTGCATGGACACATCTTGCGGCTATTTTTCAAAACAACAAGCGTCCGCGTGCTATGGATTTGAAAGCTGAACTTCGCAACTTCAAGCTTGGGGCTTTATCTATTGATGGGTATTTTCAAAAGATTGAATCTATTGTTTCGGTTCTTAATGGTTTTGGTTCCCCTCTTAGCAATGATGATGTTGTTACTTTCGCGCTTTAGGGTTTACCTTCCACATATGAGACCATCTCAACCATTATAGTTAGTTGGGAACCCTTTCCTAATATCCAAATGGTTAGATCATTGTTGACTACTCATGAGATGCGCCTAAAGTCTAGGGTTCAAGACCCTCTTGTCGATGCTACCTTGATGCGCGTACGGAGCGCGTTCGGGGTCAAATGAACTTCAATTTCGTCGAGCAAGTTTTTTAACCACCTAGGCAGTGAACCTAATCGTTGTAGTGTAGTATTGGGTAAGCCTCGGGGATTGATATCGTTCTCTAGGGGAATAGGAATGCTAGCAAGAAATGTATGACGGAAGGTGGGGTTGAGGATGATTTTTTATCTTTTGTTGGTTTTAGAAAGCTAAGGTAAAATCTCGGGGCAATTGGTTGGGAGGTGGTACCTCACCGATTACTCTACTTATCTAAGTATCTAATTATCTAGTTACTACGGGTAGTCTTATGTCTATTTGATGTGTGCTCGTATGATGATTATAAATGTGTTTACCTAGATACTATTACTCCCTAGTTATCTTTTATTGGTCGGTTGAATTGTCACACCTTATCTTAACGCGTTGTATTCCTAAGGTCGTAGGGTATGCGTAGTCCCTAGTTCTTTAAGGTTATCTCTTGGGTTTGACATACGAAGTCGGCAAGCCTTGGCTATCTCATTCATAAACCACACATTCATAAAGCATACTCAAGTATTAAATACAACGAATGATGCCTAGTTGCACTCCTAAGCCAATTTACAATTAAGATAAGAAACAACATAACAATAATCAATAACTAGGTTTCATAGATCTAAGCAAACACACAAGAAATTTAGCTAGACATGGTAAACAAGCAAGCATACACACAATTAATCGAATAAGGGATAGACATAATGTTACTCTGGATTAAAAGACTTATCTCGATGTGTAAAATAGGCTATAGGACCCTAAGATACTGTCCAAATCGGACTACAAACGATTTAGGGTTTTTTCTCCAAAAGTCTACCTCTACAAATGCAGAAAAATCGAATTCTATATATAGATTTACAAGTGCGACGGCGTCACCTTTTGCATGGGACGTCGTCAGCTCGCCGTCATTAGGTTCTCGTTTGGGCCAAGTCATCGATGGGACGACGTCACCTTAGAGTTGTGACACCTTCAGACTTTAGTTGGGACGTCGTCTTGATTCTAGATCTGGTTCGTCGGAGATGAAAACTCTGAGTGACGCCCTCCTTTTTTATAGCGTGACGCCGTCAGGTTATGTGAACAAAATTTCCACTGAGCCATCTGGTGCATGTTTTGATCAAGTCATCATAGAGGGACGGTGTCGCCCTTTGATTGGGACGCCATCAGGTACTGTTGATCAGCTTTGAGTGGTTTCGATCTTGAATTTGCCATTTTCTTCGTGTACTTGCTCCTTTTCATCCAAATATGCTTCATTATAATATTTTGCTTCAAGAGACCTAAAAGTGAAAAGGCGAAATTAAGCAAAGAGCGGATATAAAAGTGGTCGATTTAGGGCTTAAATGACCCCTAAAATCGTCGTTTAAATCCTTATCAAATATCCATACACTTGGTATTTGCTTATCCTCAAGCAAATGTGCTTTTGGCCAATCAATTTATAAGTTAGGGGGCATGAAGCATGGGTTTAAATGATTCACAACAAGTAAAAGCACCACAATAGTTATAACAAGCACGAAAATTATACACTAGCACCTCACAAGGGGTGTTTGGATTCTCTCTTCTCTCGGGTTTTTATGAAATATAATAAATGGAAATGGAAGATAAACACTCATTATCTGGCATAGTACATAGATTGCCATAGGATTGAGACTAGATCAAACATCCACCGCTTTGGCGTAAGCACCTAGGAACAACTATCTAAGAGGTCTTTACAAGGGTTGTAACGTTAGGCTTACGGTAGGGAAACAAAAGTTTTTGTTGGATGGGGGATATTTAGTGGTGGCAAGTCAAAAATCTTATGTTACAAGCATGAAAAGTGTGGTGTTGCTAAGCCAAGACTCGACTCACTAAACTCTATATAACTTGAAACAAAACAAACATAAATTAAAAGACATAAACATAAAGATAGATGTAGGATGGTAGCCCGTATGTTTTTATTTATTATTTTTTTTACACTCTCTTTTTTCAAATTTTTTAGACATACATTTTTACTCTACCATCCTCTACGATAACATCAAAATATAAGGGATTTATAAGAGCATCCCTACACTTGAGTTTTTATTTCTTTAACACTAACTGACCCGATTTGAAAAGATCAAAACACTTGGAGTATCTAATTACGTAGACAAAGGGAATTTGAATTTATCGTTCTTTCCCGTTACTCCATAAGATATTAGTTTTACTCATGAGTCCCAATCGTCCCAAAACCGTGTACAAAAGATATGACTCGACTTAGCAACCATGCAAGTAACTAGATATTTGAACTAAAAGTTTAGTAATGATAACAATAATGCACTAAAGGTGAGTGCATACAAGGTAGGCTAAGGCGATTTGGGTGTACATTTGAGGGTGGATTGTAAACAATGCTCTTCATTGATATTCGTAAAACCGAAACATCACGAACCGCGAAAAGCATAGGCTCGAGGGGTTAAGTAGGGGGTATCGTGTACTAAAGATGAGTACATCGCAGGGTATGGGGTAATTACTCAACCGATGTGGAAGAAGTAATTATAATCTGAGTTTCAAACAAGGGTTATCCTAATGCCTCTTTTCATTTAGTTATTCCTAACTACACAAGTGTAGTCTCACTAGCGATCTCGGAATGCATCACAAAACAAGTTCTAGAATCTATTATACTACCGGTACACTCTCTAAGCATTAAAGGTGAATGCTTTTATTCCTAAAGATGTGAGGCGAACCTCACATTTTTAGGGTGGAATTTGAGTGGTAAACGGTTTTTGTGCTAGTCATATAATTCCTATCCATGAGACGCTTTAATAAGATTAAATTTTAGCTCGTACATGTCATAAAAAATTTTAAATTTGGCGCTAAAATTGCTCTAACCAATATTTCTCATAGTTTATTACACAAATTACCAAGGACAAGACAAATAATCAAGTGATTGAATAGTTTATAAGTTCCCGTTTTATTCTCCCTCCCTACACTTAAACTGAACATTGTCCCCAATGTTCTCCGAAAGTATCAAAGTTATGATAAAGGAAGGTAAGTAAGGAAAACAAACTAGTACTCCCCTGATTAGCTAGGTAGGATCCATGTGAAGTTGTGGTTAAATTCTTTCCAATAAGAATGTGTGGAAAACAAGAAGGGGGTTGAATAGTTTTACCAATTTAAAACTTCCTTTTAAATATTTAGATCGACTTATGTCAATCTATTTGGTTGTTTATGTTGGACGTTGATAGATAGATATATAAGCGTGTAATGAAAGATAAAGAGTAAGCACATCACCACGACACAAGTTATTTATAGTGGTTCGGCTACAAGGACACCTTCCTTGCCTACTCCACTCCCGAGTCACCTACTCGAGAGTTCGTAAGCACTACACCAAATCTCCTTATGGTGAGAAGCCTTCACAACGTCGCTAACCTTTTTCGGTACAAAGCTAAATACCGAGTTCTTTCACACCAAGGCGAACCACACCTAACACAGCGTCGTCTACCCTTTATACGGTGCTAGGCTAACCACCGAGTTCTTTCACACCTTAGGAGAACTAATCCTATCACAATGTCGCCTACCCTTTATTAGGTACTAGGCTAAGCACCTAGTTCCATTACTATGGAGGAACTACTACCCTTCACTTATTAATAACACCTAATCTCAAGGAGATCTACTCCTTGTTACAACACCATTAAGGATATCACCATCCTTGTAAACAAACAAATACTTATATGTATAACGATGCACCTCATCGATTATACGACCTAGGCATTCTTCCCAAATGCTACTTAATTTGATTCTTCGGCATCCTTCACTAATGCCTTTGACACAATGCTTGGCACCCTTCACTAATGCCTTCGTCTGGACACCTATAGCATTCTTCACTAATGCTCTTGACACGAACGATAAGCACCTTTCACTAATGCTTTCGTCTTGACACTTTCGGCATCCTTCACTAATGCCTTTAACCCAATATCTATGGAGGAAGGAAGAACTATCAACAAGAGAACCTTAGTTGTCTTGATGATGATGAAACATTGCAACTCATGGACTTGAGCTTGCGTCTTCAAAGTGGTGATCTCTCCTTTAAGAGGAACCTAGAAGATCACACAAAACAAAAGACAAACTACATAGATCACTTGGATCCGAGGTTAGAGGTTAGAATACTTGGGGAAAGTATGTGTGTAAAGTCATCAATAGAAAGGAAGAAATGGCTCTCTATTTATAGAGAAAATTCTCTCTTGTTTCCGGATCCCACGGATCCTTCCACTGGGATCCGGCTAGCACAAAGCCGTGGATCCGTGGAACGCTCCTCTTTACCCATGGGTATTTTTGGTTATGGGTCATGGGTCATGGGTTATGGGTTGATCCATGGTTTTCTTTCTAGATACAATGAACTTGGTTAAGTGGTATATATAAAACCATGGGTTATGGGTCAATACCATTTGCTAGTTTTACCCATTTAGTATATACTTGTTTTACCCATTTTAGTATACTTAGTTTAAGTATATGCTAACCCAATATGTAAACACTAGTTGTTGTACATATGTATTTAAATCATAAAATCACTTGTACTTGTTTTAGTGTTTTATGTGAAAACGTAAGTGTGTTAGAAACTATTAACTCAAACTATTTACGTATTCTATTTGTTTCGTTAAAATGATTTTGCGTTTGTTATCGACAAAACATTAGAAGATCGTAAAATATAAATAAACGTTTTTACGGCTTATTTGTATTAACAATCTCCCCTTTTGTTGATGACAAAACATAAAATTATTTTAAGGAAAAGCTAAAATTAAGTAAAAGTTTGAATTTATAGTTTTTACTTTCTTCTCCCCTTTTGTCGAAACAAAAGTGTTAAAAGAGACTAACACAATTTTATAAAAAATGTAAAATGTAAAGAGAGCAAGTGGCGGGAATGGTACTCGTCTTAACTCCCCTTGACGAGTCCATCCCTTTGAAAGGGCATCAAGGACATGGCGTAAAATAAACTAATTGTGTTTGCAATTAAGTTTGCAAATGGTTCGTCTAAGTGAAAAACGTGCTCCCTTGAAGATTGCAAAGATGCAATGGGGTATCATGAAGTATAATCCAAAAAACGGTTTAATGTTGCAAATGTTTTTGCAATATCGTTTGACACAAAGCTCCCCCTAGCTTTATGGTGTCAAAATCTTCATGTGTTATTTTGAAAATCTACAAAGTAAAGGTTAGAAAAATAATAGTATAGTGCATAATTTCCTCCAAATAAAACTCAAGTTAGTAGAAATTTGTGCTTCTGATCCACGGATCCCACGGTTCCCTTCTTGAAGGGATCCGTCTAGGCATTATGGAGGATCCTACATGTCTGCTGACGTTTCTTGACAATGAAGATGTGTCAAACAATGCTAGTGGAGACAATATATGTGCAATAAAGAGCACAACACAGAATAATCAAAACATATAAATGTTCATTCAATAAAACAAGAGATAACCAAACAAATCTCTAAGACTAAGAGAATGAACTAGGACATACAAGTACCACTCAATACTAACTAGTTACTAGACTTAAAATACTAAGATGTGCATGAGTCTAGGGATGAGTGGACTTGTTGATTTGATCCAACTTTGCAAGAAGATGATTAAACATGAATGTATCTCATTTCGTACTTCTTGAACAAGTTCTTGAGTGTTTAGACAATTTGGACAATTATTGTCTTGGTTTGAGCCCGGAGGGAAATGGATATTTTGAGGAGGCTCAATGTGTGTTTGCGGGTCTTCATTTTAAGAGGTAGAGAGTGGTTCTAAAAATGAGGGTGGTAATGGAACTTCTTCCATATGATCAAGGTTGTTCCTTGTCTCCCATGATGGGCTAGTTGGTGTTTTAGGTGGTTCCCTATTTAACGAAAAGGTTGGTGAATGGGAGTTTCTTTGTGGTGAGTGAAATAATGAATAGATGTTTGGGTGAGGGAGAGGCTCATTCGACGAATGTAGACCATGCTTAATGAATGTTGGTTTAGATGGCTTGCTAGAACTAGCCATGTTTGGTTTTGAACTAGATGATCCTTTTTTCTAGTCCGAAAGGTTTGATGTTAATCCTTGCGGTTCTCTTAGCTTTTGGATGAGTTTGATGAGGTGAAACTCTAGCATCATTATCTCTAATGGGAGATGTTTCGGTGGATGAGATTTCATGGATCATTTGACCTTTTCTTTTGGATGATCCTATGGTTGAAGAGTTGTTGCTAAAAGCCTTAGTCATAGTGATGATAATGCTTGCAAGAACTTCTTAGTTGCTGATTTTTGATATGTGAGTGAGAGTGGTGACTTAATCCTAAGGTTGTTTGGTTTATAAAGAATAGTTTGAATTAAGAAATTAAATTCTTGACCACTTAGAAGACTAGGCATGCTCTTAAGGTTTTGATCAGCTCTAGAAGGATAATAAATGAATGCTAAAAGTGGTTAGAGAACCAAAAAGGTGAATTGAATATGGAAGTCGATTGAGGCTCTTCTGACTACGGATCCCATGGATCCTTCTCATGAGGATCCGTCTGGTTAAAGACACAGGATCCGCCAATCGATGTGTTTTAGGTGAAATGATTATGCTTTTGCAAGGTTTATTATCAATGGATTTCGAGGTTTTGACTTAATTTTGAATTCTTTAACTGTTGGATATCTCAAATCCTCAACCATAACAAGTAATGGTGCTTAATGATGGTTTTGGCCAAGAAAATTGACCTTGGGTAGTCTAACTATATGTTTGACAAGGATTCCTTTTAATTTGTTGAGGAGAAATGGTGATATCAAGTCCTAAAAGTCGATGATGTCCTAGGATAAATTTACTAAAATCAAAAAAAAAAAAAAAAAATGAAAACTAGTTTTGGTCCTAATTTTGAGTCAAAGATGATTGAGATCAATTTGCTTAAAGTTGAATGGTAGACCAAGCTAAGTGCTATCAAATGTGATAGATAATGTGTGAGTGTTGGAGGCGGAATTATGGTGAGTTTTGACTAGTTGATAAAGAAAAACAATATTTCAAAAATATATCCTAGATAAGCCATGGATGAGAGTGAGGTTTTCAACTATTGGCGGAAGACTTAGTTGGCTCTAGTGTCTTGTGTTTGACTTGTTTGAGGTGATCTAGTGGACTATTATGATGTAGCCAAATTTGTTTTGCTCATCGGTGGTCACGGATCCCGCGGTTCCCTTATGGGAGGGATCCGCTAGTTCAAAGTTGGGATCCGCTACTGCGGATCGAAGAGCTTTCAGAAAATGTGCAACTTTGCACTTTATAGTAAATTCTTTTCCTAGTTGTTTCTATAGGGACTAAATGCAAGAACACAACTAATATAATTTCTATCAAAGTAGGAAAAGCTGAAATTTCTAGAATGAGTGACGACGACCACACCAGGAGGTCGTAAAATCTCATTTTCCAAATACCTAAGTTAGGATGTTTAGTGCCAAGAAATGGCAATACCTACATACTACAAGCATAGTTTAAATTGTTTACAAACCATTGTTTGAAATTGTTCATCATGCACTTGAGTCCTAAGACTTTACCTTTCTTTTCCTCCTTCACTTCTTCACCCGTCCTCCACTTTTATCAAACCATCTTCACTTCTTCTTCCTCAAGAAATTGGTGAAGCATTTGAAGATTCCCTTGGTTTCTTGCCATTCGGGTGATTCATTGGGATGTTTGGCAATTGGTTAATGTAGTCCAAGGGTCGAGATCGATATTTTCGAGTGGGTTGCTACTACTCCCTTCCTCCACCTTTCCTTGCCTTTCTCTTTCATCCGAGGAATCCGTGGGTGGATGTAGCCTCTTGCCTTCCACCATAAACCTTGTTGTTCTACCCTCGGTTAATGGTACCATAACCTTATTGCAAAAGCTATGATATAGGGATTGTGGAGAGGGGTCTAATGCAAAGATGAATTTGGCAAGACAGGTTAGAAGCATTGCATATGGAAGCACCATCTCTTCTTACACTTGTCATTCTCTTGACCATGTAGTAGGCAACATTAAACCGAGTATTGGTCACTAGGCAATAAATCATGAAGCTTAGACATGCGTTGGGGTGGTCCTTGTTTCCTACTAGGCACACCACATTTTCCCTTATCACATCTTCTCATTTCCTATACAATGCATACATTTCCGAAAGCTCCATTTGAAAAGGATCCCTATGGATCACTTTTGACTTCCTTGTAACTCTTGACGGTGATGCTCTTGGCATGAACACGGTGTCCCTCACCGTGGTTGCTTCCAGGATCAAAGTGTTGTAGATATCATGATGATCAACCATTGTGTGTAGTTGTTCCAAAGACCATTCATTTGAGTACATACAAACGCCTTGATATGGAACCCCTATAATTCTTCCAAACTCTATGAGCGAAAGATTGAACTCTTGCTCATTGATGGTGAATTCAATTGAGATGGACCCATCATCATTTCTAATTATACCCATTGTCTTGTAAAACTCAAGAACAAAGACCGGGCAAATTTGCTCGTTTATATCCAATAAACAATCAAACCCAATAGTTCCAAATACTTCCCTCATGTCGGTATTTGCGAGGAACGATGGATCAACAACTCTACCTTCATGAAAAAGTCTTCTTTCAAGCAACTTAAACGCTTTCCTATCGTCCGGACTTAAACCATCTTTCCTATGGTACATGGGTATGTAGTGAGAGGTGTCTTGGTAATCTTGTTGTTTGTTGCTTGGCATGATTGTTCCTAGATAATACAACCACAATGTGGTGTTAATGGTGAATAGTAACCTAAAGGGTTTAATCATAATTTTGCTCTCATCATCTTTGTTGAGTTCACGAAATGTGTTTAATTTGTATTAACAATGTTAATTCTTTGATTTAGATTATCTTAGAAAACAATGTGGTGACAAATTATGATAAACCCATTTGAACCCAACTCTTAAAGATGAAGATATTGTAATTCTAAGAATCAAGGAATTAAATTAACAATGTAGTGAAGATTATACTTACACAAGTGATTGTTAAGCTTGAGAAGAATGATCAATTTGCTCCTATGAGCAGATGTAGTTCTTGTTCGTGAGTCTTTGAGGTGAGAATGATTGTGGAACTTCCACAATGATCATTTCTAAGCTTATCTTGTCTTACATTGCACGGATCCCGCGGATCCCTCTCATTTGGGATCCCGCTAGTATAAGCGAGGATCCGGCATAACGAGAAAAGTCACTCAAAAATTCCTTGATAACTATGGTTTGGGAGTTCTAAAATCGCCTAATGTTTTGGTGTTAAGATTCTAAAACTTGTAGTTTGAGGTTTTGAAGATTAAGTATTATTCCTATTAGACGAGGTTCCTTTTAAGAATTAGTCATAATTCTTGGGAAGTTTTCAAACATTATAATAAAATCCCATTTTATTATAACATAAAAGTTTCACATGGATATTTATTGACATAGATGAAGTGTCAATAAATCCTTTGTGATGAATAATGATTGATGTTATCATATAACCAAGATATCATTATTATGAGTTGGTAATGTAGTTTAAATAAGTCGGGAGAAAAACAAATTTGATAGGGACTATAATATGAAAACTATAAGAACAATTTCTAATAGATCATGCAACTAACAACGAAAATAACAATAAACGTAAGTAATTAGAGATCATACATTTGCCAAATTAGTTAGATGATAAGGTTTTAAAAGGTACCATTTTGAGGGTCGTTTAAGTCCTTATTTGATCACTTTGTATCCGTTATTGCTTAATATCGTTCCTTTTCACTTTTAGGTCTCTTGAAGGCAAAATCTTTGGAATGACACTTATTTGGACGAAAAGGCGCGATATCTGAAGAAAATGGCCAAAGTCAAGAATCGAGACACTCAAATTCTTTGAAATACAAGGGACGGCGTCGTGTTTATCTGCGGCCGTCGGATCACTTTTGTGACGGCGAGAGCCAAATTGCTCATTTACAAGTGACGACGTCGGGCTTTAAAAGAGTAGGCCGTCACTACTCGGACGCTTTAGATTTGATCCGACGACGTCATAAAGCGAAGGGACGACGTCACAACCATAAGGTGGCCGATCAAGGTGATCAATCACAACATCTTGCCAAGTAGTTGATATTGTTTTGGCCATAACTTTTGCATACGAACTCGGTTTAGGTGATTCAAAAGCCAGCGCGACGAGCGAGAAAATCTACAATTCGGTGAAAAAAGTCATCGTGACGCCGTCACTCTTTATGTGTGACGCCGTCACTCTTGCCGACGTAAAATCGCCTATAAATATAACATTATAACTTCACTTTTTGTAAGCCCTAAACCCTAAGTCCGATTCGGGGTTTAGGTAGTGTTTTCCGACAACTTAAAGGGTTTCAAACACTCCATAAACATCGTGTAATGATTTGTTTGTTAATCCAATCCTATGGTATGTCTTCAATTATCATAATTGTTGCTTGCTCTTCATTAATTATGCTTGGCTAATTCACCTTGTGTTTGCTTATGATTGTATGAAACTTGTATATAATTAATTAGATCTTATTGATTTCTTAGTGATGCTTGTGTCTATCTTCATCATTAGGGGTGTGACAATTTCAATGAGTCTAATTGGTTTAGTTTATAATTCTTGCACCCTCTTGTCTCTTGTTTGATTGGTTGTCTCTTATCTTAATTGTAATTAGCTTAGGAGTGCGACTAGGCTATCGTTGTGTTTAATACTTGATAAATCTTTGATAGTTTATGAATGACTTGGTGGATTTCGTTTACTAAACCAAAGATAACCTTAAAGTTAGTTTATGAATGACTTAGTGGATTTTGTTTACTACACTTAAAGGTGACTTTAAAGAGTTAGGGAATGCACACTTACGACCTTAGAAAACACAAGCGTTAAGAATAAGGGCGTGACAATTCAACCATCAATAGGACGTGACAATTCGGTGGGTAGAATTGGATAGCTAGCAAGGAGTAATACATCATAAGTAGATCGCTTCACGTTCTTGGTAGACCCATAATTTAGTTAGTATCTTTTGGGATAGTTGACTAGCAACTAATTCCACCCTCCCTCAAAACCGAGATTCATAAAATATAAAAATACAAAATAATCATCCTCATCTTTAGACTTAAATCGACATATACTTTACCTAACGACACTATTCCCTAGAGAGCGATATCAATACCCGTGGCTTACCCTAATACTACACTACAACGATTAGGTTCACTGCCTAGGGTGTTGAAAAACTTGCTCGACGAAAGGAAGTTCCTTTGACCCCGAACGGCGTGTAAGCGTTATCAAGTTTTTGGCGCGCATTGCGGGAATAGTTATTGTTTAGGCTTGATTTCTATCTCATTTAGGTCTACTCACAAGATTCCTATCAAGTGAGATTTTTTTTCTTTTATTAGCTTCCTTGTAGTCTATCCCCTTCTTTGTGCCTTTGTTCGTAAAACTTGTCCATTGACTCTTCCGTTCACCATTATGGAGAAGCGAATCCACTATATCCGCGATTAGGTTTTTCATAAGAAATTATGATATTACTAAAGCGGATTATTCAAGATGGTGGGAAGAAAGTAACCAAGTCCATAAACCTTTTGAGGATTTCACCATTCCATCAAGCCCACAAAATACCTCATCTAGTGAAACCTATGCTTCGTTTGAGCCTTCACCTAGGATAGACTTTCGTGAACAACCTCCGTGTTTAGAAACTATTTTTAGTGAGGCCCTTAGGAGAAGCCGACCAAATTTATGAAAACATTATGGTAAGCAACCAAGCATTAAACCATAAGTTGGATCAATTACTAAATTGGTTTCATCACGACCTAAGGAAATATTACATGATGAGCAAATAGATGATGTAGATGTGATTGAGGATGAAGTGAAAAGTCTAGACCCACAAGGTATCCCACAAGCCCCACCATCATTTAAGGCATACACACCATGCGTGACTTACCGGAAGTAGTAGAAGAGACTTTAGGAATCCCAATGGAGGTAGAACATTTGAACCAAGCATAACTGGAGAATATAGGTTTGAATACTTGTAGTCTCGGTCTTACTCTTAGTTCTAGGGAATTTCCTAGTGTTGATGAACCGGAACCTCAATCTTTACTTCCATCCTTAGATAAGCGAGGAACCGACCCACCCATCAACCAATTTAGTCCGGGTAGTTTTAGGATGAAGGAAGCCATTCACACACCCCTTCACCTCACGTGGCATATTTCCACCCTAAGGGTGTGTATCGCTACTATCACCCGCACTTAAACTTAAGTGTAGGAAAACTTCCCTTTATCCGTTAAATAAGGGTAGAGTCGGGGCTCGTGACTCGAACAAAACAAGCGCTTCTTGGGAGGCAACCCATGTGTATTTGTTTTCATTTTTATTTGTGTGTCATATATCTTTTATTGATTGTTTATTCTCATGTTTGAATTTGTAAAAATGCTTTATTTTGTCTTTAACCTCGTCTTAATTACATATAAAGGTATTTTACATAAGGGATAAGTGTAGGGAGGATTACACGTTTTCAAAAAAGCGTGAACATGAGAATTACAATTATTTAAAAGATATACATGTGTGTTTGTTCGAGTCAAATGCTTGTATCGAGTCATAATGGATGTTTTTAGGAAATTTTTCCAGATTTTAAAGATAAAAATGTTCCAAAATTTTTTCGAGAAAATCGAGACCGGTTTTGTCATGATAACTGACGGCGTCGAGATCTCAACTGACGGCGTCGGGAGGAGTAAACAACTTCTACTTTTTCTCGTTTTACGTGCTACTTATAAATTTTTGGAATTTTCGGTCTTAATTTTCTAGAAAATCGCAAACATCCATTCCACAAGCATTATATCTTATTTAAGTGCGGAATTACATCTTGTTGTGATTTTTCTTTGTTCGGTTTGATGCGTTGGGTTGTTTGTTTTCTTCAAGTGTGCGGGTTTAATTTATCAAGAAGAAGATACATAAGATTGGAAGGAGCTTTTCACGCATAAATTCTTCTTGGAAAGGATTTAACCACCACTTCACACGGATCCTACCGAGCTAATCGGGGAGTATTAGTTTCTTTCGTTTTAATTACCTTCAATTATCATAACTTTGATACTTTCGGGAACATTGGGGACAATGTTCGGTTTAAGTGTAGGGAGGAAAATAAAGCGGGAACTTTGAAACTATGCTTATCCTTGATTATTTGCTTTGTCAATTGTATTTGTGTAATAAACCATGAGAAAATGTCGGTTAGGGTAATTTTGGCACCAAATTTAAAATTTTTCATGACATATAGGAGTGGGCCATTAGTCTTAACAAAAGCGTCTCACGGATAGGAAGTTGCATGACTAGCACAAAACCCTTTACCACTTAAATTCCACCCAAAATGTGAGGATCGCCCTTAGATTAGTAGGAATTAAAGCATTCATCTTTAATGCTTAGAGTGTGAACCGGTAGTATATTAGATTCTAGAACTTGTTTTGTGATGCATTCCGAGATCGCTAGTGAGACTACACTTGTGTAGTTAGGAATAACTAAATGATAAGAGGCATTAGGATAACCCTTGTTTGATACCGTAATATAATTACTTCTTCCACATCGGTTGAGTAATTCCCCACACCCTTTGCGTTGTACTCATCTTTAGTACACGATACCCTAGTTAACCCCTCGAGCCTATCCTTTTCGCGGTTCTCGTGATGTTTCGGTTTTCGGAATATCAATGAAGAGCATTGTTTACACCCCACCCCAAATATACACCCAAATCGCCTTAGCCTACCCTTATGCACTCACTTTTAGTGCATTATTGTTATCACCCAAAACCCTTAGTTCAATTATCGGTTGCTTGCATGAGTTGCTAAGTCGAGTCATATCCTTTGTATCTGATTTTGGGACGATTGGGATTCATGGGAAAAGTTAAAGTTTATGAAATGACGGAAGGGAGCGTTAAAATTCAAATTCCCTTTGTTTGCATAATAATGTACCCCAAGTGTTTTGATCTTTTCAATTCGGGTCAAATTAGTGTTAGAGTAATAAAAACTCAAGTGTAGGGATGTGCCTATAAATCCCTAGTATTTTGATGTTATCGTAGAGGATGGTAGAGTAAAAGTGTATGAAAAAAAAAAAAAAAAAAAAAAAAAAAAAAAAAAAAAAAAAAAAAAAAAAAAAAAAAAAAAAAAAAAAAAAAAAAAAACATACGGGCTACCATCCTACATCTATCCTTTAAATTTATGTTTGTTTATTTCAGTTATCTAGAGTTTAGAGTGTCGAGTCTTGGCTTATAGCGCCATTCTTCGTATGCATTTAACATAGAGATTTTTGACTTGCCACCACTAAATAGCCTATCCCACCAAACCCTTTGTTTCCTACCGTAAGCCTAACATTACAACCCTTTAAAGACCTCTTTGATAGTCTTTCCTAGGTGCTTACGCCAAAGAGATGGAGGTTTGATCTATTCTCAAGCCTATGGTAATCTATGTACTAGGACCGGTTAATGAGTGTTTATCTTCCATTTCCTATTTGTTATATTTCATATATACACCCGAGAGAGATGTGAGTATCCAAACACCCCATGTGAGGTGCTAGTATGTAATTTCCGTGCTTGTTATGACTTTTTCGGGGCTTATATGTGTTGTGGACTGTTTTAAATCAATGCTTCATGACCCCTAACTTATAAATTAATTGGCTAAAAGCACATTTGCTTGAGGACAAGCAAATAACAAGTGTAGGGATATTTGATAAGGTTTTAAAAGGTACCATTTTGAGGGGTCGTTTAAGTCCTTATTTGATCACTTTTGTATCCGTTATTGCTTAATATCGTTCCTTTTCACTTTTAGGTCTCTTGAAGGCAAAATGTTGGAATGGCACTTATTTGGACGAAAAGCGCGAATATCTGAAGAAAATGGCCAAAGTCAAGAATCGAGACACTCAAGCTTCTTTGAAAATAGAAGGGGATGGCATCGGTGTTATTATGACGCCGTCGCATCACTTTTTGATGACTCGAGCCAAAATTGCTCATTTACAAGTGACGACGTCGGGCTTTAAAAAGTAGGCCGTCGCTACTCGGGCGACCTAGATTTGATCGAGACGACGTCGAAGCGAAGGGGACGGCGTCACAACCATAAGGTGGCCGTCACATGGTGATCAAGTCACAACATGTCTGTGCTAAGTAGGCGATCTTGTTTTGGCCATAACTTTTGCATCTGAACTCGGTTTAGGTGATTCAAAAGCCAGCGCGACGAGCGAGAAAATCTGATCGGTGAAAAAAGTCATCGCGACGCGTCACTCTTTATGTGTGCCGTCGCTCTTCTTGACGAGAAAATCGCCTATAAATATAACATTATAACTTCACTTTTGTAAGCCCTAAACCCTAAGTCCGATTCCGGGGTTTAGGTAGGTGTTTTCCGACAACTTAAAGGGTTTCAAACACTCCATAAACATCGTGTAATGATTTGTTTGTTAATCCAATCCTATGGTATGTCTTCAATTATCATAATTGTTGCTTGCTCTTCATTAATTATGCTTGGCTAATTCACCTTGTGTTTGCTTATGATTGTATGAAACTTGTATATAATTAATTAGATCTTATTGATTTCTTAGTGATGCTTGTGTCTATCTTCATCATTAGGGGTGTGACAATTTCAATGAGTCTAATTGGTTTAGTTTATAATTCTTGCACCCCTTGTCTCTTGTTTGATTGGTTGTCTCTTATCTTAATTGTAATTAGCTTAGGAGTGCGACTAGGCTATCGTTGTGTTTAATACTTGATAAATCTTTGATAGTTTATGAATGACTTGGTGGATTTCGTTTACTAAACCAAAGATAACCTTAAAGTTAGTTTATGAATGACTTAGTGGATTTTGTTTACTACACTTAAAGGTGACTTTAAAGAGTTAGGGAATGCACACCTTACGACCTTAGAAAACACAACGCGTTAAGAATAAGGGCGTGACAATTCAACCATCAATAGGGCGTGACAATTCGGTAGGTAGAATTGGATAGCTAGCAAGGAGTAATACATCATAAGTAGATCGCTTCACGTTCTTGGTAGACCCATAATTTAGTTAGTATCTTTTGGGATAGTTGACTAGCAACTAATTCCACCCTCCCTCAAAACCGAGATTCATAAAATATAAAATACAAAATAATCATCCTCATCTTTAGACTTAAATCGACATATACTTCACCTAACGACACTATTCCCTAGAGAGCGATATCAATACCGTGGCTTACCCTAATACTACACTACAGCGATTAGGTTCTTTGCCTAGGGTGTTGAAAACTTGCTCGACGAAAAGGAAGTTCCTTTGACCCCGACGGCGTGTGGCGTTATCAATCAACACCATCAAAGATATCACCATCCTTGTAAATAAACAAATACTTATATGTATAACGATGCACCTCATCGATTATCGACCTAGGCATTCTTCCCAAATGCTACTTGATTTGATTCTTGACATCCTTCACTAATGCCTTTGACACAACGCTTGGCACCCTTCACTAATGCCTTCGTCTTGACACCTATAGCATTCTTCACTAATGCTCTTGACACGAACGATAAGCACCTTTCACTAATGCTTTCGTCTTGACACTTTCGGCATCCTTCACTAATGCCTTTAACCCAATATCTATGGAGAAAGAAGAACTATCAACAAGAGAACCTTAGTTGTCTTGATGATGATGAAGCATTGCAACTCATGGACTTGAGCTTGCACGTCTTCAAGAAGTGGTGATCTCTCCTTTAAGAGGAACCTAGAAGATCACACAAAAACAAAAGACAAACTACATAGATCACTTGGATCTGAGGTTATAGGGTTAGAATACTTGGGGAACGTATGTGTGTAAAGTCATCAATAGAAAGCAAGAAATGGCTCTCTATTTATAGAAAAAATTCTCTACTGTTTCCTCGAATCCCACGGATCCCTTCCACTTGGGATCCGGCTAGTACAAAGCCAGGGATCCGTGGAACGCTCCTCTTTACCCATGGGTATTTTTGGTTATGGGTCATGGGTCATGGGTCATGGGTTATGGGTTGATCCATGGTTTTCTTTCTAGATACAATGAACTTGGTTAAGTGGTATATATAAAACCATGGGTTATGGGTCAATACAATTTGTTAGTTTTTACCCATTTAGTATATACTTGTTTTTACCCATTTTAGTATTCTTAGTTTAAGTATATGCTAACCCAATATGTAAAAACTAGTTGTTGTACATATGTATTTAAATCATAAAATCACTTGTACTTGTTTTAGTGTTTTATGTGAAAACGTAAGTGTGTTAGGAAACTATTAACTCAAACTATTTACGTATTCTATTTGTTTCGTTAAAATGATTTTACGTTTGTTATCGACAAAACATTAGAAGATCGTAAAATATAAATAAACGTTTTTACGGCTTATTTGTATTAACAGAATGCATGACTAATAAGCTTCATCCAATGTTGTGTTTCTTCTTCTTGCCACATATAACCTGCACACTTATAAGAAAACAGACGAAACCTTCGCGTAAAATCAACGGTAAAACTATATATGTCACAACTACACTAGAAAGCAAGGAAGATATAATGCTTGTGGAATGGATGTTTGCAGTTTTTCTAGAAAATTAAGACCTGAGAATTTCCAAAAATTTATAAGTAGCACAGAAAATGAAAAATTGTATAAAGCTGTTTACCTTAACTTTGCGTCGTCGGGGTTTTAATCTGACGCCGTCGGTAATCGACAAAAAGCGGTGCTGCGGCGTTTTTACGGAAAAATTACATCTTTAAAACACGAAAAAATTCACGCAAAACATCCATTATGACTATATACAAGCATTTGACTCGAACAAACACACATATATATACATATATATATCAATTTCACTAATTGTAATTCTCATATTCATGTTCTTTTAAAACGTATGTGATATTCCCTACACTTATCTTTTTGTAAAATACCTTTATATGTAATTAAGACGAGGTTAAAAACAAAATAAATCATTTTCACAAAATAAAACATGAGAATAAACAACAATGAAAAAGATATACGACACACAAACAAGCAAACAATTAAGCATGGGTTGCCTCCCACGAAGCGCTTTTCTTTATTTATGAGTCTTATAGCTAGACTCTAAGTCGTGCTCCTACGTCGTCTCGTTTTTCATCCTTAATGAAAACTCTATCATATTGACAAAATTCTCATCTATTTTTTACCTAGTTCCTAGGGTCAAACAATCCCTATAGTAGAGCCTCCTTTTCTCACATATAAAGTTCAAGCCTTTTTCAACATCTTTTTTGCTCTTTTCCTCAAAGGCTCTAATGTTATCTCGTTCATAGAGGGATAAAGGGCCATATCTGTTCATCTTTCAAGGCATCCTATATGTAATTTCATCGTCCCCTTCCGCAAATCTAATTGTTCCCTCGGACTTGTTATAGCTTAACTTAAATTTTTCAACAAACGGTTTTCCTAACACAACTTGGGACAAGCTATAGTCGATGACACATCCTATATCTTCTAGGACCATAAAATCAACTAAGTAGGTGAAGTTTCCTACAAACACGTGTACATCCTTGACCTTTCCCACAAAATTGCAAATCTCACCGGGATACTTAGGGTCCCTCCTAATCTTAAGTCGCTCATTCATTATGTCATTGTAAACAGCTAATGACATCATATTGATGGGAGAGTCCGTATCTATGTAAGCGTGCTCGAAATTCCTATATCCAATCATACAAGGGATCTTGATTTTCCAGGGATTTCCTCTCCTAATCTTTGGGCATTATGATGGGTGATCAAGGATTGTCGATTATGTACTGGTGATATGCAACTTCTTACTTAGTGGGATAGCAATTAAAATAGACACTAGTCTCCTCATTCTTACTTTCATTCACTAAGTCACCGCTTGAACTATTGCTAATCATGGAGCCAACAACAGAAGCGCTAACCGCTTTTTCAACAGCGTCCCTAATTGTATTCTCAAATACCCCACGCAAATCTTGAAGCTCATTGATTCTAACATTATGGTTGCGACGATGGTTGGAGGGGTGTTGGTCAATTGGTTGTGGTTTAAGTGGAAGTGGTTGATTTGGTGGTGGCTTATCACCTTCCATGATGAAAAGTGATATGGTTACGAACAGAGTCACGAAGAAGGGGGATAGACTACAAGGAAGCTAATGAAAATAAGAAAAAATCTTACTTGATATGAATCAAGCAAGGAACCTAAGCGAGATAAAGATCTAACTAGCTATTCTATTCCCGACAGCGGCGCCTAAAACTTGATGCGTGACGTGGCGCGCTCGGGGTAAAAGGAACTTCCTTTTCGTCAAGCAAGTTTTAAACCACCTAAGCAAATGAACCTAATCGTTGTAGTGTAGTATTGGGCAAGCCTCGTGGATTGATATCGTTCTCTAGGGAATAGGAATGCTAGCAAGAAATGTATGTGAGAAGGTGGGGTTGAGGATGATTATTTTTATCTTTTATTGGTTTTAGAAAGCTAAGGTAAAATCTCGTGGCAATTGGTTGGGGTGGTACCTCACCGATTACTCTACTTATCTAATTATCTAGTTACTACGGGTAGTCTTATGTCTATTTGATGTGTGCTCGTATAACGATTAAAAATATGTTTACTTAAATACTATTACTCCCTAGTTATCTTTTATTGGTCGGTTGAATTGTCACACCTTATCTTAACGCGTTGTATTCCTAAGGTTGTAGGGTATGCGTAGGCCCTAGTTCTTTAAGGTTATTTCTCGGGTTTGACATACGAAGTCGGCAAGCCTTGGCTATCTCATTCATAAGCCACACATTTATAAAGCATACTCAAGCATTAAATACAACGAATGATGCCTAGTTGCACTCCTAAGCCAATTTACAATTAAGATAAGAAACAACCTAATAATAATCAATAACTAGGTTTCATAGATCTAAGCAAACACACAAGAAATTTAGCTAGACATGGTAAACAAGCAAGCATACACACAATCAATCGAATAAGGGATAGACATAATGTTACTTTGAATTAAAAGACTTATCTCGATGTGAAAAATACGGTATGGGACCCTAAAAAACTGTCCAAATCAGACTACAAATGATTTAGGGTTTTCTCCAAAAGTCTACCTCTACAAATGCAGAAAAATCGAATTCTATATATAGATTTACAAGTGCGACGACGTCACCTTTTGCATGGGACGCCGTCAGCTCGCCGTCATTAGGGTTTCGTCTGGGCCAAGTCATCGATGGGACGGCGTCACCTTAGAGTTGTGACGCCATCGGGCTTCAGTTGGGACGTCGTCTTGATTCTAGATCTGGGCTGTCTGAGATGAAAACTCTGAGTGACACCCTCCTTTTTTATAGCGTAACGCCGTCAGGTTATGTGAACAAAATTTCCACTGAGCCGTCTGGTGCATGTTTTGATCAAGCCATCATAGAGGGACGGCGTAACCCTTTGATTGGGGCCGTCAGTCTTGTTGATCGACTTTGAGTGGCTTCGATCTTGACTTTGCCATTTTCTTCGCAGATTTGCTCCTTTTCGTCCAAATATGCTTCATTCCGATATTTTGCTTCCAAGAGACCTAAAAAGTGAAAAGGGCGAAATTAAGCAGTAATGGATATAAAAGTGGTCGATTTAGGGCTTAAATGACCCCCTAAAAGCGTACGTTTTGAATCCTTATCATACCTCCGCTTTTCCAATGGTTTTAGTGGCAAAAACCAACACTACGCCTCGGCGTGGTACTTCTTTGGAAAAGGTAAACAACCCGTGTTGGAGTTTTGCTTAAGGTTCTTGTAGGTTTGGGGATGCTTGTAAGTATCTACATAATGGTGTTCATGGCAAGTCTACTTTGCTTCCTCGTACCTCGGGCTCGGCTTCTAGTGTCTCGAATGTGGCACGCTCGGATTTGTATACGTTTCAAAATTGTTGGCTAAGTTTGGTTTAAATGCTACTAATTGCTTCACATCTACACCTCCTATTGTGTACAATGTTTCTAACCCTTGTGTTGTCCCATTTGGATCAGCCCAATCTTCGCAGTCCATAGGCTTACAGGGGCTTCAACAGCAGTTTTTTCCTAGTCCATTTGGGGGGTCAACGATTGGCTTGCCTGGGTTCTTTCCACAGGGGGTTCAGCAGCACCAACAAGGGGGGCTCGTTCCCTGCTCAGTTCACCGCTCCAACTGCGGGGGAGTGTTAACAGGCTTATATGTAGGCTCGACCCATGTTGGGTTATGTGTAGGCACGTCCCACGTTGGGTTTAGGGTTGTATGTGTGTATTACTTGTATATATACCAAAACCGGTGTTTAGGTTTTGGATAATAAATATATCGAAAATTATATTATCTTACAAACTTAGACTGATTACGAATCGTATTACATGTTTTTGTCATTCTCTTAGTTTTAGAGATATGTATATCATTTCTTGTATTTTTGTTGAATGAAATTACATGTTATATGCCATATGGTCTTGAGAATATGTTTGATGCCTTAATACATAACTCATTTTGATGTTGACATCACATTTTACATCTACATTGCTATCATAAGTATGCAGGTAGACGGATCCCTGACTTTTGCCTACGCGGATCCCTCCCAAAGAGGAACCGTGGGATCCGTGCAACAAAAGATTTTTTTTCTAATTTGAATCTCGTTTGCAGGAAATTATGCATCATATACTTGTTTTCTAACCTTTGTTTTGTAGATTTTCAATATACACATGAAGACTTTGACACCCTAAACAAGGGGGAGCTTCTTGTCAAAGCAACACATTGCAAAAACGCTTGCAATACTTTCACATAGGATTACATTACTACTTGACATCCTCCTCTCAAAGGAGCACTCGTCAAGGGGGAGCATGTTCGTCAAAAAAACGAAATCATTTGCAAACAAAATTGCAAAACACTCGTTTAGTATTCCTAATTACTTGACGCCCTCGACAAAGGGAAGAACCCGTCATGGGGAGCTAAGGCGACAATTCTTCTCTTCTTACTCTTTATTTTCATTTTATTACTTTATACACTTTTTTATTAAAACAATGTGTTAGTTTCTTTTCGACTCTTTTTGTTTCGACAAAAGGGGAGAAGAGTAAAACTCAATTCAAACTTTTACAATTTTAGTTTTCCTTAAAATAATCTTATGTTTTGTCATCAACAAAAGGGGAGATTGTTAATACAAATAAGCAAAAAGCGTTTATTTATATTTTACGATCTTCTAATATTTTGTCGATAACAAACGTAAAATCATTTAACGAAACAAATAAAATACGTAAATGGTTTAAGCCAATATTTTACTAACACACTTACATTTTCATATAAAACACTAAACAAGTAACAGTGTTTACATGTTATAGAAATGCATATGTATAACAACTAGTGTTTACATAATATGGATATGTACTTATATATACTTAGTATATATATTTTAATAGGTAATGTAATGGGTAAAAACCAAGGTCCATGACCCATACCCATGGAGCATGATCCATAACCCATGACCCATTGCATGACATCATGCATGAAGTCATGTTGGGTATTATCCATGGTCCATGACCCATGCCCATGATCCAATGTCTAGATACATTGTATCTATTTGGGTACCCATGATCCAAAGTCCATAACCCATGACCCATGATCCATGACCCATAACCCAAATAGGAGGAGCATCTGGCGGATCCCCAGGAATACACTGGACGGATCCTTCAAGTAAGGGATCCGTGGGATCCGGGGAACAGTAGATGTTTTTGCCTATAAATAGTGAGCCATTTCTTCATTGTAACTCACCCCTTTTACACATATTTTCTCCTAGTATTATAAACTCTCTAACCTCAGATCCAAAGGATCTTTCTATGTAGTTTTGTGTTTGTGTGATTCTCTAGGTTCCTCTTAAAGGCGAGATCATCACCTTTTGAAGTCGAGCAAGCTCAAGTCCATGATTTGTCAAGCTTCGTCATCATCAAGACTACTAAAGTTCTCTTGTTGATAGTTCTTTCTTCCTCCTTAGAAGTGTTGTGTTGAAGGCATAGGTGAAAGATGTCAAACGGATCAAGTCGAAGGCATTAGTGAAAGGTGCCAAAGGTCCGTGTCGAAGGCATTAGTGAAAGGTGCCAAAGGTCGGTGTCAAATGCATTAGTGAAGAGTGCCAAAGGGTTGTGTCAAAGGCATTAGTGAAAGGTGCCAAATGGTCGTGTTGAAGGTACTAGTGAAAGGTGCCAAGGGTGTACAATCGATATGGTGCATCGATGTACAATATAGTTAGTTTGGGTTACAAGATATTGATATCCTTGATGATGTTGTAATAAGGAGTAGGTCTCCTTTGGGATAGGTGATGTGTAGTGTTAGGTAGTAGTTCCTCCTTTGTAATGGAACTCGGTATCTAGCCTTGTACCGAATAAAGTGTAGGCGACGTTGTGATAGGTTTGGTTCTACCTCGTGGAAGAACCCGGTGTCTAGCCTTGTACCGGATAAAGAGTAGGCGACGTTGTGAAGGCTTCTACGCAACAAGGAGTTTGTGTTGTGTAGTGCTACGAACTCTCGAGTAGGTGACTCGGGGAGTGGAGTAGGGCAAGCAATGTGTCCTTGTAGCCGAACCACTATAAACATTCGTGTCGTGGTTTTGTGTTTCTTACTATTTACCTTTGCATTACTTACTTACATACTTATCTATCAACATCCAACATACACATCGAATAGATTGACATAATTCGATCTAAATAGATTAAAACGAAGTTTTAATCGGTAAAACTATTCAACCCCCTTCTAGTTTTCCAAATGGATGACCTGCCTCTTCAACAAGATCTTCCACGGGGCTAAGATGCCAGAAAAATGGAGACTCAGTGAAGTCATCCCCGTCTACAAGAACAAGGGAGATGTTCAAGTGTGTAGCAATTATAAGGGCATTAAGCTTCTTATCCACACTATGAAGATTTGAGAGAGAGTTATTGAGAGAAGGTTGAGAAAGGAGACGAGGGTGTCCGAGAACCAATTTGGCTTTATGCCAGGAAGGTCATCGATTGAGGCTATTCACCTTCTTAGAAGTCTCATGGAGAAGTATAGAGAAAGAAAAAAGGACCTGCATATGGTGTTCCTTGACCTTGAAAAGGCTTATGATAGTGTCCCACGCGAGTTGATTTGGAGAAATTGTTAATACAAATAAACCGTAAAACCGTTTATTAATATTTTGCGATCTCTTTGTGTTTTGTTGATAACAAATATAATGTTATCTTAAGTATAATTATAAAGGATACATGTTAGTTTTGTAAAGCATTTACATATAGCCATTTAAATACAAAATGTAGTAATTAAGCATTTGTTGTAATAGTTTATTAGGATGGGTAAAATCATAACCCATGGACCATAACCCATGGATCTTAACCCATACCAAAGAGACTTGATACAATGTATACTTAGATACATTGAATCTAAAGATAACCCATGGACCAACCCATGACCCATAACCAAAAACCCATGGGCAAAGAGGGCGTTCCACGGATCCCTAGGATTACACTAGGCGGATCCGCGTGGAAGGGATCCGTGGGAACGATGAAGGAATTTGCCTATAAATAGAGAGCCATTTCTTCATTCTAACATACCCTCTTCTTACTAAATCTCTCAAACACTCGTTCTCTTCTAACATATAGATCACTTGATCTAGAGAGTTGTTATTCTTTCTTTCTATTGTGATCCTCATATAGGTCCTTCTACAAGGCGAGATCACGAGCATTCTACAAGTCATCCAAGCGAGGGTCCTTGATTGATTTGTCACTCCATAAGATTTTTGTAGCGAAGATCTTGTATTTGATATTTCACATATTTGTTGTGTAATAGTCGTGTTGGTTTGGTCCACCGTGTTACGGACTCGGTATCTAGCTTTGTACCGGAAAAGTGTAAGCAACGTTGTGAAGGCTTCTCCGCCAAGTGAAGGAGTTTGTTGACATAGTGCTTGAACTCTCGAGTAGGTGACTCGGGGTGGAGTAGGGCAAGGAAGGTGTCCTTGTGGCGAACCACTATACATCGGTTGTGTCTTTTCTTTCCCTTCGCTTTACTTTATTTACTTACTTTATCATTAGATCTATACTTTCTCCACATCCACAAGATCTCACATATCAACGAATCTAAAAGTTTTTGAAACTAACGTAAAATCGGCAAAACTATTCAACCCCCTCCTAGTTTTCACAATTGGCATCAAGAGCTACGTTTATAAAAGTTTTAAAATAAAATTGTATTTTAAAACTTTTCGATCACTATGGGTTACGAAAATTATAAGGAAGGGCAATCTATGCAACGACCACCACTACTTGAAACTCATGGTTTTATTTATTGGAAAAATATATTGAAACATATGTGAAGTCTAAAGATATTGATCTTTGGTACATTATTATTGAAGGTGATTTTAAGGCTACCTCGAATGATGATAAAGGAAATTTAGTTCACATACCTCATGATAAACTAAGCGATGAAATGAAGAAAAGCTTTCTAAAAATAATGAAGCAAAATGGTTTTATATAATGCTTTACCGAAAAAGAATCCGAAAGAATTTCTATGCTTAAAACCTCTAAAAAATTTGGAATTCTTTAGTTGTAACTCATCAAGGCAACCAACAAGTTAAAAATAATAAAATTGATTTATTTGTTCAACAATATGAACAATTTTCAATATCGGATGAGAAACTATAGATAATTCATTTGCTAACTTTAATACTATTATTACATCTTTACAAGCACTTGATGAATCTTTTCTAGCCGTAATCATGTTAGGAGATATCTAAGGGCACTTCCATCGAAGTGGATATCCAAGGTGTGGCGATCGAAGAGTCAAAGATTTGACAATTCTCACCTCGATGAACTCATAGGCAACTTGAAAGTCTGAGCTTGTCCTTGCTAAAGATTCGAAGCTTCAAAGGTGAAAGAGAAACACAAATCTCTTGCGCTTAAAGCCAAAAGGCTACAGTGATGAGGAGAACTCCTCTTGAGTAGTGACGACGAAAAGTCTGCGATGGCGGTAAGGACTTTAAAAGTTCTTTAGAAGAAAGGAAGATCGTCAAACAACCATATGGCGATAAGAAAGGCTTCGGAAAAGCAAAGAGGACGAAGCCAAAGGATGATCGTACTTGCTTTAAATGTGGGACCCAAACCACTTTATTAGTAAGTGTCCCAAGCGGGATGATCAAAAGGCGTTCGTGAAGCGGCACATGGGGAATGAGCGATGAGGAGGATGAAGAAATTTGTCTCATGGCAAATGACGAGGTATGTCACGAATACTATAGTAGTTCATCACTCGATGACGACTCATTGCATAATGAATATGAAAAACTATGCAATATTAGCTTAAAACTAATTAACAAAACAAACTCTTAAAGAGTCAAAATCAACGTTTAGATAAAGAAGTCATAGAATTAAAAGCAAAACTAAAGCGTTTAGAAAAGGGTAAAATAGCAAGTGGTGAATGTGAACTTTGCATTCAACTTCAAACACTAGTGGATAACTTAGATTCTAAAATTGCTAGAATGAGTACGAACACTTTAGATACAATACTCGAAGGTGTTAAAGCCGGTAACAATCAAAAGGGTCTAGGTAGTCAACAACTTGATCCATCAACTAGTGAAAGTAAAGAAACAAAATTTGTTAAGGAACTAGAGAAACCGACCATTGTTGTGGCGGATCCTGGATCCCTAAAAGGGAACCAACTAGTGTACGAAGGGATCCGTGGATCTGCTGCGACAAGCAGAGCAATAACGTAGCTTCCTCATCTAGAAGCGAGTTTGTTATAGTTAATAGGAAGAAACCAACTCATGTCACCACTAGACAACCACCTCCAAAATGTAATCCTACTTTTGTAAGAAACAAAGCTCCATTTTTTTCAAAACCTAATTCATTTAGGAGACCTAATAACGTTTACCCGAAAAGTAACCATCAAATGGGATGGAATCGAAACATGCAAAACGGTTTTTATTTTCAAAACTTTCCTCCATGGAATACATACTCATCTTATCCATACATGTCTAACATGAATGGAATGTTTAACACTAATGGACCCA
This sequence comes from Chrysanthemum lavandulifolium, assembly GCA_022545495.1. Taxonomy (NCBI): domain Eukaryota; kingdom Viridiplantae; phylum Streptophyta; class Magnoliopsida; order Asterales; family Asteraceae; genus Chrysanthemum; species Chrysanthemum lavandulifolium. The sequence goes on along the minus strand of CM040238.1, from coordinate 230,664,029 downwards.
TGAACAAATGGGGACCAAACTTTGAGTTTATTATTGTTTTAGGTGTGCTTAAAGGTCGATCTAGACCTCGATGAATGGGTCAAGGATAGCGGATGCGAGGCGCATGACCGGGAATAGGGATCTATTCTCCACATATGAATCCTTCAATGGAGGTAATGTGGTGTTTGGAAATAGCAAAGTAGAATCATCGGTAAAGCACGATTTCTAACAAATCTCTAACTATTAACGATGTGTCACGTGAAAACCTAAACTTTAACCTCTTAAGTATAGGACAAATATGTGATAAAAGTGCAATGTACTTTTTACCAAAACCGATAGTAAGATAATAAAAATGGCATTACCATAGGAAAAGGAATTAGGAAACATGGAGTCTATGTCATTAAAATCGGTAATGAACCTAAGGACAAACTATGTCTTACATCTATGGATGATACTTGACCTTATGGCATCGAAGATTGGGTCACGCCAACATGCGACTTCTTGATCGCTATCATCCAAAGATCTAGTAAGAGATCTACCTAAGTTAAAATATGAACATCATTTTGTGATGCTTGTAATATAGGAAAACAAGCTCATTCGGTCATAAAGCTAAAAACATGGTGTCCACAACTAGGTGTCTAGAATTACTACATATGGATTTATTTGGTCCATCCATTATCCAAAGTTATGGAGGCAACTACTATACTTTGGTCATAGTGGATGACTATTCTAGGTATACTTGGACAAAATTTTTAAAGAACAAAGCGAAACCTTTAACTATTTTGAAATATTAAGCAAAAGATCCAAAGACAACTAGGAAGTCCCATAGTGTCTATTAGGACGGATCATGGTAGGGAATTCGATAATGAAGTGCAATTCGGAGCTTTTGTGGCGCTAATGGTATTACTACAACTTCTCGGCTCCCGCACTCCACAATCGAATGGGGTAGTAGAAAGAAAGAATAGAACCCTACAAGATATGAGTAGAACCATGCTTAATGAACAATCCATACCTCAAAGTTTTGGTGTAATGTCGTTGATACTTCAGCGTACATACTCAATCGAGTCTTAATTAGACCAATCTTAGGAAAAACTCCATATGAGTTACTTGAGGCAAAAAGCCTCGTTAAATCACTTTAGAGTCTTTGGTAGTAAATTTTATTCTTAACACTAAAGATTACCTTACAAAATTTGATCCTAAATCAACGAAGGTATCTTTTAGGTTACTCACCAAATAGCAAAGCTTACGTCATATTAAACAAAGAAACAATGAAGGTAGAAGAGTCATTAAATATAAAATTTGATGAAAGTCCACCCAAACCCTCTCCACCTCTTATAGATGGCGAGATTATAGAAAGTGAAACTATAGTAATAAAGAAAAGATTAGTGAAGAAGAAGAACCTCTAAGTGATGAAATAATAAACATTAAAGAGTCCAAAGATCACCCGTAGATAAAGTCATAGGAAAACTAAGCGAGCGAACATTAAGGTCTCAAGTTCAAAACCAAAGTAACTTGTTTTGTTTCGTTTCAACCTTAGAACCTAAGAATACACAAGAAGCCATAAAAGATGAGAGTTGGGTAATGGCTATGCAAGAAGAACTAAATCAATTTGTTTCTAATGATGTTTGGACACTTGTCCCTCCACCTAGTAATCAAACCATAATAGGAACCAAGCGGTTTATAAAAACAAATTAGATGCAAGCGGAGTCGTGTCTAGGAACAAGGCTAGACTCGTTGCTCAAGGTATAACCAACAAGAAGGAATAGACTTTGATGAGACCTCGCCCGTGGCTAGATTAGAGTCTATAAGAATACTTCTGCGTATGCTTGTGCTAATGATCTAAAGCTTTATCAAATGGATGTCAAAGCACTTTTCTAAATGGTGTCATAAATGAAAAGTATATGTAGCTCAACCTCCGGGCTTCATTGATTTTGAAAAACCCAAACATGTCTATAAATTAAAGAAAGCCCTTTACGGTCTTAAACAAGCTCCAAAAGCTTGGTATGATAGACTCAAGTCATTTCTAGTTAAACATAATTACAACATGGGGTTAGTTGATGATATGTGCCGTTTTACACATATCTTTTATACTATTTAAACCCACAAAAATGACCAAAAACACACAAATGACTCACAAAATGTTATAAATATCAATGAAATGTGTTTTTATGTGATTCAGGTACAAAAGATTGAAAAACAAGTGAAAAATGATCAATTTCACAATAATTGTCGTTTCGGTCCTGAGTTACACAAATGGCAAAACTAGTCTGAAGTTTCAAAATGAAAGAAAAGTTAACTTAAGTCCTTGGGAATCCAAAATATTCACAAATGATCCACGGATGAAAGTTTTCACAAAATGGCAATTTTACCCTCGAGTTACAAAATTGGCAAAATGGTCTCTGGTATTCAAAACTTGGAATTTTACAAATAATACCCTTGTACTATGCATGAAATACAATTTGGAACAATTTGATATACTTTTGGAATTTACAATTTCAACCCCTAAAATCAAATTTACATTTAGGTCCTTTAAAGTTTTAAATATAAATAAAATACAACTTTTGGTCTTTGTGTAATTGTTTAATGGCGGGTTTGGTCCTCAAAGAAGTTTGGAAAGATGATAATCGGTCCCTCACTTTGCGAAATTACACATATGGTCCTTGTTATTAACAACTTAAGCGGACCTATATGTATCAAATCAATCAACCCGGTCCATTATTGACCACCAATATTTAAAAACAAGAAACCGCCATCACTTGTACTGTCTCTCCCATCTACGTAATCCCAAAACAGGCGGTTTCCCACTTGTTTTCCACCTTCACATGTTTTTCCACTGTTACCAACTCCACTTCCACCTCCGCATCCATCGATTCCATTAATGAGAAAAACCAACTCAATGACTTTTCCCGCCAAATTCGACAAATGGAAAATATGGTGATCTGGTTTAATCCAATGGTTGAGAAGTGGTGGGAAACACTCAGATGTCGACAAAGAGTTGATATGATTATAAAAAGCAGAGGAGAGGCAAGAGATGAAGCACTTTTGGACTAGCCATTAGTCACGTAGTTGTAGTTTTTATTGTTTTCTTAGTTAAAATGTCTTTAAATCTTTCAAATATTGTATTTTATCTTAAATTAGTGTAATGAAACTCTACTTTCAGTTTAATTTCAGTTTAATTTCATTTTCAAGTATTTGCTTAATTTCCTCTCATTTTCAAGTCATTTTAATTTTATGTTATGTAGTTGTTTTTATGGACTCCTTAAGCCACATAAGCTCCTGACAAAGCTTGTTAAGCTTTTAGATACATTAAATCATCTTGGTCTTTTCAAAATCAAAAATCACTAAAAAATAGAGAAAAATAGGAAATAATCAAAAATCAGATTTATGAAGAAGGTGATGAAGCAGGGTTGGATTTGGAATGCTATGGGGTATTAGGAGCTTAATGGGAAGCTATTGGGTGTAACCTTGTCCTTGGTTTCTATGTCTCAGTCCACTTTCTCATTTAAGCATTTTTCTAATTTTTTGCAATTTACTGTTTTACTGATTTAGCTGCTTTGATTTTCATGTTTTCATGTTTCTGTGTTGTTAGTTTATGATGTTATAGCTTAATATCAGGTGTTTAAGTTTTGGAATTGGATTGTGGTTTGGAATTTCATTAAACTGCCAATATACTTACTTTTGAAAATCATAGACCTAGACTCTTGTGACTACTTGTTTAGGTTGAATAAGGTTTGGTTTGACACACTAAAACCTCTGGATTTGATAAATCATGCTTATATAGTCAGATGTTATGAAAACCTCAAAACAATCCCTTTTAAAATATTGTTTGGATTTGCTGATACATGAGCAGTCTAGTGTTTGTGTGTTGTTGTTTATCATTGTTTACTGTCACATTAGTACCTAATAGTTTAATGCAAGCATAATATTCAGTCCTTACTTGTTAAAATAGTCAAATCATTTTTAATCTTTCAATTGTAGCTTACTGTTTAGGATTTGTAATGCAAATTTCATCACAGTAATGTATAAGTATGATATCTAGCTTTATTTCATGTTCTTATAGTTTTATATAACATATTAAGTCGATAGATTAAGTTTTAAATTCATTTAAGTCAAACTTTTATGTTCTTGTGAAAAGTCGAATTTTCAAATAGTGGTTTTTGAATAAAATGTATAATTTTGTGTAGGACTCGGTGTTAAGTTTTAGTCTTAATCCTTTTGGGATAGTAAAATTTAGTGCTAAACTTAAATAGAAAATATTAGTTCACTATTTCTCGACTTTTTAAGTGCTTATTTTCGACCTTTCTTTAGATACATTGTTCAAAAACCATGCTCGTGCGCGAGGTTTAGGTGTCAAGTTAATGAGCTTGTATAAGCTTCATTACTTGGTCTAACTTGTGCACTTCTTTTTTATGTAGCTTTTGTGGCCTTTTCATTATTTTCATGCTTGTTTTTATTTATTGACTTATTTGCATAGCTTAATTACCCGAACTTTTTGTCCCATCTCATCCGCTCTGCTTTGAAGCAAAGCGAGTGTAGTGGAGTAATTCGAAGCTTATGAAAAGTCTCCCGTTCCTTTGTTTTGACTCATTGATTCTTTGAGTAAAATGGGACGGAGAAATAAAGAAGGTAGTTCACAAGCGGTTGATAAGTGTGACGGAGAAATAAAGAAGGTAGTTCGGGAGGAACCAAATTTTGGCCCAGATTCTTGGGAGCTAAATGCGTATTATGACTTGTATTTTGTACTTTGTTGAAATACCTATCCTTGTATGTAAATTACATATACTTCATTTCATATAAACAATATAAAATACAAAAAGATTTTATGGTTGAAATCTATCGTGCTTTGATTTGCATTTATTACGCCAATTTTCTAATCTTGATATTCCTAGGTCTAAATTTTGGCTAAACACCATATTTACACTAAAAAGTTCTTGTGCTTAGTATAATTCACGGAATGTGATAGATTAGGTTTAAATCGATATCATGTATTAAAAATCTCATTTAGGTTTCCTTTTAGCCATTTCTTTGTATATATATATAAAGTTAAAAATACAAAAACATTTTCGTTTACATTTATATTATATATAAAAAAAACCCCAAAAGATTCTCCTACCTTTATCTTCATAATTAAGTGAGTGAACCCTCCAATTTCTCGTCAAATCATTTTAACTTTTCTTACCCCTTTCTACCACCTAAGTGTGGGGGTGTGCACTTTTACATACATAGATTTATAAAGCGTTGAGAAAATTGTATATATTAAAAATAAAATAATTGTTGTGTTTACCCTTAGTTTTGAATATTGAGGACAATATTCATTTCTAAATAATGGAGAAATCAGCGGAATTTGATCATTAATGTACCCTTTTAGTCCTTTTTCCCCAAAATGGCCAAATTTTAAAATTTTTATTTTAGTGGAAGTACTATGTACTAAACACAACAAATAGTGTCGATCCGCCATGTCTAACCCACATAAGGATTGGCTAATCCGAGAGCAAGCGGCTCTTGGTAAAGATATCTCAAATCCGTTTATGGCTTGCAATTTGCCCAAAATTGTATGGTGTTCATTCGCATATCTTTAAACTAGTGAAAAGTTGGCTAGCCCATGAGTTTATGGCTTGTGGTAAAGCGATGGAAAAACCATAATTGGTATTATTTCCAAAGATAATTCGATAATTTATCTAAGAGTTGGCTAGTCGAAGAGTGCAACACGGTAAAGACTAATCAAATCCGTTCACGACTTATGATTTGCTCAAAATCATTTGGTTATCGATGTACAAAGTTCTTACTTGGCTGAAACAATTGGCTACTCGGAAGTGATGGCTTTTGGTAAAGAGTTTTTCAAATCCATTAAAATCTCAAATCATTGCTAGGGACTAGCAATAGTTTAGTGTGGGGGATTTGATATGTGCCGTTTTACACATATCTTTTATACTATTTAAACCCACAAAAATGACCAAAAACACACAAATGACTCACAAAATGTTATAAATATCAATGAAATGTGTTTTTATGTGATTCAAGTACAAAAGATTGAAAAACAAGTGAAAAATGATCAATTTCACAATAATTGTCGTTTCAGGTCCACGAGATTACACAAAATGGCAAAACTAGTCCTGAAGTTTCAAAATGAAAGAAAAAGTTAACTTAAGTCCTTGGGAATCCAAAATATTCACAAATGATCCACGGATGAAAGTTTTCACAAAATAGCAATTTTACCCTCGAGTTACAAAATTGGCAAAATGGTCCTGGTATTCAAAACTTGGAATTTTACAAATAATACCCTTGTACTATGCATGAAATACAATTTGGAACAATTTGATATACTTTTTGAATTTACAATTTCAACCCTAAAATCAAATTTACATTTAGGTCCTTTAAAGTTTTAAATATAAATAAAATACAACTTTTGGTCTTTGTGTAATTGTTTAATGGCGGGTTTGGTCCCTCGAAGAAGTTTGGAAAGATGATAAATCGGTCCCTCGCTGCGAAATTACACATATGGTCCTTGTTATTAACAACTTAAGCGGACCTATATGTATCAAATCAATCAACCCGGTCCATTAACCCATGTTGATATTTAAAAAAAGAAAGCCGCCATCCTTGTACCTTGTCTCTCCATCTCTGTAATCCCAAAACGGAGGCGGTTTCCCTTGTTTTCCACGCTTTCCATGTTTTCCACATTACCAACTCCGCTTCACTCGCATCCATCGATTCCATTAATGAGAAAAACCAACTCAATGACTTTTCCATGAAATTCGACAAATGGCAAATATGGTGATCGGTTTAATCAATGGTTGAGAAGTGGTGGGAAACACTCAGATGTCGACAAAGAGTTGATATGATTATAAAAAACAGAGGAGAGGCAAGAGATGAAGCACTTTTGGACTAGCCATTAGTCACGTAGTTGTAGTTTTTATTGTTTTCTTAGTTAAAATGTCTTTTAATCTTTCAAATATTGTATTTTATCTTAAATTAGTGTAATGAAACTCTACTTTCAGTTTAATTTCAGTTTAATTTCATTTTCAAGTATTTGCTTAATTTCCTCTCATTTTCAAGTCATTTTAATTTTATGTTATGTAGTTGTTTTTATGGACTCCTTAAGCCACATAAGCTCCTGACAAAGCTTGTTAAGCTTTTAGATACATTAAATCGACTTGGTCTTTTCAAAATCAAAATCACTAAAAATAGAAAAATAGGAAATAATCAAAATCGGTTATGAAGAAGGTGATGAAGCGAGGTTGGATTTGGAATGCTATGGGGTATTAGGAGCTTAATGGGAAGCTATTGGGTGTAACCTTGTCCTTGGTTTCTATGTCTCGATCCACTTTCTCATTTGTAAGCATTTTTCTAATTTTTGCAATTCTTTGTTTCTTGATTTAGCTGCTTTGATTTTCATGTTTTCATGTTTCTGTATTGTTAGTTTATGATGTTATAGCTTAATATCAGGTGTTTAAGTTTTGGAATTGGATTGTGGTTTGGAATTTCATTAAGCGCCAATATACTTACTTTTGAAAATCATAGACCTAGACTCTTGTGACTACTTGTTTAGGTTGAATAAGGTTTGGTTTGACACTAAAACCTCTGGATTTGATAAATCATGCTTATATAGTCGGATGTTATGAAAACCTCAAAACAATCCCTTTTAAAATATTGTTTGGTTCTTGATACATGAAGCGATCTAGTGTTTGTGTGTTATTGTTTATCATTGTTTACTGTCACATTAGTACCTAATAGTTTAATGCAAGCATAATATTCAGTCCTTACTTGTTAAAATAGTCAAATCATTTTTAATCTTTCAATTGTAGCTTACTGTTTAGGATTTGTAATGCAAATTTCATCACAGTAATGTATAAGTATGATATCTAGCTTTATTTCATGTTCTTATAGTTTTATATAACATATTAAGTCAGTAGATTAAGTTTTAAATTCATTTAAGTCAAACTTTTATGTTCTTGTGAAAAGTCAAATTTTCAAATAGTCGTTTTTGAATAAAATGTATAATTTTGTGTAGGACTCAGTGTTAAGTTTTAGTCTTAATCCTTTTGGGATAGTAAAATTTAATTGCTAAACTTAAATAGAAAATATTAGTTCACTATTTCGACTTTTTAAGTGCTTATTTTCACCTTTCTTTAGATACTGTTCAAAAACCATGCTACGTACGCGCGAGTTTGGGTGTCAAGTTAATGAGCTTGTATAAGCTTCATTACTTGGTCCTAACTTGTGCACTTCTTTTTTATGTAGCTTTTGTGGCCTTTTCATTATTTTCATGCTTGTTTTTATTTATTGACTTATTTGCATAGCTTAATTACGAACTTTTTTGTCCCATCTCATCCGCTCTGCTGAAGCAACGGTGTAGTGGAGTAATTTCAAAAGCTTATAAAGTTCCTTACTAAGCTTGAGCTTGTGAGCTGGTTTCACAAAGCCAGCTACCATAATCTCTAGTCGGTGTTTGTTGAGCTCTTATTAGCTTATTTGATAGGTAATGTTGAAGCTTGTATGTTTGCTCATTCATAACAATGAGCGCTTATGCGATCCATTGCACCATTTCCTGACTCACCTACCTCACTAGTGATCTAGAGCTTGTGTGTTTTAGTTTTTGAAAAGCTTATCCCGACTCTTTGATCCTTTATTTAATTTTTCATTGCGACTTATTAATAAAAATTGCATCTGATTTTGTGTGTCCCGTTTTACTCGGCAATCTTGAGTCAAAGCGATGGAATGGGAGACTTTTCATAAGCTTCCTACAAGCTCCTAGTGGACCCACTAGGTGAGCTTGAGCTTTGGAAAGCAACCGGCATGCCTTGCTATTACAATTTTCACTTTGGCTTTTGAGCTTATTTCATCGACAAATTGCCCATATTATTAGTTGGGGGTGTTTGGGATTTGCATGTCCTGGGCGACTTATTTGCTTATATGAGCTTATTGGCTTATTTCGGTGCACATGCTTGTATAATCTCACTTATTATACTTGTACATATATATATATACTTTTGTTTCACCCTTTATAGCTTTTCAAGCTAATTATGAGCTTATGACTTCCTTTGTGAGCCCCAGCTCATTGAATAAGTCATAAGCCCATAATTCTTATTTCTTAATTTTAAACTTTCATTTTGATAAATTTATATATTATACGTGTATATACTAGTCCTATAAGCGAGAAAAGCCCAAAACAAGCTTTAAGTACAAGTGCTTTAGCTTCTATGTGGAGCTTATGGCTATTAGCCAGCTGTTGTGGAAATAAGCTCCCCTGAGCTTATTTCAAGTTTGAAAAAGTTGTCTTTATTAAAGTTCCATATTTTAGCTTAATAAGTAGTTTTGTAAAGAAAATCAAAAAAATAAAATGTTTGTGCAAAAGGGAGGCGGGGGTGAACACGAGACCTCTCCACTTATGGGATGATAGTGGGTACACTGTAAACCGGTTGCCCTTGGGACTTTTCTCGTCATAATCTTGCACTATCAATCTCTTATATCGTTTTCCACAATAAGCTTAAGCGTAGCAAATAGCTTATTTCCGACTTATTTTAATAGCTTTTCATGTTTTGCAATTTTCTTATCTTTGTAATAGTATAAGTATTTTTACAAAAGTTTGATTTTTCCAATAAGTTTTAGTATTTTTAACATTTAATTAGTGTTTTATAGTAATTAATTCATAATAAAAATATAAAGTCTAAAAATATAAATCTTTTCTAAAATTTTCTTTTGTCATATAGTGCGTAATAAAATTAGTTTTACATTCGTGAGGCCTTTTATTTCATAAATTTTACGTTTTGTCTTGCGCTCAAGTCAATTTAAATACATAACGCTCGTTTTCGATTTAAGTAACGTTTTTAAGTCAAAATTTGGTTCCTCCGAACTACCTTCTTTTATTTCTCCGTCGCACTTATCAACCGCTTGTGAGCGGTCGGCCGTGACGAGATGATAAAGGCGACGGCCGGGAGAAAAATACAAGTTTACCAGGATTAAAAATATCCTTGGATCGTTTATGTCTGGTGAGGCGTGATATTACGGTATAGTGACTTGTGATTTGTTGAGAATAATATTAGTATAGGAAAAGCAGGAATCGATTGACTAACACTAGGAATGTGAATAGTAATAGCTCTGTCGCATTACGTTGATAAAAGCGTACAATCGAAACCTAAAAGCGTAAAAGATATACAAGCGTCGTTTAACATAAATTAAGCGTAGCGTATAAAAACAAAGCGATTATAACTATAGTAGGGATTTGCATGTCTTAGCGACTTAAATGCAAATTAAAGGAATTAAAGATAAAAACTATTAAATAAGCGCTATCACTATTTTTACGGATCGATGAGCGTTTATTTTATAAAACAAAATAACTTAAATAAACTATTTTAACGAAAGCGTAAACTTAAATTACTTAAGCGTTATTTAAAATGGAAGCGGCGTTATTCTGAAAATTCTGTTGGGCGCAAGATAAAGCGTAAAATTTATGAAATAAAAGTCCTACAAGTGTAAAACTAATTTTATTACGTGCTATATGACAAAAGAAAATTTTAGAAAAAGATTTATATTTTTAGACTTTTATATTTTTATTATGAATTAATTACTATAAAACACTAATTAAATGTTAAAAAATACTAAAACTTATTGGAAAAATCTGAAACTTTTTGTAAAAATACTTTATACTATTACAAAGATAAGAAAATTGCAAAACATGAAAAAGCTATTAAAAATAAGCTGGAAATAAGCTATTTGCTACGTTTAAGCTTATTGTGGAAAACGTATATAAGAGATTGATAGTGCAAGATTATGACGAGAAAAGTCCCAAGGGCAAGCTGTTTCTGGTACCACTATCATCCCATAAGGAGAGGTCTCGGGTTCGACCCACGCCTCTCTCCTTTTGCACAAACATTTTATTTTTGATTTTCTTTTACAAAACTACTTATTAAGCTAAAATATGGAACTTTAATAAAGACAACTTTTTCAAAACTTGAAATAAGCTGCGTGAGACTTATTTCCTACAACAGCTAAATAAGCCATAGCTTCCACAAGCTAGCACTTGTACTTAAAGCTTGTTTTGGGCTTTTACGTTTATAGGACTAGTATATGCTGAGATAATATATAAATTTATCAAAATGAAAGTTTAAAACTAAGAAATAAGCAAATTATGGGCTTATGACTTATTCGGTTGAGCTTTTGGGGCTCACGGTGAAGTCATAAGCTCATAATTAACGAAAAAAGCTATAAAGGGTGAAACAAAAGTATATATATATGTACAAGTATAATAAGTGAGATTATACAAGCATGTGCACTTGGAAATAAGCCAATAAGCTCATATAAGCAAATATAGCTGTTCGGGGACATGCATCCCAACACCCCTGAACTAATAATATGGGCAATTTAAGGCGATGAAATAAGCTCAAAAAGCCAAAGTGAAAATTGTAATAGCAAGGCATCTTTGGTTGGCTTTCAAGCGAAGCTCACCCAGTGGGGTCCACTTAGTGAGCTTGTAGGAAACTTATGAAAGTCTCCATTCCATGTTTTGACTCGGTGATTCTTTGAGTAAAATGGGACACAAAAAAGCAGATCGTACTTATTAATAAGTGCAATGAAAAAATTAAATAAAGGATCAAAGAGTTGGGTGGATAAGCTTTCAAAAACTAAACACACAAGCTCTAGATCACTAGTGAGGTAGGTGTGAGCTTGTGGAAATGGTGCAAATGGATCGCATAAGCGGTTCATTGTTATGAATGAGCAAACAAACAAGCTTCAACATTACCTATCAAATAAGCTAATAAGAGCTCAACAAACTTTGACTAGAGATTATGGTAGCTGGCTGTGTGAAAACCGAGCTCACAAGCTCAAGCAGTGAGGAACTTTTATAAGCTTTTGAAAACTACTCACTACTGTTTGCTTTTGCTTCAGGTGTAGTGGATGAGATGGACAAAAAGTTTGGGTAATTAAGCTATGCAAATAAGTGAATAAATAAAACAAGCATGAAAATAATGAAAAGGCCACAAAAGCTACATAAAGCGATAAAGTGCACAAGCTAGGACCAAGTAATGAAGCTTATACAAGCTCATTAACTTGACACTAAACGTGTGTGAGCATGGTTTTGAACATGTATCTAAGAAAGGTGAAAATAAGCGCAAAAGTCGAGAAATAGTGAACTAATATTTTTCTATTTAAGTTTAGCGACTAAATTTTACTATCCCAAAAGGATTAAGACTAAAACTTAACATCGAGTCCTACACAAAATTATACATTTTATTCAAAAGCGACTATTTGAAAATTTGACTTTCACAAGAACATAAAGTTTGACTTAAATGAATTTAAAACTTAATCTCTTGACTTAATATGTTATATAAAACTATAAGAACATGAAATAAAGCTAGATATCATACTTATACATTATCGTGATGAAATTTGCATTACAAATCCTAAGCGATGGCTACAATTGAAAGATTAAAATGATTTGACTATTTTAACAAGTAAGGACTGAATATTATGCTTGCATTAAACTATTAGGTACTAATGTGACATTAACAATGATAAACAACAACAACAAACACTAGGCTGCTCATGTGTCGACAAATCAAACAATATTTTTAAAGGTTGTTTTGAGGTTTCATAACATCGACTATATAAGCATGATTTATCAAATCCAGAGGTTTTAGTGTGTCGAACCAAACCTTATTCAACCTAAACAAGTAGTCACAAGAGTCTAGGTCTATGATTTTCAAAAGTAAGTATATTGGCGGTTTAATGAAATTCCAAACCACAATCGATTCCAAAACTTAAACACGATATTAAGCTATAACATCATAAACTAACAACACGAAACATGAAAACATGAAAATCAAGCATTAAATCGATAAACGATGAATTGCAAAAATTAGAAAATGCTTACAAATGAGAAAGTGGTGAGACATAGAAACCAAGGACAAGGTTACACCCAATAGCTTCCAATTAAGCTCTAATACCCCATAGCATTCCAATCCAACCACCTTCATCACCTTTCATAAATCGATTTTTGATTATTTCCTATTTTTCTATTTTTAGTGATTTTGATTTTGAAAAGACCAAGCGATTTAATGTATCTAAAAGCAACAAGCTGTCGTCGAGCTTATGTTAAGGAGTCCATAAAACAACTACATAACATAAAATTAAAATGACTTGAAAATGAGAGGAAATTAAGCAAATACTTGAAATGAAATTGGCGAAATTGCGAAAGTAGAGTTTCATTACACTAATTTAAGATAAAATACAATATTTGAAAGATTAAAGACATTTTAACTAAGAAAACAATAAAACTACAACTACGTGACTAATGGCTGGTCCAAAAGTGCTTCATCTCTTGCCTCTCCTCGCTTTTTATAATCATATCAACTCTTTGTCGACATCGAGTGTTTCACCACTTCTCAACCATTGGATTAAACGGATCACCATATTTGCCATTTGTCGAATTTGGTGGGAAAATTCATTGAGTTGGTTTTCTCATTAATGGAATGGATGGATGTGGAGGTGAAGTGGAATTGGTAACGGTGGAAAAACATGTGGAAGGTGGAAAACAAGTGAAACCGCTGCGGTTTTGGGATTGGAGATGGGAGGCGATGCGATGGCGGTTTTCTTGTTTTTAAATATTGGTATGGGTGGGTTAATGGACTGGGTTGGATTGATTTGATACATATAGGTCCGTTTGGTTAAGTGTTAATAAGAGGACCATATGTGTAATTCACGCAAAGTTTGTTATCATCTTTCAAACTTCTTTGAGGACCAAACTGCCATTAAACAATTACACAAAGACCAAAAGTTGTATTTTATTTATATTTAAAACTTTAAAGGACCTAAAATGTAAATTGGATTTTAGGGGTGAAAATGTAAATTCCCAAAAGTATATCAAGGTGTTCCAAATTGTATTTCATGCATAGTACAAGGTATTATTTGTAAAATTCCAAGTTTTGAATACCAGGACCATTTTGCCAATTTTGTAACGAGGGTAAAATTGCCATTTGTGAAAACTTTCATCCGGGATCATTGCGAATATTTTGGATTCCCAAGGACTTAAGTTAACTTTTCTTTCATTTTGAAACGAGGACTAGTTTGCCATTTGTGTAACCGAGGGGCTGAAACGACAAGTATCGTGAAATTGATCATTTTTCACTTGTTTTCAATCTTTGTACGAATCACATAAAACACATTTCATTGATATTTATAACATTTTGTGAGTCATTTGTGTGTTTTTGGTCATTTTGTGGGTTTAAATAGTATAAAAATATGTGTAAGCGGCATATCAAATCCCACTAAACTATTGCTAGTCCTAGTGATGATTTGAGATTTTAATGGATTTGAAAACTCTTTACCAAAAGCCATCACTACGGAGTAGCCAATTGTTTCGATTCAAGTAAGAACTTTGGTACTGTGATAACCAAATGATTTTGAGCAAATCATAAGTCGTAAGCGGATTTGATTAGTCTTTACCGTAAGCCGTACCTTACGGACTAGCAAACTCTTAGATAAATTATCGAATTATCTTTGGTGGTGAATACCAATTATGGTTTTTCCATCGCCTTTACCACAAGCCATAAACTTGCGGGCTAGCCAACTTTTCACTAGTTTAAAGATATGGTGAGTTGAACACCATACAATTTTGGGCAAATTGCAAGCCATAAGCATTTGAGATATCTTTACCAAGAGCCGTTTGCTCTGGATTAGCCAATCCTTATGTGGGTTAGACATGGTGGACTGATTACCATTTGTTGTGTTTAGTACATAGTACTTCCACTAAAATAACAAATTTTAAAATTTGGCCATTTTGGGGAAAAAGGGACTAAAAGGGTACATTAATGATCAAATTCGCCAGAATTTCCCCCCCCCCACACTTAGAAATGAATATTGTCCTCAATATTCAAAACTAAGTGGGGTAAACACAACAATTATTTTATTTTTTAATATATACAATTTTCTCAACGTTTTATAAATCTATGTACGAAATGTGGGGCACACCCCCACACTTAGGTGGTAGAAAGGGGGTAAGAAAAGTTAAAATGATTTGACGAGAAATTGGAGTGGGGTTCACTCGCGTAATTATGAAGATAAGGTAGGGAGAATCTTTGGGGTTTTTTTTTATATAATATAAATGAAACGAAAATGTTTTTGTATTTTTAACTTTATATATATATACAAAGAAATGGCTAAAAAGAAACCTAAATGAGATTTTTAATACATGATCTTGATTTAAACCTAATCTATCACATTCCGGGAATTATACTAAGCCTGATAAATCCTTTTTAGTGTAAATATGGTGTTTAGCCAAAATTTAGACCTAGGAATATCAAGATTAGGAAAATTGACGATCAAATGCAAATCAAAGCACGTATTGATTTCAACCATAAAATCTTTTGTATTTTATATTGTTTATATGAAATGAAGTATATGTAATTTACATACAAGGATAGGTATTTCAACAAAGTACAAAATACAAGTCATAATACGACTAGCCTCCAAGTAACGGCAAAATTTGGTTCCTCCCAACTACCTTCTTTTATTTCTCTGTCACACTTATCAACCGCTTGTGAACGGTCAACCGTGACAGATGATAAAAGGGCGACATAATTACAACATGGGGTTAGTTGACAACACACTTTTTACTAAGAAAAGAGAGTCACATATAATCATAGTACAAATATATGTAGATGATATTATATTCGGATCCACTTGTCAAGACATGTGTGATGATTTCTCTAAAATCATGCATGACGAGTTCGAGATGAGTATGATGGGAGAACTTAGTTTCTTTCTTGGTCTACAAATAAAACAAGTAGAAGATGGTATCTTCTTCAATCAATCTAAATACATCAAGGAGATGTTAAAGAAATTCGGTCTAGAAGAGTCAAACCTATTAGGACTCCAATGTCATCCGACACCAAACTCACATAAAGATGAAGACGGAGAATCCGTAGATAATACTAAGTATCGTGGCATGATAGGTAGTCTTCTCTACCTCACGGCAAGTAGGTCGGATATCATGTTTAGTGTTTGCTTATGTGCTAGGTTTCAAGAAGACCTAAAACATCACACCTAGAAGCCGTAAAGGATATTTAGATATATTAAGGGTACAACACAATTAGGATTATGGTATCCTAAGGGCACGGAGTAGAAACAATTGTATATCAGATTCGACCATGCGGTGATTACGTTGATAGAAAGAGTACAAGTGGGGTATGTACTTTCATGGGATGTTGTTTAACGTCTTGGTTTTCTAAGAAACAAAGCGGCACTAGCTATATCAACAACCGAAGCGAGTGCGTCTCGCCGCAAAGCATGCCAACAAGCACTATGGATGAAACAAGCGTTAGTCGACTTCGACATTCATCTAGCGACATAGCCATCCTATGTGAAAACAAAGGTGCCATCGACTTAAGCAAGAATCCGTATTGCATTCTCGCACAAAACATATAGAGATTCGACATCACTTAAGAGACAATGTTGAAAGGGAACATCTCTATTGAGAAGGTAGCATCCGAAGACAACATAGCCGACGTCCTCACCAAACCGTTGAAGCGGGAACAATTCAACCTACTTCGTCTTGGTCTAGGTCTAATGGAACAAACGTCGTAACTTATTTGACTCTACAAGGTATGTAAACACTAGCCTTCTTCTTTCTGAGTCTAGGATTTCTATTTCACGCACAACTCACAAACAATACAGGAATTTTCAAAACCCAAGATAAGTCTTCCACTTTTAATTTTTTTAACACATAACTACATACACATTTTTAAAGAAAATCTCTTTTCAAAATGTTTTCTAAAAGAATGATACCTTCCAGTATCAATTTCACAAAAGCAATTTCTCACGCCTAGGACAAATCGCTTTTCATTATTAATACAAAGTAAAAACCCGCTTTCATTGCATCTCATGTCTTTTGAATGCTAAAGGAACACATAACTAATATGTGTTTTCGGGTACATTCATTTAAGCAAAAATGAATTAGGAGCATTGATAACACAATATTACGTACTTATGTACCAAATGTGTGTTTTCGGGTTATCTCAATAGGATTTATTTTCTCTAGTTATTTTCCTTTTCTTTTTAGAGGTCGAGAAAACCGCAACTCAAATAATTTGCATATAGGCACACAATAGGCAAAAATGTTTCCAAAAGAAAATTTTGTCTTTCTGAATCACCGGATCCACGGATCCCGGCCTTCATGCGGCGGATCCTCGAGGAAGGATCCAGTGGGATCCGTGAAGGCAGGTCGCTTTTAACTTCTATTCTTTTCACTTTGGATGAAAAATCCACATTTGTTTCATTTTGGGAGTATGCTCTTTAATGCTTGTGTTCTCATGATCACATGCCTTGAATTCATATCTAATCATTAGATTTTAATCCACATTTTGGTTCAAGCATTCATTACAATGCTTTGTTTTTCTATATATAGAACTCCCAAAATACTTGCATAATCCATCTCATCCTCACATACACAATACACCATGTCATCCAAAAACCCTTTAGGAGAATCATCTAGTACAAACAATCATGATATCCAAACCTTTGTACTTCCACCATCCAAAATACCACAATCAAACTCTAGGATATCCGCATCGGATTAGTATCCGATCGTGTTGCTTAGCAAAACAACCTCAAATGGTTCATCCTCAACAAATAACTCACCACAAGATGCTTCCATAATAGCACCTCCTCATCTCCAACAAGTACACCAACCTCATCACCACCCAAAGTCACTCTTTTGGAACTCCTTAAGACTCTAACAAGATCTAAACAATCTAAACAAAAGAAATAGTCTTTTCAACACCACCCACATCTCCAAATAATATCTTTCAAGATCTTGAAACATCACCACCATTAGCTCCCATCACATTACAAGAACATCTAGGTTCTTTTCCACCACCACTTACAAATATTCGGATGTTGATCCATATTTTCCTATTTTCCACCACATCTTCCGCATAACTCAAATAAAACAACTCGGAAAACTTCCGCACTCATCACCCACATCACCTACATTGTGAACATTGCCAATCCACTAGGAAATCGCAATAGAAGTTAGGGAAGAAATGTGATTCATACTCAACCTCATACTTGATCGCATCAATACCATCAATCATCAAAACCTCCATCCATAAACCTTATGCAAGCATGGACGTAATCATTACTACTATTTTCTATTATTTTTTTGTACTTTTCATTTGAGTCATTTTCAAGAACAAGTCTTGTTCTTATTTTTACATGCTTGTGGGTGGCATAAATACCACTACAATTTGTTATTTTATTACAAGGCCTTGTTTACATACCTTGGCTCCCAATCTTGATTCTCGACAATCACAAGATTATTTAAGCATGTTACTAACCTTTCTTTTGTAGGATTTCTATTTTCTTCACTTGGCGCCCCAAACAAGGGGAGCTACCGTCGAGGGGAGTTAGTGATACGTGGACTATTTTTTTTCCACACTTTTATGTTTATTTCTTCCAGGGTTAACTTTTGTTTCGACAAAAGGGAGAGAAGTAAAACTTAGGGGCTTCGGGCTTTCAAAATTTACATCTATTCTTAAGTTTTACTCATCATAACATTATGTTTTGTCATCAACAAAATGGGAGATTGTTAATACAAATAAACTGTAAAACCGTTTATTAATATTTTACTATCTCTTTGTGTTTTGTTGATAACAAATATAATGTTATCTTAAGTATAATTATAAAGGATACGTGTTAGTTTTGTAAAGCATTTACATATAGCCATTTAAATACAAAAATGTAGTAATTAAGCATTTGTTGTAATAGTTTATTAGGATGGGTAAAAATCATAACCCATGGACCATAACCCATGGATCTTAACCCATACCCAAAGAGACTTGATACAATGTATACTTAGATACATTGAATCTAAAGATAACCCATGGACCAACCCATGACCCATAACCAAAAAACCCATGGGCAAAGAGGAGCGTTCCACGGATCCCTAGGATTACACTAGATGGATCCTTGTGGAAGGATCCGTGAGAAACGATGAAGGAATTTGCCTATAAATAGAGAGCCATTTCTTCATTCTAACTTACCCTTCTTACTAAATCTCTCAAACACTCTCATTCTCTTCTAACATATAGATCACTGATCTAGAGAGTTGTTCTTCTTTCTTTCTATTGTGATCCTCATATAGGTCCTTCTAAGGCGAGATCACGAGCATTCTAAAGTCATCCAAGCGAGGGTCCTTGATTGATTTGTCACTCCGCAAGATTTACATAGCGAAGATCTTGTATTTGATATTTCACATATTTGTTGTGTAATAGTCGTGTTGGTTTGGTCCACCGTGTTACGGACTCGGTATCTAGCTTTGTACCGTAAAAGTGTAAGCAACGTTGTGAAGGCTTCTCCGCCAGTGAAGGAGTTTGTTGACATAGTGCTTGAACTCTCGAGTAGGTGACTCGGGGGTGGAGTAGGCAAGGAAGGTGTCCTTGTGCCGAACCACTATACATCGGTTGTGTCTTTTCTTTCCTTCGCTTTACTTTATTTACTTACTTTATCATTAGATCTATACTTTCTCCACATCCACAAGATCTCACATATCAACGAATCTAAAAGTTTTTGAAACTAACGTAAAATCGGCAAAACTATTCAACCCCCCCTTCTAGTTTTCCACAGAAATCTTATAGATAAAGGTACCCCTAGGAGATACGTGAGAGCCATTAAAGATATGTGTGAGGGGGCTAAGACCCGGGTATGATCCACAGTGGGGATCTCAAAGTTTTTCCCTGTGGAAGTTGGGCTACACCAGGGATCTGCCATTAGTCCTTACATCTTCACCTTGATTCTAGATGAGTTATCTCGAGGGATTCAAGAGGACATCCCGTGGAGCATGATTTTCGCTGACGACATTGTGTTGGTGGCAGAATCGACGAAGGGTTAAACAATAGACTTGAACATTTGAGGGAGGCTCTGGAAGACAATGGCCTTTGAGTGAGCAGAGAGACTGAATACATGAGATGTGATTTTGGGAGGATCGAGGCAGGACACCACGAAGATATTGATATTCGTATCGGGGACCAGATCCTGCCACCCAATGAGTCTTTTAGATATCTGGGATCGATGATTCACAAATCAGGGAGGATAGATGAGGACATAACCCACCGGATTAGAGCTGGGTGGGCGAGATGGAGAGCGGCGTCAGGAGTCCTCTGTGATAAGAACATCCCCTTAAAGTTAAAGGGAAAATTTTATAAGGTGGTGATTAGACCGGCTATATTGTATGGGTCTGAGTGTTGGCCCATCTCCAAGGCCCATGCTAACAGGGTTGAGGTTTAGGAATTGATCGAGCTACAAGAGTCAATGCCATGCGTACACCTATATGTGACACATTCCCTGAACCAAATCGCCGTCTGTTACAAAGGTAATCGACGTTTACTTACCAAATCTTTTCTTGTTATCCTTTATATGTTACTAATTTATTCACTTTATAATCTACAGAATGTTAATAATGATGAAAGTTGTATCGGATAACAAGATTGTAAACAGAATGAGTGTTTCAACGGTTGCTGCGTGCATGGCACCACTAATTCTTCGACCCTTTTTGGCTGGTGAATGTAACCTTGATAGTGAATATAATATGGGCAGAGGTGATAGATCTGCTCAACTTATGCAAGAAGCTGCTGCTGCTAATCATGCTCAAGCAATTGTTATCACCCTTCTTGATGGTGGTGGTTGTGTGGCGGTAGAGGGTGGTGGTGTTAGTTGTGTGGTGGTGGTTGTGTTTGTAATATGGTGGCTTCCAATTAAAAAAAAAAAAAAAAAATGGTAAATTGCAAATTATGTCCCTGAAAGTGGGAAGAAGAAGGGGGTATATTAGTCATTTCATGTGCCTTTGACCTTGACTTTACGGGAGAACTAACGTTCATCAGTGAATAGTGCCTCTCGGTGGCTGTTTTGCAAAAAACATAAACATTAATGGCTGTTTTGCAATAAATTTCGTCTCGATGAAATCTTTGCGTTTTCGGGAAACATTATGGACAGAATTTGCAATTTACCCTAGTTATTAAGACACTCTTTATTATGCTTCTTCAATGAGTTGTACAAAACTCACACTATACAATGAAGTGTGTCAATCAATAAATTGAGTACGCAAATCACTTAACCCCTTTAATTGGGTTTGTTTGGCGCAAGAGATTGAAACGAGAACATATTATGTTCTAAACTAAATTTTATTTTCATAATCTTGTTGGAAAATTAGTTTAAATTGCGGCTTGTTATTGTAAAACTACTAAAAAGAACACATGATTAAATTAACATATGTATATATTAGATATTTTTGTGGGTAATTGAATAATTTGGTTTCAACGAGGTTTATTTTTTAGGCTTATAAACATTTTAGCCTTATTTTTTTAGGCTGGGACTTATTGCTGGAGCTTGGGCTTATAATTTCAAAAGTCCTCTTATAAGCCTCAAACGAGACTTATAAAGGGGCTTTTGAAATTTAAGTCAAACATAAGCCCCATACCTTAGCCAAACACAGCCATTGTCTTAAAAAAATGAACAAGCCACATTAATATGTGAACATTTTGTGTAAAAATTATGTGAAATAGCCAGGTTGTTCATACGATCGGGTATCTGAGGTCAGTCGATTCGATTTTGAGAATATATTTACCAAAACCAAACTCATAACCAATCCAAACCAACCGTATTAAACTTCAGTTAACCGGTTTGGAGCCCGTAAAGCCAAATTTTAAAATGGCTCAGGAAGATTTGATCATATTTATAGATACTAAACAAAACAGATTGGTTCATTGCCAACCTAAATAAAAAATGTGTATGATCCTTCGAAGTTCAAAATGTCTTTACCACTATTTTATTATCCATAACTGTAGCATTTCCGTGAATCGTTGCATGTACAACACTGAGACAAAACTAAACAAATAATATAAACATCTGACAATAACTAAATAGAAACTGAATAAGTAATGTTAAGTCAGCAGTTTTTACTTTTTAGTTCGGTTATATGACAAACGTTTTATATACGAATTTGAATGAAAGAACAAAGAATAATGAGATAGGACGACTTGAACTCGAATTTGTCAATGTCCTATCAACCAATTATCATGTGAAGTTTTGTTGACATGTAAAGTTATCTTGTACATTAATAAACTTTCTGGTGGTACCCAAAACTTAATTTCAATAACCAAATCCAAACCGTGAATCATTTTAAGATGCCGATTAGCACCAAATACCCTACCTAAACCCAAATAACCCAAAACCGATTAACCAAATTTATGTGAATCGGGCGCTTTTTCGGGTTAAACCGTTTAAAGAACACATAGCATCTCATTATTATTATTATATATACTATTAGGAGTTGTTGAACGGGGCAAAACCCAAATTGTTAAGGGGTCCGTTTCAAGTTAAATTGCAACGCCATTGGTTTCTCATTAATGAGAAAATTTTAGTGGCCCGTGTGGCACTTTGTCATTGGTTGAATCGTGTTGCATGCTTTCCTGTTCATGGCCGTTTCTCCGTAATGACTCCGTAATCCATCACAAAACGTGAATAACAATTGGTTGACACACCTAATATATATACTATCCAAAACACAGCCACACAAGAGTACTATAAAACTGTACTATGCTAAAGTCTACATAATTAGTTCACCCCCAGTATGTTCCAGATTCATCCACAATTCCATCACCGCCTTTATTTTGTTATTCAGCTTTCGTTATCCTAATTTCAGAAGTCCAGAAAGGTCTTCAAAACGCGCACACACACACTCTTTGCAATCAAAAGTCAGCGACACCCACACACTAAATTCCGACGACTGTTTTTTTGTAGTTGGATAGTTTTGGAGCAGGGGGTTAGTAATTCAAGGTGCGTTTTTTTGTGTAGTATGATTCTTTCATAATTTATGTTATTCACGACAGTCTAATTTTGCAGGACACCTTTTTTATGATTGTGCCCTATTTACCGGTGGGTGAGGTTGCGTTCAAGGATAGTGAGGTTGTTCTCAGCGAGATGGTGACGTTATTTTCTGTTATGGGTATGATTTTCTGTACATCCCTGATATCAAATTTTTGTCGGTTTATATGTTGTTAGTATGATTGTTACATCATGTATGCTTATCACTTATTTTGAGGCAAGTTGGATGATGCCCATAAACTGTTTGATTAAATGCAAAGGTCCTTGAATGACGAAATAGCATGATGATAGTGCGCTATTCGTAACAGGTTTTGTATGCAAGAAGTAATCTTATGTATACTCGGATAAAGTTTGAGAATTTATCAAGCTCTTCAAAGATTAAAAATCCATTTTGAAGAACGATAAGCAAGTGCAGTACTTACATATATGGTTAAAATGACTATTGATCATCCACATTAAATTCTGTTTGGTTATAAGAGTAAGTATTGAACTAAATTTTTCCAATAAAAAATACATTTGGTAATAAGCCAAGACAAAGCAATAGTATAACATTTGGTAATGGTGCAACAGAAACTAACATTTGTTAGCGCCAATCTTTTGTGTTTCTTCTAAAGTTGCAACTCTAGATTCACATCAGATTCATATTACTTTATGGAGTGCTTGCTAGACGGGAAATGATTAGCTATGTAATATTTCATTATAGAATGTGATGATGCTAGGTGTGTGAAACATTTGATAAGCATAAGTTATAGGTTCTCTTTGATAATGGGTGCAATATTTGGTTTATTGTACGAAATATATTTTTTTACCAGAAATAAGTTATAGGTTCTCTTTATATATATCAATTGTAGGATATGTATGTATTTTTTAACCTGAAGATTGTGCCTTTACATTTCGGCCTCTTTATATATATGTCATACATAACACTTAAGTTGTTTCATTTCCCTCATGTTGGTGTCTCACTTTTTTTTAGCTTTATGCATTTCTTTGTTGCGATTACATGTTATTCGTAAAAAAAGATGCTTATAGTGCATTTCTTTGTTGCAATTCAGGTCATCCATGGAAGTTGCCAACGTACTGTCATGGTATATAAACTCGAATCAAGAATTCATAAGTCACTTCTTCTGTCATGGTATTTGAGGCTATGAGATTTGCAGACTGCCATGGAAGTTGGGCAAGGTACATGCTAATGCAAACTATATTAGACATCATGCTTGGTTTGCGTCTGTAGTTCAATTATGTTTTTTAAAGAACAAGAATAAAAAAAAAAAAAAAAATTGTGTGCACAATGTGTCATTGTGCTTCTTTTGCAAGAACTGTTGCAATTTTGCAATGAAATTCCTGTTTTTGTGGTTAAGGAGGTCCGTTTCGCAAATTATCTTTTAAATTAAAAACCAGGGACTCATTAAAATATTTTGGGTTCAGGATATGACATTGTTATAGATGCAACAGATAACGCTCCCGGTGGATATTTGATTAGCAATTTCTGTGTTTTACCAAGAAAGGTATGGTTCTAAACTTTGGCATACGTTAAAAATTACATATGAAATGTCGTACATTAAAATAGTTGTAAAAATTTTGAACCGTGTACTTAGAATTTTGTCAATTCAGGTTATGTTCTATCTGTAACGGGTCAAACATGTAAATATGAAAGTAGATGAAAATAGAATGGTTCACATATGATTGAATTTATTCTAAAGACAAAAACTTTGAATTCAGGTTATGTTCTACCTTTAACAGGTCAAACGGGTAAATGTGGAATAATTAGGTGACAGTAGGATTAAAAGGTTAGATACTCTTTAATACATGACCTCAGGTTGTTACCTAGATAAGTATCTTCAAAGTTAATAGTTTTACTTTTGCTGCTACAGACTATTATTCCTAAATACAATGATTCCAAGCAGCCGAGCGAGAGTTATCGCTCATGGGCATCAGACAGGTACTATCTTTCTTTACTTTAGAGTAAATTAAATCAAGCCTTTCCCTTACAAAAAGCATTGTGATTCACGTTAATTGGTTTCGTTAATTGTATATGCAAGAAAGATTAATTTGCCAAAATGTAAAGATGTTGTCTGATTCACGTGTTACTAATGAGCTTCACACCATCTGGAACTCATATTGGTCTCAGGTTCATTAGCTTTACTTTAGCTTTCCTCCTTTTTTCCATTTTAAAAGAGATAAAGGTTCACTCTTATGGTCGTGATTTGAATACAATCAAACTTTTTTCTTGATATAATGCGTGATTAATATAGTAGCACGTCAACATTTTTTTTTGCATTAAGCTCAACCGTCATATTGTGCCATTAGTAAGATGAAAAGGGCTTAAAATGCGGTGTTTGGTTAGAGACTGCTTACCTGCTTATTTCATATTACTCTTTAATAATTTATTCAGACTTTACACCTGAGTTTTCGTAAGCACATAAGAGTTTAGACTAACATGTATATTTTTTGATTCCTTACTGTATATTTCATTGTGGTAATAGGCCACATGGACAACATTTAGTCATATTAGCCCATGAAATAGCCAAATATATGGATTACGATGGAGATAGAAACGAACAAGGTGGTATTGAACAACTCATGATCCTCTAAGATGCCCTTAAATGTGCTATTGTAACTTTATAAAATGCACTTCTTAAATCTTAGTGAGATTTTGTTAGTCAAATATTGAATAGATCATTATATACTGCAATATGTATTGACTTTTGACGAAAATTATCTTGATACCTTTTTACGGCGCGTGTAAGTAGCACAAAAAAAGTTATTCAACCCCGTTTAAATGGTAATACTAATTTCACGTCATATATAAGTCTTCGTATTATGGTGGTCATGATTGTTATGCATTAAGTATAACACGATTGTATGACTAATGTAACAGACTTAGATTTGATTTGAAACCACAACATAGTAAATGCAACTTGCTAAGAGGTGCATGCTTAAGAGCCCCACGACTTTTAAAAAGATTCGATGTGTTCCATTTATTATGGTTGGATATAAAAAAACGGCCAAAAAATATATATACAGATTTCACTATATAGATACAAGTTGAAAGCCACCTAAATAAACTTACCTCATAACTTAGTAACCGGTAAAATGTATATTTGTTTGACAGTGAATGTAGCATGAATTTTCAATTGGTTATTTCTGTCGATGTTTTATCCATTTAATTCAGGTAAATAAAAGTTAACCATAGAGTTCTAAGCATCAACGCAATACTCCCGCGACAATGCTAAGAAAATTGTTTCCATTCTTTCTTTGGAAACAATTGAGACTTAGGTGTCGTTTGTTTTTCAGATTACTACTTCTTCATCCGCAAACCACGCCCCGCGAAAGAAGAAGACATTTAAGTTCTTCATCCGAAAGAAGGCTTGTTTTTTTTTTTTCTATTGTAGTCTTTTTTCCTTTTTCTTCTTTTTTTCTTCTTTTTTTTTTCTTTTCTTTATCTTTTCTTTTTCTTTTCACTAGTATTTTTTGTGCTATTGAAGTAACTTTTTTTTCCTTTTTCTTTTCACTAGTTTTTGTGCTATTAGTACAAAACAAAGAATCGCTTAAAATACGATATTAAAGACAATACATAATGGTTCAAAATATACCAATATCGACCGTTTTTTGTGCTATAAATCCTTTTGTCATATTGGTCAAATGGATCATTGGTTATCTTATGTTTTGGTATTCTTTTACGTTTTAGTCCATTTTTGTCCGTTTTTTACGTTTTCGTCTGTTTTTTTATGTTTTCATCTCTTTTTTTTTTACGTTTTTTTCTGTTTTTTTAAGCTTTCATATGTTTTTAACGTTTTCCACCGTTTTTTTACAATTTCGTCTGTTTCTTTACTTTTTTTTATGTTTTCCTCCATTTTCTATGTTTTCGACTGTTTTTAACGTTTTCGTCTGTTTTTTTACATTTATGTCCATTTTTCTTACGTTTTCGTCCGATTTTTACGTTTCGTTTTTTACGTTTTCATCATTTTACGTTTCGTTTGTTTTACGCCGTATGTTTTACGTTTCTTCGTTTTACGTTTTAGTCCGCTTTACGTCTTTTTTACGTTTTGTCCGTTTCATATTTTTCGTTTTGAATGTTTTTAAGTTTCGACCGTTTTTCGTTTTCGACCATTTTACGTTTCGTCTGTTTTTACGTTTCAGTATGTTTTCGACGTTTTCTTACATTATCTTACGTTTTGTTAGGTAAGATAAAAATAACGACAAAAACTTATAAAATCATATGAAACGGATGAAACGTAAAATAAATGTAGATGAAAATATAAAACGGACAAAACGTAAAAACGGACGTAAAAGCGTAAAAACTGATGAAACGTAAAAACGGACAAAACATAAAAAGCGGTAGAAACGAATAAAACAAGAAAACGAAAAAAACGAATGAAATGGAAACGTAAAAAACGGCGGCGTAAAAGAACGACGAAACGTAAAAAATGGACGAAAACGAAAAACGCACGAAACGTAAAGAGGTGAAGATATTGAGAAAGAGATGTAGGGGTGTGAAAAAGAGGTAGAAGTGAAAGAAGAGGTGAAGTGAAGATAATGTCGAAATTTAGAAGAGGAAAGAAGTGAAAAGAAGACTTATGTCTGCAAGAAAACAAAGCGAAACCTCTCGCCCGCAGCACGAAAAGAAGTGAAAAGAGGAAAAAGTCTTTCTTTGAAAAAAACAAACGACACCAGATTGCTCGAAGCATCTTGGTGTAAGTTACTTTTTCATCATTTTTTTAGTGGTTTAATTAAGCCATATTAATGCCTTCATTTAATGGTTTTGCCATTTGTAAATTTTTTTCCTCGAGGTGTGGTGACGGTGTTGAATGGTTAGGCTGTTGGAACTACATGTTTGGTGTACCTATGTAGGCTAGAACATGGAAGAAGATGGTCGTGGCACAAGAACGTAACAGTTGGTCAAAAAAGTGGTCTCAACTAATCTATATTTTTATCATGTTTACGGTTTAGTGGTTGGAGCCGTGAAAATGTTTGCTCCTTTTATACTATGTACTACCTGAAATAACATAGCAGCTGGTGGTTGGTAGCTACTGGTGTACTAGCTAGAGATAAATACAAAGATGGTCATGCATTTGTGTCATGAATAAGTATGTTACAAGCAAAAGGTTATTAATTATTATTTTTGGCATTGAATTTCTATCTAAGTTACAAAATACA
The DNA here is from genome assembly GCA_022545495.1 of Chrysanthemum lavandulifolium. Classification (NCBI taxonomy): domain Eukaryota; kingdom Viridiplantae; phylum Streptophyta; class Magnoliopsida; order Asterales; family Asteraceae; genus Chrysanthemum; species Chrysanthemum lavandulifolium. Next base: position 230,636,018 of record CM040238.1, on the reverse strand, counting down.
TTCTTAATTAAAATAGTGAGTTTTACATAGCTTACAGTGCATACAAACACATTGCATGCGGGTTTAGTTTTATAGTCTTGGAATACATATATTCTTGAGTCAAAGAAGGAAAAGCAGGTTGAAGAGTTTTTTTATACCTATGGTATTAGTGTTTGACTTTAGAATAAAAAGGTTCTCCGCAGCAACGCGCGGGTTAACCTACTCGTTTATATAGTGAACAATTACTATATTCGCACAACTTTTACAAAAAAAGTTTTCACACAATTAATTATTTTTTTATTTATTAAGCAAGGATCAAACTTGCACAAATATGGCTTTGTCAGTTTTCTGTTGGACATTTTCTTAAAGTCTTCAATTAAACTTCTTTATATTAAGTCAGTATAAATTTATAAACCTACAAGTTGAGGACAAGCGACATCATGAATCACATCACCATCACCTCATATGCCAATTCTGGAAAGTTCTTTCAAGTGCATCCTACTTTTTGCTGGTAATCATGGCATTTGAACTATGCCAACTAATTTAATCACCCAATAAAGATGATGTGGGAGATCTGTCTCTATGGTCCTACACTCGAAACCATCAACACCGGAGAGGCGAGAGCCGACATATCAGATATCAAAAGTGGCACTTGCATGCTGTAAATTCATTACAAAGAGAGTTCTACCACATGAAATTAACAGTTACGGCCAAATATCGTATGTATAAAGTTATATGTATCTCCTTACAAATTACATCGAAAAGAAAAGCAAAACATTCATACCATGAGATGTAAGTTACAAAAAAAAGGGTAGGAATAAGATAACACAGAAGAATATCAAAGAATTTCTCAACACATAGCTATAAATAATAATATGACAAATGAGCTTCCACCTTAAACTCGTGTAGTAGGAAAGATCGTGCAATCTTTCTTCCTAAATTTGCTTAGATCCGAAATAAGTTGCTAACCAAAGTTTCATTTTATTCTTTTTTCTTTTTCACATCCTCAAATAGTTGTAATACTATTTACCATACATCACGGAGATATCTTCCTGCCATTTGTAGATTCTTCACGTAGAGCTCCGCCTTTGACGAGTCTAGAGATCCCTGAAATCAATAAAGAAGACAATTCTATTACTTCGAGTTACCATACAATTTACAATCTTTCATCCAAAAGTGATGGCATTTTCGACCAATTTATGGTAAACAAGTCGATTAGGATTATACTCCGTACTTTGCCTCTAACGGGTCATATGGGTGAAATTCTAAAAACTAGCAAACTGGAAACCGGTTGGACGGGTCAAAAGCATGTCAATCGGGTTGTCAGTCCGCTAAAGCGTCTTAAATATGCATAAAACTTCCCCGATCTTTCACTTCAAAACTTAGATTATTATTGTTGTCATAATCTTGTTTATTTAACACATTCATTAGCAGAAAGTATATGGGGGTCGGCTGGGCTAAACGACTTTTGACACTGTTACCTGCCCAGCCAGACTCTACATAAGGTGGAATGTCAAACCCGTCCTCAAATATTACAAGGGAAGGGTTTTACCGTTTTGGACTATCATCAAGAACGCAAATAGGTAACTTTTTGTTGGCCGAAAGACCGCATAGGTGCAATTAATAAGACTCCAGAATAGGATGTCAGCTTTCATGGGCCAGAAAGAAGGTGTATTATTTCAATTTGGTTCTCACTAAAGTAACAAAGACAGCAAGTGGCCCCTAAAGTATTTAATACCATAAAATTATATCTGTCCACATCTCAGCCGATTGTGTGGCCATATAATATACCTACTCCTAAACTTATGTAAATAAATTAAAAAACTGCATATAAATAGCTACAAAATCAGATCTATAGAATACAATTAAATAAACATTAATTAATCTGTTGAAATATTCAACATACCTGTTCTTGCACAATAGTGTGCAGAGTCCTATGTACATCTTTGGCCATGCCTTTGGCATCACCACAAACATACAAATATGCTCCCTCAGAAAGTAAATTCCAGATATCCGAAGCCTGCAGGAACATTTTTACATAAAAAATGATGAGAACATTCTAATAAACGGAAAAGCCTGATCTTGTGATAGTTCTTTTATTTACCTTCTGAGTCATCTTGTGTTGCACGTACTCCTTAGTGGCACCTTCACGAGAGAAGGCTGTAACAAGCTCAGAAAGAGCACCAGTCTCTACGAAATTATTAAGCTCGTCCTCATATATGAAATCCTGATAACGAAAGGACTCTGGAGTTAGGCATTATCCAAAACAAGACATGGTTGATTCTGTTTTTTTTTTTTCCCCCTCTTAATGGGTAAAAATAAATAGGTTTGCTAATAAGAAAAGTCACCCAAAAGTGTACTTTCACAGCATAACACCTCCTAACTCAGTTTCAATAATAGCATCAATTAGATTATTATCAAAATACTACAGTTTTGTAATCATATTTGATACGTTACATGTTTATAATAATATTTATACTTTTTTAGGTCAACCCAAACAAACAGACCACATACTATAATTTGCACATTTAACATGTTAGCCAACCCACCAGACCCAACTCATTATGCCACCTCTAACTATGACCTTTAGAAAGAGTGTTTTAAACATACCACTTGACGATTCCTGCATCCGAAGAATAAGATGGCTGTTCCGAGCTCAGTCCCAGCTTCCTTCTGAGCTAACCTATCCTGAAGGAAACCTCTAAATGGAGCCAATCCAGTGCCTGGGCCAATCATGATAACTGGGACCTTAGGATCAGTAGGAAGTCTGAAATTGGATGTTCTAACATAAATTGGGGCCCAACTGCAATCCTGGCTTTCTGTCATAGGCACGGCATTCTGAAAAAAACCATCAAGTTAAAATTAAAATCGTAGCAAAGTTCAAATCGAACTCTATTCGGCCACCAGCAAAGAAAATGAGCTAATACCTTCATCCATGTTGAACAGACTCCCTTGTGAACGCGGCCTGATGGTGTTTGCTCATACACTAATGCACAAGTTACATGAATCCTATTTGGCGCAAACCTGAAACAAGAAATCCATATTAATTTAAGATGTCCTTTAAAAAATCATCTATATTTGCCAATAAAGTAGTAGCGAACACAAGACCAACTGAATGTACTTACTTTGGTGAAGAAGAAATAGAATAGTATCTCGGCTGCAAGCGTGGGGCGACAGATGCAAAAAAAACACCAATCGGAGGTTTAGCTGATGGGAAGGCCTCCATGACCTCAAGGAGACTTCTGTGGCTTGCAACTATCCACTGAGCATATTCATCCTGAAGAACATTAATGCAAGAAATGAACATCAGTTTATATATCAAAAAGATTAACATTGATTCAAGGAATACAAAAATGAAACAAATCCCAACCTTTCCAGCAGGAGACGCAAGAAATTTCAGTCTATCAGCTTCAGTGGAATCAGTAGCATGCGCAGCTAAAGCAAGCAAAGCTGACTGTAGTGCATAGACATAAAAAGCATTTGTCAAGTTCAAATTCAGATGGGAATTCTTAAAACAACTGTTGTTAGCATGCCAGTTCTTGCAAAGTATAGGCATCATAATACCTTTTTGGGAGAGCTCAAAACATCAGCATAGGAAGCCAATGCTTTTCTTAAAGTGCATGGAGGGAAAGGAGGTGGCAAAGAGGCTCCACCAAGTGGTGTCCCGTCTTCGTTATCAGTGTGTACCGAGAAATAAGTGTGTGGCGGTAAACCTATTAATTTTTCAGCTTCGTCCACAACTTCACTTAGATTCTCACAGTAGACACCAACATGGTCCCCGGTTTCATACCTGAAACAAACATATATCATATAAACATGGTTCCTACCATCAAAGTGTCATATACATATATCAGTAACCAAGTAAACTGCATGAGTAACTTACGATAATCCAGTATTAGAGATATCAAATTCCAAATGAGTGCAAGACCGGTCAGATAGAGGGGAATGGAGCTCCTTTTTGACAGCGACATTGGATCTATAAGCAGACAGGATAATTTCAGGTTAAAGAAGATACAATAAGGTTACCAATTAGAACAAACAGAGCATGAGCAAGCTTATATACCTGCATGGATGTTGAGCATCATGAACAGCATGGCCATTTGTCAGTTGATCCTGATCATACGTGTCTGGTTTGTCATGGAACACAACACGGTATTCTGCAACAGCAGCTGTGTATGGGGTGGCAACAGATGTATCATCCTCATCACGAAGTAACTGATCCAACTCAGGCCACACCAACTCTTTCCTGAAGAAGCAAAGTTCAACAAAATATTTCAAACTCATTCGCACAACCACTTATTGAGACTAGTTGATTTTCAACATTCAAAAGAAAGTGTATTCATCTAATACCATGCAGTGAAGTCATCCTCGATACATTGATCATCGTCTCCCATGCCAACGGGAACAAGGCGCTTTGCACCTGTAGATAGTGAAAAGTTTAACATTAGATAAAGGGGAAAGAATTCATAAAGCAACATGATAGAAAAACTGCCAATTTCTATGTCTACTTAAATATAGACGACATAAACTTGTTAGATACTACGTAGTATTCAGTAGTAACATTCATGAATAACCACCCTCTTCGTAATGAAGTGTGATGATCAATTTCTAGTACAATGCAATGTACCAGCTTCAAAACATTGATCATCATCACACTTCGAACTTAAACATGATAGCAGTGAACCAGCTGCCTATTTATTAGATGGGAGTAAGCGCTGAGCTAAGTGAGTACAAGAACCAAATAAACAAGCTAACGAAACACATCTTTTATAGTGTTTCACTGAAAACGAAGTTCCCCGTGTCTCCTTATGGAACATAAAGTGCTCAAGTTACCAACATAAGCTGGCAAATGCAAATGACCACCTACTCAACAAAGCAATACTCTTATTTAAATGAAACAGGATATGCAAGGAAATGAACCTACCCTGTTCCACAAGTTTTTCATCGACCACATTCGCAATCTACATACGCAAAACAAGGCAGAAAAAATGATATCAGCATCAGTTAGCATTCAACAGAACATTCATAATGCTACAATTACTTAATTTATCAAAGAACAGAACATAATATTATCCATCAGGACCATCACCTTGTTGAAATGCTCGTATTGTCTGTTACCAAGTCCAAACACTCCGTACTGAAGCTTGTCAAGCCATTCACCTTTCTCTTCTCCCTATATACGGGAGTAGGAAAAAATAATCAAATTAGCATGTAAATCCTACTTAATTACCACATTGTACTATTCCACAACTCGCAAAATATTTACCTCGGTAAACCATTTATAGAATCTAGCAGCATTATCTGTCGGCTCACCATCTCCATATCTACAAAACCAAATTAATTAGTAGGTACGCATCAACCACCTACCACATCTTTTACAATTATAATAACATCATATACTAGCTGATCAGATCCCAACATTTGAATTAAAAAAAGTGTATCAAATAAGCAACTTTATAAAACTTACGTAGCTAAAAAGAAAAAAGCAATAGATTCTTTCTTTAGCTTCTCCTCATACTCATCATCCTCAGCAGCATAATCATCCTACATAAAGTAAACAAAATCATTTACAATTTCACTATTCGATGCGTTTTAAGAATCAATACTTCCAGATAAAGTATCAACGAATCTAGTCAATCCATTTGCATCTCAGATTGATCCCTAAAGTAAAAAAGTCAATACTCACCAAATCAATCACTTTAAACACCGCCTTTTCATATCTCGCTTTAGCTTCTTCAACAAGTGCCTTTAATCAACAACAGCAAATCAAAGTCAGTAAAAGCCGAAACACTGATCAAATCTTCACAATCACATAAATGAACATAAAGTCAAACACACAAATAACGCAAAATTAACACAATTAGTTAATAATTTATTTTAGCTAAACCTAAAGTCAACAAATCAAAATCAAACACTAATCGAATCACGAATCGCACAAATCGAACAAATAATTCACAATTCACCTCATCAAAACCTATAGTCAACAAATCAAAATCAATCACTAATCAAATTACACAAATTATATAAAATTAACATAAAACTATATAAAACTAACAGATTTTATAAAAACTGACCTTAGCAAAACCTTCAGCAGTACCAGTCTGAGTACCAAAAAACACAGTAACTTTCTTCCGACCATCATCAACCTCATCCTCCGTCACTTTCTTCGGTACAACAATCACCGGCGACACCGCCGCTTTCTTCGCCGCCGACGACGACCGTCTCCACACAAGGACCACAACGCATCCGATCAACACCGCAACTGAAGTAGTCAAAATCATCAAAAGCTCACGGTTCTCCATAAACACAGCTAACGGAATATTCGTATCGGATGTGTTTGATGTGTCGAATGATACCTTGCCGTTAAGTAACGCCGTCATTAGATCGAAGGGAGATAACTTGACGGAAGTTGATTGCATAGTTGTGATTGAATTGAAAACGGAAGGTTCGAGAGTTTTGTATTTTTGGGGGTTTGGGTTTTTTTAGAGAGAGAAAGTTTTTATAAAAAAAAATTTATAAAGCTTTTTCTCTCTCTAAGATGGGATGGGAGGAAATGATGAAATGAAGATTGTTGGGGTAGTTGGGAGAAAGGTATTGACTTGAAGGGGGTTTTATGAAGGCTTAACTAGACTTGTCACTTGCACCTACTTTCTTTAACCATGGTTAGGTGCTACCTATATTTACAAATATATATTTGTTCAATTTGTTGGACATTTTTAAGGTGTGTAGTACTAGTGTAGGGCCGAGCAAAGGTCCAACGCCGAACTGATTCGAGAATCGATTTTGTGAAAAATATTAACTGAAATTGAACTGAACATGGTTGGTTTGGTTTGTTTTCTGTCGGTTCGGTCGGTTTATGTGTGTTTAGGTGTAGTTTTTTTTTGGTTTTGGGTCGAATCGAACCGACCCGAAACCAAAATAGGAAAAATATGAAGCTGAGAACGAACTGAAGGGCTGTCGGGTCAATTTTTTTCGGTTCGGTCGGTTTATCGGTCCGATACGATTTTGGGTCGTCCATGCTCGCCCTTAGTGTAGTGTAGCGTAGCAAGGTGTCAACAAAGTTTTAGGGGAGATGAAGTTTCACTAGTTGAAATTAGGTCAAGCATGGACTGGGGACCGAACCGAGCCGAGAAAGTGGACCGAACCGGATTGAGAGTCTGAGCCGCGTATCATAGTGTTGACTAATTCATCATTACAAGTTCTTAAGCTAAAAGTAGGGCTGAGCAAAACTGACCGACACCCGAAAACCGACCAAAAACTGACCGAACCCGACCTTCCCGATACCGAACCGAATGTAACCGGGTCGAGAGTCGGTTTGCATTTTCCTCATAGTCGGTTTCGGGTCGGGACGAGCCGAAAACCGAGAAAACGCAGCCAAAATCAAGAAAACCGACCAACCCGACATGTCAAGACTGTCCCGATACCGAACCGACTATATTCGGGTCGGGAGTCGGTTTGAGTTTTGCATGAAATCGGTTTCGGGTCGGAACCAGCCCGATGCTCACCCCTAGCTAAAACTACAACTAATTAAAACACATTTTCTAACATTAAATACAATTACTAATTCTTAAACTAAAAGTACAAATAATTAAAACTCATTTTCTAACATTAAATACAATCTTTAAATTAAATACAATCTTTAAATAGAAATACTTAAAATTCATCATTACAAGTTTTTAAGCTAAAAATATAACTAATTAAAACACATTTACTAACATTAAATACAATACAAATCAGTATTAATGTGATCAAAATATTTAATGTAGTCAATTAATTAACTGGTCAATAAATACAATTAATGCAGTTATTAAAACACTTCTTACATATGATATACAAATTATCAATCATATTGTACAATCAACTTAAACACAATTCCTGCATTAAATATCACTAATACAAATAATAAAACATATTATACAAATATTCAAGCCCGAACGGGCAACGAGCCAAATAGGTTCGAGCCTGAACGGACACGAGCTAAACGGGGCTTGAGCCCGAATGGGCACAGGCCAACGGGCTCGAGCCCGAGCGGTTTACAACTTCTAGCTATCACTTTTGTCTTTTGATGTCGTTAACATTTATTTTAAGGTATTCGTTGCTATAACGCGCGGGTACCCTACTAGTTGTTATAAAGGAATGAATTTTGTTCTCATTGTAGTTGTTTGGTAATTGAAATTGGAAATCAAACTCTTAAAACTAAGCTTTTTCTAAACTTTTCAAAGGTGGTGGGTTTTAAAATCAATTCCAATTAGCATACCCATAGTGGTTCCCTACACTTACCTAAACACCTAATCAGTGATTTGTTGCATAACTAAATTTTGTAACGAGTTTTGTTACTCTACATATTGTAAACACTAGACGTCTAGCCGCTCATAGTGGCGACAGTGTACAGTAGCGTGAGTTTGTGTATCCGTGTTTATTTGTGATGCGAGTGAAAGTGAAGAAACTTCATGAGTTAAATTGTAATTATTAATTAATAGATTGTGTTACTGTTATAAGTTAAAGTATTTTTGTCTAATATCATTACTCACTTTTTAAGTAATTTTATTTTCTCTAGTACAGATATATAGGTAGTCAATGTATAAATTGTTCTTGCTAAACATACTAAACTCTAGATGTTTAATTAGGTTGAACTGTTAAAAGCTAATAAACAGAACAAACCAAACTTTATAAAAATAATGAATAGAGCAAACCAAACTTTATTAACTGGTTTGATTTATAAATCTATATCATATTTTTAATGATAGTGTTTGTTAAGCTACATATCTGTGATATGATTATGATATTGAATTCGAATTATACAAAAAAGTGAAGGTCAATTAACCACGGTCTGACCAACTTTGATAATTTATGTGTTTCATACCTTAAGTTGTGTGCTTATTTTGACCACGAATGAATAACTAGAAAGTATATTGGAGTCTTGCATGACCAAAAAAATATTTAGATCCATATGCATGTAACAAAAGTTAGACACATATGTAGCCTTCTTTAGGACAATCGAACATAAACTAAATTGGCATTTTGTGTAAAAGCAAGTCTGGACTGGAGATGAACAAAAATGAAAGAGTGTTGACTTTTTTAGCTAAGGAATTCACATGGTCTAACACGTGAATTGACTTGTTCATAACTTAACTTATGAAGGTGTTAAGATCAACAAATATGTTGCTGTTTGGTTAAATGTGTAATACATTATACTTTTCTCATATTTCATCTCAGAAAGATTGTCTATAATTGTTCTTGTATAAGCTATATAAGGTGATAAACTTCTTGCATGGCTTGACGTATCTAATATTCTTTCTATATGCATGCAATATATGTAACTTATTGTTTGATGTTGTTCGAAGATAAATAGATAAAAGAGAGATTGATATTTTTTAGGGCAGTTTATATGGACCCCTTTATAGAGGGGTTTTCAATCATCGCACGATGAAGAACAGATTGTGTGTATCGTGATATTATACTATGTGTTTCGTAGTTTGTACCTAGGATACACGGAAACGCACGAGATGTCAGATCACGCACCAAACGCTTTAAACGGGAACGCCGAACGCCTCGAAACGCCCCGAAAAGTGGAAACGTTTCTTCAATTGGGGTGCGCCTATCCTTCTAAGAAACGTTTGGGAAACGTTTCGGTAAAAATCACGCTTCGTGGCCCGACAACATGAAGAAGCGGATCCGAAATGGAGCATTTAATTTGAGGAAGAAGATGATAGATGAGAGAGAAAGAGAACTGAATATAAAAAAGTTAATATGTAACGTCACCTTTGTGTATAAAAAAGCAGTACATTATTTTTAATCTTTTTAATAAAACAAATATACCCTCCTACCTTTTAACTCTTTAAGCAAAGTTTGAGTTATTTGTTTAGTTTTTTTTCCTGAAAAGTTATTTGTTTAGTTTACTTTCTTAGTTATTTGACTTATATTGTTACAATGATATTCATTGTAGGATGGGTTTTCACTTTTGATGTTGGATCTCAATATCGTCAAGTAACGTCGAACGAATTCTTACAAGTAACGTATTAAAAGTAGCATATTTGTTTCAGTTTTGACTTCCTTGTAATCAAATTCGTACTTGCATTGGTACTTTTAAATTGATAAATAAAAATCAGCTAATTGATGTTTTTTTACTTAAATATTTTTTGGAAAAACAATTTGATAGTTAAGAGTTTTTAATTGATGATTATGAGTAATATTTGTTTGAATTTTTGAATATTGTGTAATACTTATTTGGAAGATAATTTGTCAGTATACTAAAATACTATAAAACACATAGACGCTTCCCACTGCATCTGCTTTTGAATTTTAGGACGTCATTGCTTCCCGACACCAGCACATCTCTGCATCTCCGCCTCCGCTTCCGTCCCCCGTGCAACTTAGGTTTGTACTATTGATTCATAAAGAGGTTTGTATAACACAACCCTTTTATAAAAGTCAATGATAAATAGTAAAAAGTAAAAACTGTAAGAAGACAATAGCATATTCAGTAGAGTAGTAGAGAAATACAACAATGCGAATTTGTCAAATATCATATAAATAATTAAATATTTATATTTATTACTAGTATTATATATAGTCAAATAATAATATAAAAATGTTGTGTGGTTCCTGTAGTTTTGTGAATTCTTTGGTGGTCAGTTTGTGTGTGCGTGTTTGGGTGGATCAACGTGTTCGACTTTCGTGTTAAGTTTCCTTTTCAATGTTTTCTTTGAATCGTGGACTAAAATAGTAAAATTCTTACTTTTTATAGTTTCAAAAAAGACCCTGAAGTATATAAATATTTGCATATAAGACCTTGATAATATAAAGAAACAGAAGGCGTCTGAAATTGGCATGTGGTCTAACATGTCCACCATTAAAGGCACGCGGGTTTGGTCTCAACTTTCAACCAACCCCCCACACGGATCTTCTATAGCCTTTCGTATTTTACTACTCCCTCCGTACTTAAATAAATGTCCACTATTAACTTTTTAAGTCTTTGTTATTTAACTTTTACATTAAATTATTTAGTTCGTGTTATGTAATACTTAATACAAAATATATGAATGAATTAAGTTTTAAATGTATCTTTATTAGTATAATTTGTATCAAGTATTGCATAACGCAACAAAATAATTTAAGGTCAAAATTGAAAAAAAAATCTTTGAAGGTCAATACTGGACATTTATTTAGAGACGTAAGGAGTAAAAGAATAAGCTGTAATTAAGGTTGGAGTTAAAGCTGAAGCTGAAACTTATATTATAAATCAAAAGCTTTAGCTTATATTTTTATAAAGTTGTTTGAATAATTAGTTAGAGCTGAAGCTAAATAATGTAAAATGATAAAAATATATCAAATTAAATTCAGATGTATTTTCAGCCTTTGCGGCATAATCCATTATATTTTGAAAGTTTATTTAACTAATTTAACTATCTATGTTCTATTTCAATTGTCTTAGGCTTCATCAAGTTTATAACTTATAAGTTCTTCCACAAGACGTATTTACAAATAAAATTTATTTTATGTTTGAAATTTTATTTTAAAAGTTTTAGCCTTTATAAGTTTTATGTGACAGCCAAAAAGTTATTTTTATGAAATATATGTTTTTATTTAATTTAAGAATTTTTTTGTCCGACCTATACGTTCTGCATATCTCTTATGTGTGAAATTAAGTCTTTTCCTGTTCTAGCTCTCCCCAAACACACAAGGTAGTAGGATCGGGTGAGAAAGGGACCCCGGCCTTTAATTTCCTTCATTTGTAAAAAGTTTTATAGTCGGTACTAGCAAATAGAAATAGTCTTCAACAAAATGCTTGTTTTAATTGACTTTCTTTATCATGTGGTGTTCTTTAATTAAAATGATTGTTGGTTCAAGTCCTGTCTAAAACATGTGAAATAGTCTATAGTGTGTATATTATGAGATAGTTAGCTGTCGTTTTAAAAAAAAAATAGTCTTCTTTGTAAGTGTAGCTATGAATAGCTTTTTATGTGGAAAGTTTCAATTACATTTTGGGGGGCAAGCATCGTACAATGCACATCGATATTTGTTTTTGACTCATGTGTATATATCTTAAAGGGAATTGGTTTACACATTCATGTTTTTTTATTGAAACATTTAATTTTATGCGTTACATAGTTGTATATTGTCTACAATTTGTTTTATATGCTTATACATTAATCAAAATAAAAAGTGTGAAAATCACTTCCCTATCTTAAAACATGTAATTATTTTTATGATTTATCTCTTTATAAAACTAATGTGTCATAGCTTTTAAGAAATAAAAGTTTACTTTTAGATAAAAACTTTTTTTTCTGTTAGAAAAGAAAATAGTTTTGTCTTGGCCTCTATCTACGTTGTCTTGATTCAAAATCATTCTAGTAGTGTGCTTCTTGCGTTTTTGACAGAATAAAAGTAGTTAAAACGTGAATGAAATTGAAGATAGTTGTTGATTCTAGTTGTTGATTCTAGTTGTACCACAACTTAGTTTATAACATTAATAATGTGCTAAACGTTACACTTGTGCTGTTTTGCATAACACCTTTTCTCATCTATTTATAACATAAAGTTTAGTATAGAAAACTATAAAATATTCTCATCATTACGTCTCACATATCACTATGATTATTTAAATGCTTAGGATATGTAGTTTGCCTATAAAGTAACCACAAATATAGGTGATAAAAAGAAGCAAATTTAAGGCATGGGAAATGAACCTATACATTTATCGATCGGGACAAACTAATGCAATAGTTTATTCAGACGTAATTCTAAAAATAGAATCTGTAATAAGTACATGTTTTTAGATGCCTTGTTTTAAAAACAAATGCTATCTATAACGTCTAAAAATGTGAATGATTAAGGTACCAACTTATCCTTAACTTGTGTATTAGCTCGTCAATAAGTTTTTCGGAGACGTATACGAGGGTGTGCGATGAGTGCTTTCGCACAAACTTCAAATTTTTAAAGGCTTCAAAATATTTACATCGTTATATATTTGAGGCCTCAAAATTCACTTCCAACAAAAATGTGAAAGCTACACAATAGTATGTAGTAAATATTTGTTACAACTTGAAATATATCATCAAAAATAATATGTTTTTTGTTTCAGTGGTTGGTATAATATATTTTTTACCATCATATTTAATTATCGTATATGATCTCGCGAAGAATTTCTGTTCACTCAACTACAACACTAAGTTTTTTGCAAGCCCTAGTCAAAGGTAAGCCAAATAGACTGGTTGGTCGTAATCAAGCCAAGTTGCCAACCATTTGAGAATGAGTTTGTTAGGCTGATTCCAGTAAGGGGAGACGATCGACTTACTCGATCGAGTGAGTGTCGATCGTCCTCCTGTGGCTAATCGATCGAGTGAACTTTTGAAATCAACATGGTCGTGTACACGATCGACTCAAATACACACTTAATATTTACTTGACGGGTTATGTTGTGAGGTGCGTGAGAGTTTGGCTTGCAAGATTGAAGGACGAAGTGAAGCATGCTGTGTAATGGGAATGCAAAGTATGATGGTGAATATTAAGCTACTATTATATAGCAAAATATGATCACCCCCTGTCTAATGATATTGTATCACATGTTGCATGGTTGTATAGATGGAAACCATGCATGTATTTTGATCACACGTATACATATGACTCATGCATGCAACGTGTAAGTATAGCACGTATCATACAAAAAATGGTATTTTTTTTTTTTTTTTTTAGAATTATTATATAACATTTTAATTATTAACGAAATTTTAGTTTGTGTTAAAAATATTTAGAAAAAAAAAAAAAAAAAAACGCCTTCCTTCTTGAGACATTAATCGCAAAGGTCATTTGGAGAGAATCGACGCGTGGCGGGAAAATGATGAGGATTGAGTGTCAAGCATCGTGCAAATTTTACATTTGTATTTGGACATACACATTCTAAGAATAAGTACTTGGAAATTGGAACATTGGCGTCGAGTTGTAATACTTTCCTTTTTTGTTGTATGTGTTTAGTTGCTATCAATTATTCATGCAAACATTTTATTCTGTGTGATACCGTAACAAACGCTATGTATAGTAGTAATGCCTTCCTCTTGAGAATGAAACATTAATTTCAAAACTAACACAAACAAATTATATAGTTTGGCAATAATTTTGTCTCAAATTTTGAATGATAAATTAAGATATGTGCATGTTGTCCACCGCATGATTTCTTTGGTTGAAATACTAGGCTGAATTTTCAAGACATAATTCTGCTATATAATGCAATCTTGGGTGTCATGATCACCAAATTCATCATCTCCACGTCAATGCAACATCACCGTTTTACACATTATCAAACTCACCATTAAACAGGTGATATGGTCTTAGGCTAGAAGGCAAGGTGCCTCTTCACTCACCTTACACATCAGCGCCACATCAGCTTTCTCTCTCCTATCTCTTCCACTCACTTACACTCACCTTTATGCGGACAAGAGACCCACTTCCACTCACCTTAACTCACTTTTTTTTTTTTTTTTTTTTAATAATCACTAATAAAAACGTAAAGCGTAAACATATAAACACAAAAACGTAACCGCACGAAATAGAAAAACTTTTATTCATAAACTAAAACCATTACACAGACTTGAGAAATTAAAAATATTACAATAAAACATGAAATTAAATATTACGAGACAAATGTTGGACTAAATCGGCATGAAGGTTTTGATATATTTGATGTGATCTGATGTACCTCATAACTTTTCGTATTTCTTCATCGGATCGTATGTAGTCATTCGGCTGATGTGCTTCCGTCAGGTACCATTCGGGAGATATTTGCATTTTTTTTGTCTTTTCGTATCATATTATGTAATATGATACATGTATACATCATATTATGGATTCTTTCTTTTGTCAATATATTTGTGGGATTGGCAAGTAACGCCCATTTCTTCTTCAAAACACCAAACGCCCTTTCTACATATTTCCTTGCCGATTCGTGCATTTGCTTATACCTTATTCTCTTCTGGTCATTATCTGCTGGTTCTGGAATCGTCTTAACGAGTGTTGCCAATTCCGGATATATCCCGTCAACAAGATAGTAACCAAACGGGTAAGTTACCCCGTTAGCAACAAACGGAATCTCCGGTGCTATCCTCTGTTTAAGATCGTTAAATAAAGGGGACTAATAAAGAACGTTGATGTCATTGTTCGACCCTGAAACACCAAAGAAAGCATGCCATATCCACAAGTCTTGAGAAGCCACAACTTCCAGCAAAATGAATGGATTCGAACCATGATCACGCCTAACAATTGCCCTTTGTGTGCATTCGGACAACCAAACCACTCCCAATCTGTACAGTCAAGGCTTCCTAACATCCCTAGAAACCCGTGTTCTTCTTCGTGATGTCGATAAAGCTTTACGACATCAGTCATAGTTGGTTTCCTCAAATATTTTGGGCCAAAAATTTCCATAACAGACTTACAAAAGAAATCAACAGCTCGACGAGATGTTTTTTCACTTATCTGTAGATATTCATCTAAAGCATCCGGGTTTGCGCCGTATGCCAATTGACGAATTGCGGAGGTGCACTTCATCAAATCTAAAATGCCTTCTTTTCCGGTGCAATCAATATTATCACTAAAAAATGAACAATGAAGAGTTATCTCCCGAACTATCGAGTTGAAAAGAGATCGACTCATTCGAAACCTCTTTCGGAATGTACATTCATCGTACAAAGGGTCATCAGAAAAATATGCGGCAACTAAACGGTCATGAGCACCATAATGATCACGATTAATCCGTTTTATTGCCGGTCGATTTGGTTTTCGGCTATTTCTAATAAATGAAACCGCTTTTGCAATAAAAGTCAAATTCCGACTTTCAATTTCTTGTTCTTCTTCAGAGTCGGTGAACATAAACGTTTCGGAATTCATTTGAAAATTAGAGGAATGAGATATGAGGAGATGTGTTTATAGAGAGTTTAAAGTTAGTTTTGTAAAATGAATTTGGTGGGTATTTATATAGGAAAAATGGGGTAATGGAGATTTGATTTTTTTTTTTTTTTTTTTTTTAAAACCAAACGGTCGATTTATAAAGTGGGCACGTTTATCAACCAGGTGAACCACTCACCTTAATTTGCATTGAACCAAGTGACTAGCATGTGACATGTTTAGCTGGGCATGGAGACTCACGAGTGAGTGAGGGTAAGGTGAGCCACTCACGCTCCCTTGCCCTCTAGTCTTAACCAAATTGAAAATATAAATATACTCATTTTCGACAAACTTACATCACAATTTACCTTAAAAAATAAAATAAAAAAAATGAAAAAATGTTCGGTGGTGCAGACGACAAACCCAATGCAAAAATTTGGTGATGGCATGCAGTGGGGATGAGTGTTATGCATTTGGCACGTGAAAGGTGGAGATTGACCACCTCCCAAAATAAACAGCCTAAAGTGTATGATATGATATCAATCGATAATGACCCAAAATGCATAGTCAAATTAAAGAGTTTTTGTCACACCCCAAATTACTGCTTTTGCGTGAATGGAATTCTGGGAATGAGTTGTCATAGCATCACAATCACAGTTATATTGAGCGACCTAAAGTGTCGTTTGAAAAGAACATCGTTTGATATATTAAAACATTCGAGTTACAAAGATAGGTCCCAAATGAAAATCAATATGCGGAAAATAAGTTTAGTACAAGTCAAACGATGTTTTAAAATGTATAAATCCATGTGTGACGCGTCGTCACCGCGACTCTATGATAAGTCCTCATGCATGCCATGAAGTGAAAGCCTTAGTTACACGAAAATACATTGCTAAAAGTGTCAACACAAAGGTTGAGTGAGTTCATAGAGTTCATGTAAAGCGTTTTATACGACTACCACAAGTATGGGCCATGTATGACAAAATGTCACATAAAATGTTACAATTGCTATAAGCACATGACACGAAGCTTGGTCGATCATGATGTTCGCCCCAACAGAGTGTTTTGCCAAACAACTCAAATTCTGACATGAAATGAAATGCATCCGTTTGACCAGTTGGAATCCACCAACCCGGATGGAGGAGTCACCCTCGATAGATCTATTCACTCACCCTCGCTTCTTCCGGAATTAACGGTTCATGATTTATGAAATGGGGACATTCAATTGGTAATGAAGTAACTTAAGCAATGTAATGAATTTGATATACTTGGTATCGTAATAAAAATTGATGTGCAATGTATTCTCCCCCGTAGGTTTGAAATAATGTATAAACTTGAATAAAATCGGGGCTATGAAAACTCACCTTAGAGTGTAGTGACATAAGTAATGCAACATTGTCAAGAAGTATAGCAGAACAGTATAAAGAAGTATGGTGCAACGATACGTCTTTGGCACAACCTACTAGTATACGACTTATCTCAGAATACGTATAGTAAAGTAAATGAGTTTTCAGAAGATAACGTGTCTTAGTTTTCGTGGAATACTTGTATCAATGTTTGTTTAAATGTCTAATATCATATCTTAAAATTTTATTATTAACGTTTCGTGTGATGGTAAGAATACAAGGACTCGACATGTACTCACTCCAAACACAACTCATACTAAATCATAATGTATATCCCAATACATTATAAGGAATCGTCAAGAAGTATTGACCAAGACTCAAGTTGAGTAGACAATGACGAAAGAGAAATCGAGACATTAACGACACACAAGGAAAAATAAACAAGGAATTTATAAAAGAAGTCGAGGTATATAATACGTCACCGGTATTGTATAAGAAAGAAATCAAGAAAATAAATTAATGATAAAACAATAGAATCTGACACAATTCCGGAAACCTCAAAATAAAGAAGAGAAAGTCTTTTACAACATAAAACATACTTCTAAAAATATTCCAAATGAATTATAAGAAATTATAAGATTTTTATAAATTTTAGGATTTTCATCTTTTGTTGGAATTTGAGAAAATAGAGTTTTGTAGAAATGTTCACCAAGTATAGAAATTTTAGACAATTTCGGCATGACCCGTTCGTTGATTGGACGTTCTCATATTTTACAAAACATGTATTAAACAATATAATATGATTCGACAAAACTACTATAATCCGATATGACAAAATAAAACAATAATGGACCCGAGACGCCCCTTTTGGATCATTAAATCCAAAAGTGCACTATAATCAAATATGGCCAATCCGAAGTCTAGAGATAACGAATAATATGGTTTATAAGACAACGTATAGTAATAACAAAATTTTCCGGAAAAATGACACTTAAGCGATATATACTAATTTCCGGAAAATAAACAACTTTGACTTTTTCAGAAAAATGGTCCGACTTGACCAAGCTTAAATCCTTCATTTTACACTTTCAAGCTTAAGAAACTCGCGACTTAAAGTAAAACATCATTTCGGACGACTTTAGTGCTCTACACTTAAGCCGGTTCGGATTAGAAAGGGTCCAAAACCTTGTTTTAAAATCAGATCATCAAGTAAATATTAAACAATTCTTTGTCAAAATGTCTTATATTTTATCAATCTTAAATCGGTAGTATCTTCTTCGTTATAAGTCCGTTTTCGACGTTCTTTATATCCTCGGAAAGGTAATTAAGTATACTAACATATTTTTAAGATTATCGTTGTCAAAAATATTTTATGGCTACTGTTCATACGAGACGAAATCTGGACAGAATTCATATATAAAAATTTGCACTTGCAAACACCCCCTTAAGTGCAGAAAATAAGCAACCCTTTAAGTGCGTAAATTTAGGCTTCCAACACATTCAAATAATCGAAAATAAAAGGATCCAAACGCCTGTTTGGTTGCAAACGCGACATTAAACGCCCCGGTTGAGGCTCGCATCGCAATGAAACAAACACCACCATTTGGTGCGAAAATTAGTAAACAAACGTACCCTTTTTAGGGTCGAGAATTAGCGACAACGCACCCTATTTGGTGAAAATGTGATTCAAACACACCCTTTCGGGGATGAATAAACAGTCTAAACGCACCTTGATGAGCTTAAACGATAAGTGAAACTAAGCGTTTCGACAACAAACACCCTATAATGGGTGAAAATAAACAAACAAACAATATTAACAACAACAATTACGACAAAGAACTAACATAAAATCAATAACCCGAACCATAAATAAATATGGGTCGACCCAACTGATGTAAAACCAATCAAATACCCCTTTTAATCACGTTTTTAACCACATGAAGTTAATAAGATTGCTTTTATTGTTGTTTTTAATTCCACGAAAACTTTATAAATCGATTTTTCATTTTAAACAAAATTATATAAAATTAGATATGTGTTTAATCATACACCGAATAGGAACATGAGGCGGTTTTGATGGTGATGAGATTGGTGGCTGGCTTTAACTCCAATCAAACAAACCACCCTCTTGCTGCTGTTTTTGTTTTACCAAGCACACGACCAATCACAACCCTCTCGAGTTGGGTTTGATCTTGATCGAGAACCAAAACCAACAGCCCTTGCAAGTTGGTCCTTGTACCGAGAGAAATAATATAACAAACATCCTAGTTGGGTTGTGGAGGCGGTGGGAGAGTGGTGATGTTATGGTTGCTGTTGTCGTTCACCAAAGAGAGGAGGAAGACGCTGCCTTTGCTTATTTGAGAGGGAAAGCAGAAATGTTGATATGATCTATCTTCTAATTATAAAAAGAGAGAGAGGCGGTTTGGGTATATAAAAGTAAAAGATATTTGTTTGTCTTAACAATGAAGTTTTGAGATATAGCGGGTATTTGGTTATAGTTTGATTCCGGTAATTTCAAACGGTGAGTCTTTAAGTTGTGAAACTTAATATTGGGTAAAGTGAAGCTCATAAAAATGTTAAAAACTTTCAACATACTCAATCTTAATATTTAAAATGAGTCGTGGGTTTATCGAAGTGTGTAAAAGTGATAATAAATAAAAGTTTATAGTTAATTTAATAGTCGTAAAGGTACGGGTGGTTATATAATTAGTGTATCGAAATTACGTAAACCGTCGTAAATATATATATATATAACAATATATATACAAAATAAATTCAAAATATCGGGTAAACTAATAATATAATTTTTATAGTCTTAAATGAGTATACAAATATATCAATATAATTTGTTGGAAGTGTCGGATCAATTATTCAAAATAAATGATCGTGCGATAACGTTTATTTAATAAATAAATATGCGTTAATGAACATGAACTAATATGAAAATGATGTTACTGATGACATGTAGACTAACTCTAGTCTATGTGTAATGTTCTCAATGATGTTTCATGAATACGCAGCTTAACCCCCAAGGTTACGCGTATTTGATACTCGTAAACCTAGTTTACGAAAAATGATGAATAGTGAATCATGAATAATGATTTTTCTCCGGGGAATGAATAGTGTTTCGTGAATAGTAAATTTTGAAATACGTTCTCAGAATATTACTTTGACTCCGAAAATGATGAATAGTAAAATTTTGAATAGTAACCGATGACTAGTAAATTCCCGAGATGAATAGTAAATTTGAGAAATGACCTGAAAGTACGAGTTGTCACATTCGCCCACCCAAAAAGGAATTCAGTCCCTGAATTCAGTCCATGTTAGGTTCTACATTGTTACTTGTGAAAAGATGAGGGTATTTGAGTCGCATTGGGTCGTCCAATGTTTTTCTGAATCGTACCACGCCTTTCCAAGATGGGACTTTGAACATAAATCTGTTGCCAACTTGAAATTCTAATGGTTTGCGACTTATGGAACATACTTCCAATATTTTGCGTCGTATATCGACGTAGCTTATCTAGCTATATGTTGTTACTTGTAACTGATTCTTGATTTGTACGATTTCCGTGTTGTTTCATGAATAAGTCATTGACTAGTGAGTTGGACTTTCCGATTTTGGCCGGTGAATAAGTGATTGACACCTCGACCATAGAGTGCCTCAATTGGTGCGATCAATATGTTCATGTGCTAACTGTTGTTGTAAAGCAACTTGTTCGATGAAGAATGATTTGCCTAATCATTTCTAGAAAATTACACATGCCTTGAGTATATCTTTTAATATTTGAATTGTTCTCTCGCTCGACCATTGAGTGAGGGTAATAGGCGGTAATCATGTCCTAGTAGGTTCCATGGGAATCTTGATATGATTGTCGAAGCCTAAGGTGAATCGAATAGCTTATAATAAGTACAAGCGAAATTGATACCACGTGTCTCGTGTCAAATTTCAAAATGTTAAATCTGTCGAAAAGGACCTTACTGAAAAGAATAGATTATGGGTAACAATTGTGATTCATCGCGCTTCTAGTTCTAGCGAATGTCATGTTAGTCTCCATGACTAAAATGTTTATTGTTTGATTATCGAAGTGTTTCCATGCTATATGTTGTCAAGTCACAAAACCTTAAATATTTAAGTGATGTGGTGTAGTGGTTGATTTTCAAGATTTGTTCCGATATTGAGTGCTTCTAAAATATTTCATCACTTAGATTGTTATCATGCTAGCAAGAAAATAGATATCAGCTCATACTATGTCAAAAAAAATGTTTGTTCTAATTTCACTTGTAGATGGAGAGTCATTGATTGTCCGATATGTTCAAACCTGTTGCATCTCTTGATATAGAAGTGAGGTTACTTGGAATTTCTAGAGAACACAATGCCTTAGGGGAAGTTTATATCGATAACATTAATTTAACCAAATTTTCCTTTAAGGGAAACTCATTGTAGGGAAGTTC
The DNA here is from genome assembly GCA_022545495.1 of Chrysanthemum lavandulifolium. Classification (NCBI taxonomy): domain Eukaryota; kingdom Viridiplantae; phylum Streptophyta; class Magnoliopsida; order Asterales; family Asteraceae; genus Chrysanthemum; species Chrysanthemum lavandulifolium. Next base: position 230,614,365 of record CM040238.1, on the reverse strand, counting down.
ACATATTGTTGAGGCCATGTTTAATGGAATGTTCCGTAGTCTCAGTTAGAAGACTTGGTTTATCCCTATAGTGTTGCTTAGTGTGTATTCGCCGTACTAAATCTTGTAACTCGGTCTAGCTAGTACTTTTGAAATGATATAATTTGGCTTCTAGTCCAAAATAGTGGTTCGGAATGTCTCGTGATGTCTTAAGATTTTTGTTGAGTTTTGAAACGTCTTACTATATACTTCTAGTCCTTGTTGGTAGTCCTAGAATGCTTTCATTGTTTTCTTGTATCGAGGAATCCTCCTCATAGATTGTATAGGAAGCCTTTCCTAAAAGGTCACTCGTCAAATTCTAACTTATCGGTTGAATGAGTGATGAATGGTGTAGGTATCTATAGAGTGTTAACAAAAGAAATGTTTATGAACAATTTATCGATTACAAAGCTTTGCTTTTGAATGAAGATTGTCTTAGGAAATTTGAAATGATGCTTGTGTCTTTCATGACATAATTCTTCTGAATTATACATAGGTGATCGAGCTATGTATAATCGAGGACAAATGATGTGATGATTGGTTTTGTTGAAATGGTATTATGTTTCTCCAAGTTTTAGATGGTATTCAACGTTTTGTTTTGTAAGATAATGGCTCAATCAATTTTTCGAGTAACATGAAAATCGTTTAGCATGATGGTATTAAATAGTTGATAAAATGATTGAAAATCAATTTATAGGGTGGTAACAAAACAACTTGTTTTAAAACTTTATGAAACAATGTTTCTAAGATGGTGGTAAAATAGCTTGAAATAAAATTATGTGAAATAATTAAAATAACTTGAAATAAGATTTGTTGAATGGTTTGTAGGATACATGGGAGAACCTCATAGAATGGTAATAGTCTCCTAATTGGTCAAGAATAAAGTTGGCCTAATCCCTAGTAAGATAGTGGTATATTGTTGCGAAATGATTGAAAATTGGGCAATTGGAATAGGGAATGAAATAAACAAAGGTTGTGATTATCGTGGAGATAATAAATGATAAAGATTACATTAGATAGAAAGGTACTTATTATCATTCTATTGATGGTCTAATCATGTCTCAAGTGTAGAAAGCGATAGGTTGTCTTAGCAACAACAACCTTGAAACTCTCACCGTCCTCAAACCTATAAGATGGTGTAGTGTTTATAGTCTTAGTAATAGATGGTAATGGTGTGTCAAATCATGCACGCTTACCAAAATGCAAGTCAGATGTATGAGTAGTGTTCATGAGATGTGATGGCACGGATGGTGCTCTAGATGATAATGATGATGATGATGATGGAAATCCTAGTGGTAAGTTAGGAGATGATGGTGAATGAAATACTACTCTCTTTCGTGTTATCTCGCGACGTTTCAGAGGTAAAGCTAGAGTATGCACTATTGGACGACTAATAGTGGTATGAGTAGCTGATGGTGGTTGTATTACATGAGTAGCAGGTGATCTAAAAATGAGGGCAAGAGAACGTACTCTCTTCCTTGTAGTAAAAATCCTAATAGGTCCATTAGGACTAAGCTTAAAAGTCCTACCAAATGGTATGATCTGTCCCGGATGAATGATAAAAGCGTCACGATCCTACGGTGAATCAATGGTGATCGTGATGGTGTAGGTGCAACCGTCCTCCTAAAGGGTTCGGTCTCATCATCCGATGTTATCGGTGTTGAGTCAAGCGATGTTAAAATTGTGATAGGGAATGACAAGGCATTCTCCTATGTCAAAGTCGAATGTGAGTATGATGGGATGGGTATCTGAAGACATCTATGTGACAATCGATTTGAAATGAAAGTAAATAACTCGCATAATGTGTGTATGAAACCGCATGTATAGTGAATATGCACTTATGATGAAATGATGAGATGCTATGATGATGTAGTTATAGTCTAGGGTCAATGATGCAACCTAGTTCTCTATAATCAAGCTCGATGCCAATCATCACACCCCAAATTACATTTTTGCAATGAATGGAATTCACGGGAATGATTGTCATAGCATCACAATCTGAGATATATTGAGCGACCTAAAGTGTCGTTTGAAAAGAACATCGTTTGATATTTTAAAACATTCGAGTTACAAAGATAGGTCCCAAATGAAAATCAATATGTGCGGAAAATAAGTTTAGTACAAGTCAAACGATGTTTTAAAGTGTATAAATCCCATGTGAGACGCGTCGTCACCGCGACTCTATGATATGTCCACATGCATGCCATGAAGTGAATGCCTTAGTTACACGAAAATACATTGCTAAAAGTGTCAACACAAAGGTTGAGTGAGTTCATAGAGTTCATGTAAAATGTTTTATCGACTACCACAAGTATAGGCCATGTATGACAAAAATGTCACATAAAATGTTACAATTGCTATAAGCACATGACACCAAGCTTGACCGATCATGATGTTCGCCCAACAGAGTGTTTTGCCAAACAACTCAAATTCGACATGAAATGAAATGCATCCGTTTGACGGTTGGAATCCACCAACCCGGATGGAGGAGTCACCCTCGATAGATCTATCCACTCACCCTCGCTTACCCAGTAATTAACGGTTCATGATTTCTGATATGGGGACATTCAATTGGCAATGAAGTAACTTAAGCAATGTAATGAATTTGATATACTTGGTATCGTAATAAAAATGATGTGCAATGTATTCTCCCCCGTAGGTTTGAAATAATGTATAAACTTGAATAAATCGGGGCTATGAAAACTCACCTTAGAGTGTAGTGACATAAGTAATGCAACATTGTCAAGAAGTATAGCGAGTATCACAATGTGGCATAAAGAAGTATGGTGCAACGATACGTCTTTGGCACAACCTACTAGTATATTGCTTATCTCGAATCACGTCATAGTAAAGTAAATGAGTTTTCAGAAGACAACGTGTCTTAGTTTTCGTAGAATACTTGTATCAATGTTTGTTTAAATGTCTAATATCATATCTTAAAATTTTATTATTAACGTTTCGTGTGGTGGTAAGAATACAAGGACTCGACATGTACTCACTCCAAACACAACTTACACTAAATCATAATGTATATCCCAATACATTATAAGGAATCGTCAAGAAGTATTGACCAAGAGTCAAGTTGAGTAGACAATGACGAAAGAGAAATCGAGACATTAACGACACACAAGGAAAAATAAACAAGGAATTTATAAAAGAAGTCGAGGTATATAATACGTCACCGGTATTGTATAAGAAAGAAATCAAGAAAATAAATTAATGATAAAACAATAGAATCTGACACAATTCCGGAAACCTCAAAATAAAGAAGAGAAAGTCTTTTATAACAGAAAACATACTTCTAAAAATATTCCAAATGAATTATAAGAAATTATAAGATTTTTATAAATTTTAGGATTTTTCATCTTTTTGTTGGAATTTGAGAAAATAGAGTTTTTGTAGAAATGTTCACCAAGTATAGAAATTTTAGACAATTTCGGCATGACCCGTTCGTTGATTGGACGTTCTCATATTTTACAAAACCTGTATTAAACAATATAATATGATTCGACAAAACTACTATAATCCGATATGACAAAATAAAACAATAATGGACCCGAGACGCCCCTTTTGGATCATTAAATCCAAAAGTGCACTATAATCAAATATGGCCAATCCGAAGTCTAGAGATAACGAATAATATGGTTTATAAGACAACGTATAGTAATAACAAAATTTTCGGAAAAATGACACTTAAGCGATATATACTAATTTCGGAAAATAAGCAACTTTGACTTTTCGGAAAAATGGTCCGACTTGACCAAGCTTAAATCCTTCATTTTACACTTTCAAGCTTAAGAAACTCGCGGCCTAAAGTAAAACATCATTTCGGACGACTTTCGTGCTCTACACTTAAGCCGGTTCGGACTAGAAAGGGTCCAAAACCTTGTTTTAAAATCAGATCAGCAAGTAAATATTAAACAATTGCTGTCAAAATGTCTTATATTTTATCAATCTTAAATCGGCCGTATCTTCTTCGTTATAAGTCCGTTTTCGACGTTTTTTATATCCTCGGAAAGGTAATTAAGTATACTAACATATTTTTAAGATTATACGTTGTCAAAAATATTTTATGGCTACTGTTCATACGAGACGAAATCTGGACAGAATTCATATATAAAAATATGCACTTGCAAACACCCCCTTAAGTGCAGAAAATAAGCAACCCTTTAAGTGAAGAAATTTAGCTGTCCAACACATTCAAATAATCGAAAATAAAAGGATCCAAACGCCTGTTTGGTTGCGAACGCGACATTAAACGCCCCGGTTGAGGTCGCACTGCAATGAAACAAACACCACCATTTGGTGCGAAAATTAGTAAACAAACGTACCCTTTTGGGTCGAGAATTAGCGGACAACGCACCCTATTTGGAAATTGAAGCAACAGATTCAAACACACCTTTTGAGGGGCTGAATAAACATGTCTAAACGCACTCGATAAGTGAAACTAAAGAGTAAACGCCCCAATGGGCCAAACAAAATAGCGTAACCAAACACTATTAACAACAACAATTACGACAAAGAATTAACGCAAAATCAATAACCCGAACCATAAATAAATATGGGTCGACCCAACTGATGTAAAACCGAATCAAATACCCCTTTTTAATCACGTTTTAACCACATGAAGTTAATAAGATTGCTTTTATTGTTGTTTTAATTCCATGAAAACTTTATAAATCGATTTTTTAAACAAAATTATACAAAATTAGATATGTGTTTAATTGGCATACCGAATAGGAACATGAGACGGTTTTGATGGTGATGAGATTGGTGGCTGGCGTTAACTCCAATCAAACTAATCACCCTCTTGCTGCTGTTTTTGTTTTACCAAGCACACGACCAATCACAACCCTCTCGAGTTGGGTTTGATCTTGATCGAGAACCAAAACCAACAGCCCTTGCAAGTTGGTCCTTGTACCGAGAGAAATAATACAACAAACATCCTAGTTGGGTTGTGGACGGGGTGGGAGAGTGGTGATGTTATGGTTGCTGTTGTCGTTCACCAAAGAGAGGAGGAAGACGCTGCCTTTGCTTATTTGAGAGGGAAAGCAGAAATGTTGATATGATCTATCTTCTAATTATAAAAAGAGAGAGAGGCGGTTTGGGTATATAAAAGTAAAATATATTTGTTTGTCTTAACAATGAAGTTTTGAGATATAGCGGGTATTTGGTTATAGTTTGATTCGGTAATTTCAAGCGGTGAGTCTTTAAGTTGTGAAACTTAATATTGGGTAAAGTGAAGCTCATAAAAATGTTAAAAACTTTCAATATACTCAATCTTAATATTTAAAATGAGTCGTGGGTTTATCGAAGTGTGTAAAAGTGATAATAAATAAAAGTTTATAGTTAATTTAATAGTCGTAAAGGTACGGGTGGTGTTATAATTAGTGTATCGAAATTACGTAAACCGTCGTAAATACATATATATAACAATATATATACAAAATAAATTCAAAATATCGGGTAAACTAATAATATAATTTTTATAGTCTTAAATGAGTATAATAATATATCAATATAATTTGTTGGAAGTGTCGGATCAATTATTCAAAATAAATGATCGTGCGATAACGTTTATTTAATAAATAAATACGCGTTAATGAACATGAACTAATATGAAAATGATGTTACTGATGACATGTAGACTAACTCTAGTCTATGTGTAATGTTCTCAATGATGTTTCATGAATACGCAACTTAACCCCCAAGGTTACGCGTATTTGATACTCGTAAACCTAGTTTACGAAAAATGATGAATAGTGAATCATGAATAATGATTTTTCTCCGAGAATGAATAGTGTTTCGTGAATAGTAAATTTTGAAATACGTTCTCAGAATATTACTTTGACTCCGAAAATGATGAATAGTAAATTTTGAATAGTAAAATTTTGAATAGTAAATTCCCGATATGAATAGTAAATTTGAGAAATGACCTGAAAGTACGAGTTGTCACAGTTTTGGCTACCAATATGGGTTTGTTTTATTAAATGTTTTGTGTTATATGCCAAGAGGCCATTCGTGTAAAGCAACAAATTTGGTTTATGCGACAAGAGATTAGATGTGTTATGGTAGGAACATTTTTGAAGCGTTTGTCTAAACTTATTCGACATGCTTACGAGCTTATCAAAAATGTGAAAAAGACAGTAAACTCACTTTTTAAGGCTTACGAGCTTATCAAGTTGAGTTTATGAACTCAACTAAGTTCTAAGTCCAGACTGATAAGCTAGTAAGCCATTGTTAGTACAAAAAGTGTGACGGATTGTGATGGGTGTAAGTGTAGCTTGCCGGACTGGGCCAACAAGCTGCTAATGGGCTGATCTTCTAATAATCCAAGTAGTTTGATTGGTTTCCCTGCACAAGAAGAGTAAACCGTTAGCCTTACCGTGGGGACGGACCCCACGATTAGACTCCTGCGTGAGAATAAGTACACATCCTTGTCAGAGACAGCAATAGTATGTGTGTGTAATTATGAGAGAGAAAGTTCTACCTTGTATGGGGATTAGAGCCCCTTTTATAGACGAGGCTTACCGCTAGGGTTCTCTGGTTACTCGCATATAATGGTTAGTCGCCGGAGGCCTACCCTTGTCGGACAAGGTTCCGTGTCAATCGCGGATGCGGACACAGGATACCTTCAGCGGCTGATGGCTAGCCTGCTATGTATCTTGCGTGTGCGTCTTTAGGTCTGGACTATAGTCAATTTCGTCATTGGGCTTTCTGTTGGTCCAGAGTTTGTAGTTATTTTATAGTTATTGGGCCTGGGCCCAGTATTTGTATAGTGTGTATTGGGTGAGTGGGCCCGTTATACATACTATACGTCATCAAGTCCCCCCTGTCTAGTATGTGCATTGCGTGCGGATATTTGTCGCGTGCGGTGGATGTTACTAGACTTGAGTTGACTGAGCACTTTTCCTTTCCGTGTCTTTTTTGAAATGCCCTTCTGATGTTCCTCTTTTTTAGGGACTACTACGTCATTATGTCCCCCCAGTCTGGCATATTTATTGCACACGGATATATGTCGCGTGCAGTGAATATTGTTATACTTTAAGTTTGACGTAGCCGTTTCTGCTTTTTATCTTTGAAGTGTCTTTATGACATTTTCTTTCTTGTTTTACGTGTTGTGCAGTGTGAACGATTCCTGACCCTTCATTGTCTGGCTGATTAGACCCGGTGGGTCCTGCGTCTTTTCGCTAGCCTTGCCTTTTTTACTCCTTACTACTCACCGTTGGATCGGGTTGCTTTTTGACACGTGTACTCCTTTAGGGTTTATCTGGACGCCAGCAACCTCCTTGTATAAATACACTTTATTTTTCCTTTGCCTCGTTTTTCTTTTATTGTTCTCTATTTGCAAGCGGTACTCTTTTTCTTTTCTATATAATCTTATTGGTTTGCGTTCGTCATCCAGGTTATCTTTCCAGGTTAGGTTCTAACTCCTTTTCCTCTTCCGTTATGGGTACTTTTGCATCTGATAAGTCTAAACTTTCACAAGGGACACTTGATCGCTTTTGTATTACATATTCAATTCCGCAATTTGTTCATCCGGAATTGCCTAATCCTGATCAGACTATTCAAGAGGCACCAGATGGGAAGATTGGTGTATATACCCGCTTTTTTGAATACGCTAATTTACGTCTTCCTTTATCTGTGTTCCTTGTTTCTATCCTTAATTATTATCGCGTCCATATATCACAGCTTTTTGTTATTGGTGCTGCTAAAGTTTCTCAATTTGAGATTCTTTGTTTCGCTCTTGGCATCAAACCCTCAGTTGGGTTATTTAGGTGCTTTTATGTTCAATCTCAGAAGAATTGTTGGCTTTCTTTTAGTAAACGAGTTGATAGTTTTGGCATTTGCTATACTAAACCCCTTAATTCTCTTAAAAGTTGGAATGACCATTTCTTCTGGGTTGACTCCTTTGCTTGCCCTGTTATTCATCCTTTCTGTGTTGGGAGAAGCGTTCTAAGGATGTTACTCCTATGGATATTGAGTTTGATGATGGGCATGCTGCTTTCCTTGTTGCCCATGCTTCTCCTTTTCACAAATTTCCGGAGTCCTTTTTTTGCTTGGTTGGGTTAAGTCGTAATTATACTTTGGGTGAAGATTTGTACCCTGTGTTCTATGACGAAGAAGATCAGGGTGGGTGTACCACATTTATGCTTCTTAACTCTCTATTCCTTTTCTTTTTTTTTTGTGGCCTAAACCGTGCATGTTGTTTTCCTACTCTTTGCAGCGATGGATTTGCTATCTTTGGTTCACATGGAGGATCCTATGAAGCTGAGGGTTGATATTCGTCCTTTGGAAGAGGGTGAGCTTCCGTTGTTGAAGCTAACTAAAAGTCGAACCGTTTCTCTTGCCCCTCCGTCTTCTGTTGAGTTGGGGGCTAATGGGAATATCTTCTTTGAATTTGAAGCCGAGCTTCTAGGTTATTTGATGGTTACGTGGATGTTAATATTGTATGGCTGCTTGTTCTGCTGGAGTTGATCTTACGGTGTCCGTGCTACTCTTGGTACCTTTTTGGTGCCTGCTTGTGATGTGGATTCAGGCTCTCGAAGGAAGAGGAAAAAAGTTTGCACCGATCCTGTTTATCCTCGTAAGAAATTGAGGAGTGACCATGTTGATTCTGGTAGGACTTCTATTGGTGGTAAGTCTTCGGAATATATTCAGAAGTAGCTTGCTCAAAGTACGTGTTCTCTTGAATTTTGTTTGAATGCTTTACCCACTAATTCTTCTTCTTCTCCTTCATTCTCAATCACTCCCCTTCATGAAGCTGGGACGTCTATTGAGTCTGATTCTGGTTTGCTCCGCCTTGGTAGTTCCCCCCTCAGGTTTGTTTTCTTGATTTTATCTTTCGTGATGCTTTTATTCCCGCGCTTTACCTATTTTTGTTTGTTGTTTGGCGGGTCCTCCGTCTTTGGTTGTGACGGACGTTATTACTAACGCCATTTCGTTGAGAGGAAAGGGTCAAATGAATGTTCCTTCCTCCGCTCCCCGACAGTTCGATGTTGTTGGCGGCCACACCCGTTCTTGACGATTTTTCGACTTTGATATCTCGGCCGAGACATCCGAGATGTTGATGATTTGATTCCGCTCTTTGTCCGGTGTTCATGTTCCAAAATGTAACGTTGCCAAGAACTCTTTTCTTGATGATGCTGATGAATGTCGTGGCATGGTGGATGAGTTTTCCCCTCCTTGTTATTTCTCTTCCATTCGTGAGATGGGGTATGATCGCCTTCTTACTGAGTTCAATGTTGCTACAGCACGACAGGTGTGCTTTAGTTCCGAAGTCCGTATGCGATTGGAGTATAATATGGTAGAGAGAAAGCGCCTATTATTCCTGTTAGAAGAGAGGTATAAGGAGGTCTCGATCCTTAGGGCCAAATTTGCTGAAGTCGGGTCCTCTGAGTTGGCTATTGTTGCTGAGTTGTCCGTAGCTTCTGTCGCGGAACTTGCTTTGTTGAAGAGTCAAAATTCTTCCCTTGAGCGGGAACGAGACTCTCTTCGTGCTGAGCTTGCTGAGCTCCGATCTTCTTTTGATAAGAAGGATTCTGAGTCCTCTACTTTGAGGGCTGAAGTTGTTGTGCTCAAGTCTCAGAATGCTAACCTTTCTGGACAGGTATGTATTAATGATTTTTCATTCAGCTTTTCCATTCGCTTATTCTTCCATTGTTTTTTGACTCTTCGTTTTTATTTGTAGATACGTACTTTGGAGTCCTCATGTTCCAAGTTTCGCAGTCAAATTCCTTCTCTCGATGCTTTGAGGGAATAGTTTTCCAAGACTCAAGACGCAAAGGTGGTTGCGGTTATTAAAAAGGTTGATTCAACAGTTGCTGATTTGTGTGCACTGGCTCGGCACCTTGATGAAGAGTTTTATCCTCGCGTTCTTACTTTACTATTAAGTCGGCGTTGGTTGTTGACTAATGGTATGAGCCTTGATGTGTTTAAGTGTTTGAATTCTCTCGAGTATTCTGCAGCAATGGCAGAGGTTATCAGCCGTGCCATTGATAAAGGTATGCAAGTTGGGCTAGCAGCGGCTATTATTCATGGTAAGGAGAAGAAAGAGCTTGTGGATCTTGCTACATATGACCCTTCTACGGAAGCTCACTATCTTTCCGCCGTGAAGGCTCTTGCGGATGTGAAATTTTCCTTACTCTTCGTTCTTAAGTCTAGCAAGGATGTTGGTATTGCGGAGATTATGGATCTTCTTCGGGTTGAGGGGCCGCATGCGAGTGCCCCATGATTGTTGGGTTCTGACCCTAACCTTGAGCGACTTTGTGGTTCCTGTTTATGACAAGCATACTAGCACTTATTATTGGCACTAGCTCATTGTCTCGCTCGCTGGAAGTTGTTCAATAAAGGGTTGATCAATTTAGGAGTCTTCCTGTTTCTCATCAGCCCACTGTTGCTGATGTTTATGATTCTTTAGTTGATCTGTTGTCCGCCCACAATGTTATGGGTACGGAAGGACCTTCAACTAGCGAGTTGGCTTTGACTTCCAGTACTTCGTTGCCACTTTTACTTGCTTCCGTTGTCTCTGTTAGGCCCCTCTCCACCGATGATTATGACGTTGGAGAGTCTAGTGTTATTATTGATATTGCAAAGGATCCACACCCTGAGGTGAGCGAAGTTCCTTCCGTCCTGTCTGAGCCTGAAGCTAGCATGATTGTCTTGGAGCAAAACTAGTTTACTTTTCTTTCTTTTTATGTTTGTAGTCCTTTGAACAATGTCTAGCTTTTCCATTTCTTGTAATGTTCACAATGGTTGTGTGAAGTTTGTTACATGTTCTATGCTACTATCATTTTGTTTTTTCGGATACTTGTGTTCTTAGTATCCGATGCATTCATTGTGTGTTGCTATTATTGTAATGTTATATGGATGTGCACGTTTTTAATAGTCTTTTGTGCACACCATTTTTTGATTTGTGTCGCGCTATTATTTTAACGTTATACAGATATGCACGTTTTTACTAGTCTTTGGATAATTTTGGGCTATCCTCCCAGTACTGGGCTTGCAATACCTCTTACGTACCTTGGTGATTATGTTGTTCACCTTTTGGTTATTCGTGATAACTCTTTGTTATTCGGAAATAACATATTTGGGTCGTGCCCAATTTTTGTGCTTGCGCGTCTTATGCACTTAATCAAAATGAAATTATTTGAAAAATAAAACAATTAAGGTAGCTAATCTTCACTTTTTTTTATTGATTTGATATATTTCAAAATAAATTACAAAAATTGCAAATTCGAGTACTTTTTTTTTCATTGTCAATCGTTCTTACCCTGTTTATTCTGAGTCTTATAACTGCTGAAGCTATCTTCTTTCCGGAACATTGTTGATGGCGGACATCTTTTTTGGAGAAGTGCTTCTGCAATTCTGTTTTTCTTCTTTCTTGCGGAAGTTTGCTTTAATGGTTGCCCGTGACGAGTTGCCTTATACATAATAGTTGTAATTTTATTTGAAGAATTGTTCTTGCTGGATGTGCTTTTGCTGACGTTGTCATTATCCGTTGACTTTCCCGGTGCGGGTATTTTTCTTTTCTCTTTTTAGTTCCGAATCCTTCTTCTTGTCTGCTATCCTTTTCTTGAAGGAGTTCCGGTGGCTTACTTCCTCATGGGGCCGCGACATTCTCCCTGAGGGGTTCCCTGGGAAGTTCGTGGGGCTTGTAATTGTTTCTTGAAAGGCTGTGATGCTCCCCTTGCGTGCTGTTCTTTTCAGCAGCAGGTTTATAATGTTGTAGGGTATACGGCAAGTTCGATAGGCCTTTCAAGAGGTTTCCCATCTGAATTTGCCCCGTTGCGCGGTAATGGAAGGGCTTTTAGTAAGGTTGCCTTTCCACCGCGCAACATTTGTTTTATCCCGGCGCCCGCAAGTTGATCATTTGTACCCTAAACCCAGTCTATCCAACCCGATCTGCCTAGATTGGTAAACGTACGCTTGTTTAGGGTCGGGCTGTATCAACAGATGAATGAAGGCATAATTTTCAACCTCTGTTGTTTGTCATTCCTAGGGAAGCTTCTTGTTAATTAGGGGCCGTTTTAAGCATTGCGTTGTCCCTAACTTCCATTGTTGTCCTTCCCTAGGGACCCAAATCTTTGCACATTCTATCACTCCTTTCGACCCAATTTCCGTGATATAGTTCCTTCTTCTGCTCAGGAAGGCCGAGGTTGGGAAGGAACTGCCTGCACTACCAAAATCTCAAAGGGCTAATGAGAGTCTAATCGTTTTAAACTCCCACCTTTGGTACGCCATATGGTCTCAGCAGGCTCACACAAACTTCAATGGACACAAGTTTTGGCTGAAGGAATGTTGTGAATGTTCACGGAGGTGGGTTATTAGTCGTCATTTTAGACGACTAACTGTTATTAGCAGTCATATAAGAACATGTTTTGGTTGCCGCAACATTTGCTTTTACTCTTATGTTTATCTTTTGGGGGGTAAAGGTTCAGGTTATGTATGGGTTTTTTGGGAACAACTGTGCGTTGGAAACGTGTTGTTGGTGATGGCCGGTTGTGTTCTTTCCCTACCGTATACCATCATATTCTTCTTTTGAATAACATCTTCAACTTCCTTTTTTGCTTTTTCTGCCCTTTCCCCTTTCTTAACCTCACGTATTTATAGCGAGGATTTTACTGTTTTTGCACGCGTTAGCATTAATTTTTATTTACTGTTTTGTGGGTAGGTACATGCCTAGGCTCATAGCCTGGGTGTCTGTTATTCCTGCTAGATTTGACATAATATTTCTTCGAAAGGAACGTGAATTTGTACTTGCAGATTTTCTCTCTTTTTTGAGTATTTGGATAAGGCTTATCCTTTTGCTTCCGCCCTTGCTGGTTGTTGTCGGGGGCTTTCCATTCTGAGGCCGTATCATTTCCCTATTTTTGTTGTTTCCTACATTGCGGCCTTTATGTCGTGTCTGCCGCGACATTTTGCGTTTTTTCCTCAGAGTATTGCCTCCTCCGAAGTTAATTCTTTTTTAGACAGATTTTTGTTCCTTTTATCCTCTGGGGATTATTTCCGTAATGTTTTCCCGCATACGCCCGTAGTGTGTTTCAACCTTTATTCTGGCTTCTTTTCGCATGATCTTCTGCGACCCGATTATTTTGAAATAACAGGGCGCTTTTTCAACGTTTGGACTTGCTTCCTGAGTCTTCTTCGATAGTTGGCTCTTTTTATTGTTTTTAATTATTCTCCTCCTTACTTTGTGTTTAGCTTGAGTCTTTTGAGTCTTTATTTATTAAAGGTTATAGGATCAGGATCTTCATTCGTTCCGATAGGGATGTCCAGACCTTTATTTATTTTGTTGGCGTTCCTGCCGCTCTTCTCATGTTGGAGTTCTGATTTCATCTTTTTCCAGATGTGTGCGCGATTCCCTCTAATCTTTTTCGTATTTTTTGCGAACAACTTTTGAGTGATGACGGTGTTGATGATTTTTTTTATTTAAAGTTCAGCGCTTGGCCTTTTCTTGTTGCTCTTGTCATCGGCCATTTCTTTCTTTTTTTACCTTTGCTTTTTTAAATGTAGACATTCTTCCATGGTATGTCTTGCCTTTCCGTGAAATTCGCAGAACTTTCCATCAACTTTTTCTTCGACTGCGGTGATTGAGGACGGGTTTGGAGACCTCGTCCTTCTTTGTGCCGGTATTTCCCCGGAAGGTTCTTGCGGGTTGCGGAAACCCTGTCGCCTTTCCCTGGTTCTTGGTTTATTTCTAAGTTCTCTTTTAAAACTTTGATGATACTTGACTGCTGCTCGTTCTATTGGTCTTCGTATCCAAGGCCTTCTTCTTTCACGGCTTCCTGCAGCTGTTTCTCCTCTCAGGAAGGAGGTGGTTATATTCATCACTTCGCTTATTGACTTTGGGACTTTGTCATGTAACTGCTTAATCAGCTTCGTATCGGTGATTGCATGCATGAATCCTGAGACTCTCATATATTCCGGAGCTCCTTTTATGCCCCTGGTTTCTTCTTTGAACCTTCTTACAAAGTCCTCCGTTATCTCTCCATCCCTTTGCTTGATATGATGCAGTTCCACGGGATCTTTGGTATACTTCTTTTGCTGGAGGAAGTTAGTCAAGAAAACCCCCTTCAATTTATCATAGTTGTCTATTGACTCGGACGGGAGATCGTCAAACCAGACCCTAGCGGATCCAATTAGTGTAGAATTGAACATGTGGCACGAAGTTGGCATGACCCATCGCTCTACCTTTGCAGCTGACTGAAAGATTTTAAGATGATCCACTGGGTCTCCACTTCCATCATATGTTTTCATGTTGGTTGGCATTCGTGTTTTCGTTGGCATCTCAAAGTAGCGGATACAAGGAGTGAACGCATCAGTCTCCTTGCAGACCTAGGGTCTAGCTAGGTCGTCCTCGTTGCTATCACGTGGTTTATGCTTTCTGACTTCGGACTTTTGACATCCGCTTCCGTTTGACCTGTCTCCTGAGCAGTTGCCCACTTTCCATGATTGAGCTCTTTCAGCTATGTGCCTTCTAAGTCCTGGTCTCACCGGTTGTGATTGAGAGTCTTTGTGGCTGCTCTCCTATTTTCTTTTAGTAACATGGCGGACTGGCTGCCTGGGGTCTTTGGAGTACACGGAAATACTTTATTCTTTGTTTCCGAGCCGATGGAACACGCTCTTGCGCAGCCTTTTGAACACCGTTTCCCGTCCGTCTTCTTTCCTTTTGGGTGATCTAGACCGGGTGCGTCTTCGGCCGCTACCACTTTGCGTGTTCCACCGCTTCATTAACTCGAGTTGTTTCCGCAAGTCTCTTCTTCCTGTTGGTATTTCCAGTTCATGATGATGCGGGGCTTCACGGTAATCCGTCCGGATTTTTATCTCTTTGGCTCTCTCCTCCCGTTTCTGAACTATCTCCGTCACAATAGGTAAGATCTGGTCGAAGTACTTGTGAAAAACTAGAAGGGGGGGTTAAATAGTTTTATCATTTTAAAACTTCCTTTTAAATAATTAGATCGACTTATGTCAATCTATTTGGTTGTTTATGTTGGACGTTGATAGATAGATATATAAACGTGTAATGAAAGATAAAGAGTAAGAAGCACATCACCACGACACAAGTACTTATAGTGGTTCGGCTACAAGGACACCTTCCTTGCCCTACTCCACCCCCGAGTCACCTACTCGAGAGTTCAGAACACTACAAAGAACTCCTTACGACGGAGAAGCCTTCACAACGCCGCTTAACCTTTTCCCAGACAAAGCTAAATACCGAAGTTCCTTCACACCAAGGCGAACCACACCTAACAAAACATCGCCTACCCTTTATACGGTGCTAGGCTAACCACCGAGTTCTTTCACACCAAGGAGAACTAATCCTATCATTAACGTCAGATCTCGATGAGTATGCAAATACTCATCATTTTTGTATCTTTTAGATCGCCAAAACATCTCAGAACACTCGAAATGCATCAAAATGATAAAAATATCACAAATAAGTGTTTTATGTGTTTCAAATGCAAAAATACCAAAAGCGGTGAAAACGATCAAGTTTGCATAATTGGCGCTTTAGTCCCCAAGTTTCAAAAGTTGTCAAAATTAGTCCCTGGTAAATCAAAATAAAGCAAAATATCATTTAAGGTCCATGGGATTCAAAAGTTTTCAAAATAAACCCTTCAAAGTTTAAAATTTACAAAATGACAACTTTAGTCCCTTAAGTTTAAAAATTGTTAAATATAGTCCTTGGTGAATTTAAAAAGTGAAAATAATCAAAATTAAACCTTGTACTATTCATATATGGCATAATTGGTCCTTGTGTTAACTTTGGAAACTTGTCAAATCAGGCCCCTATACTTTCAGAAATTACAAATATGGTCATTGTGATAAACTACAAACCAAATGGACCCTTTTGTATTATTAACCCAGCCAAACCCAAAAGATCCCCCTGTTAATATCCTGTGACCCCCCATTTTGAACCCCCTGCCTTATTAATAAAACGGGGTCAACAAAAGTCAAACCCACCATCACTGTTTATCTCTCTCACAAAACGCGCCAAAACCAGAAACCACCGTGGTTTCAACCACTTGTTTCTACCACCTCACCACCACCTTTCCAGCTGTCTACCCACTCCCCTAACACCTCCACATCCACCCAAAATTCATTAATTGAAAAAACCTGCTTAAGACTTTTTGGCGCCAAAATGCCAAATGGACAGTTATGATGAATTTGAAGGATCCAATGGTTGGAATGAAGTGGGAAAGTCTCAGAGATGTCGACAAAGCTCAAAAAGATCTTTATAAAGAAGAAAAGAAGCAATGTGAAGATATATCTAGTGTAAATTAGTTTATGTTATGTCGTTTTAGTTAATTTTCAAATTCCATGTAATTTCAAGCTTTCAATCTTGCTTTTATCAATCTTAGTATATTGTGAACCTTTTCAATAATCAATTTCGAGTTTAAGTACTCTTTTAAGTTTATGCAAATTTACTTGCTTAAATTCTCAAAATGTTTGAATGTTGTTGTTAGTTGTTGTTAAGGACTTATAAGCCCATATAAGCTCTTATATAGCTTATGAAAGCTATTAGATACATTTAAAATCCAGGTTTATAGTTAAAACTTAAAAATTCATAAAAATCAAGAAAAATAGGTTAAAAATCAAAAATCAAAAGAAATGAAGATCACAGCTGGAGCAGGGTAAATTTTGGATGGCCTTGGGTTTAGAAGCTTAGTGGTAAGCTATTAGGGTTGATCTTTGGACCTTGTTCTGTGTTTTCAGCTAAATTGAAGTTGTAAGCCTTTTTAAGCAATTTTTGCATTTCAATACATAAGTAGCTTAAGGCTTAAATCTTTGTATGTTTATGTTTCTGAGTTGTAGTTAAGTAGAATTAAACATTAAAATAGTATACTTGTTCTCTAGAATTGGTAGTTGTTAAAAATCTTAGTTTAACAGTCTTAATAGCATAATTGTCATTCTTGAGTTCTATGTTGTTATTATTATTGTTTAATGCTTCTTCAGTCTCATTAAATGATAATATAAGGTTTTGAATCAATTGCATGGTCTTAATCTGTGAAACCTTTTGAAAATCACAAAATCAGTTTGTTAAAAGGTTGTTTGGATTTACTGTGTTAACTGTGGTAGAGGTTGTTTGTGGTTGTTACATGTCATTTTAGTTCAAAACAACTCAGTGCAATCATAAAATACTGTCCTTATTTGATAAAAAGTCAAAATAGTTTTAAATCTCTATTTGATAAGTCACTGTTAGGATTTAGATTGACAACTTCATCATAGTTGTTCATAACCTGTTAACCTAGCTTAATTTCATCTTATTTTAGCTTAATATAACATAATCAGTGAGTAGAATCAATCACAAGTTCATATAAGTCAACTATTTAGTTTAACTTAAAAAGTCAAAATTTCAGTTTAGTAGTTTTTGAATAAACTAGATAATTTTATATAGGATTTAATATTAATTTTCATGTTTTATGCTTGTGGGATATTAATATTTAGTTGCTCATCTTCATCATAGTATTTTTTATAATTTCTAGTTAGCTTATTAAACTGCTTATTTATTGGTTTCTTTTAAGCCCTTTTTCTAAAAAGGTGCCCTGTGCACAGCTGATTGAGTCTTTTTCACAAGCTAATAAAAAGCTCATTAGTGAACCTTAGCTTGTGTATTTTGGCTTTTTGGAAAGCTAACCTAGCTGTCTTAAAGTTCCAAGCTTATTTTTTTTTTACTTTCTAGCTTATTTGGTAGGGCTACTACTAGCTTTTAAGTTGTCCCATTTCCTGTGTAAACTGCATACTCAGTGTTTTACAAGCTTTTTCTCAAGCTTGTTATAAGCTTATTAGTGGGCCCCAGTGTAAGAATCTTGGCTTTTTGGGAACCTAAATAAGCCGACTTCTTGTATCAAGGTTTATTTTGGCCTCGAGCTTTTGCCCTAGCTTAATCTAGCCTACAAAATGACCGCAGTCATTTGTTTTATAGGTTTAGTGTAAGTGCTTTTTAGCTTATTAAAAGCTTATTAGTATGTTTCTTTGTGCTTTTTAGCTTAATTTAAGTTCCTTTAGCTTATTTGTATCTTATTTTACTTTTGGTTCCAGCTTGTAAGCTTGTTGTGATCTTGTTTGAGCTTAAACATCAAAATAAGCCAAAAGCTTAAACTGTTGAGCTCATAAGCCCATTCTCTGCTTATTTTTAAGTTCCAAAATTTTTGTCTTTATTAAAGTTGCTTATTTTCAGTAGTTAAAAAGTTTTGTAAAAGAAAAATCACAAAAACATCAATTTTAAAAATAGTGATAGCATTTATTTAATATAAATTAGCTTTTTAATTTTCTTTTCAGCTTATTATTAAGCACTTATCTGTTTTTATATTTTTCTTAAGTTTCTGTCATATTAAAGTATTTTTAGGAATTTCCTCAGATTTTTCCTTTGTCATCTAGTATTTTTAATAATTAATAATAGTTTAATTAATAATTAATTAATATTAAAGTATTAAGTAGTAAAATTAATTTTATTAAGTAAAACCATGTTTTATATTTTCCTAGCTTTGTTAACTTAATTAGAATCTATAAAAATTAATCTTATAATTTTCCTTTTTATTTTCTAATTTTAATCCTTTAATCGTTTAATTAGATTTTAATTATTAATTAAGTTTTAATTTATAAAACCTTTGCTAAAAGACAAAAATATTTGTTTTTAATTTTTATAAATCTTTTAAGTTGTTCTAGATTTTTAGAAAATAAATTTGTAATTTTCTTAGTTAGTTTTGTATTATAAATCCTTTTTAGATTAATTAAACTAGATTTTAAATAAGTTTAAAATAGTTTTGATTAATTAATTAATATTAAATTAATATAATATTAGTAAAATATTTTATTTTTAGATTTTAATTTTCTTTAAGTTTAAAAAGTTTTAAATTTTCATTTTATACCCTTTAGTTTTAAACTTGTCATTTTAAGTCCCTGTAGTTTTTAATTTACATTTTATATATGTTTGTTTAATCTCATTGTTGTGCTTTATAGTTTCAGATCCAAATACAATTCCAAACAATCAGTAGTGTAATTTTCAACCAAAATTCTTACAGATCATTATCCTTAGTGATCATTCTACTTCTGAACGTTTTCACACCATTCAACCTCCGTGGGACTTAACGACCCGGGAATCCACTAAATTTCAAGGGAAATTGTATTGAGTCCATAATAGTAGACTTTTGTTGACTAAAACCTTTGGTCAATATTTCTTGACTGTTTTGGGACCAATCACATACCCTTTATTAGGTACTAGGCTAAGTACCTAGTTCCATTACTATGGAGGAACTACTACCCTTCACAACACAACACCTAATATCAAGGAGATCCACTCCTTGTTACAACACCATCAAGGATATCACCATCCTTGGAAATAAACAAATACTTATATGTATAATGATGCACCTCATCGATTATACGACCTAGGCATTCTTCCCAAATGCTACTTGATTTGATTCTTTGAGCATCCTTCACTAATGCCTTTGACACAACGCTGGCACCCTTCACTAATGCCTTCGCCTTGACACCTTTAGCATTCTTCACTAATGCTTTGACACGGATGATGAGCACCTTTCACTAATGCTTTATCTTGACACTTTCGGCATTCTTCACCAATGCCTTCAACCCAACATCTATGGAGAAAGGTAGAACTATCAACAAGAGAACCTTCGTTGTCTTGATGATGACGAAACATGGCAACTCATGGACTTGAGCTTGCACGTCTTCAAGAAGTGGTGATCTTTCCTTTAAGTGGAACCTGAAGATCACACAAAACAAAAGACAAACTACATAGATCACTTGGATCCGAGGTTAGAGGTTAGAATACTTGGGGAAGTATGTGTGTAAAAGATGAATAGAAAGGAAGAAATGGCTCTCTATTTATAGAGAAAATTCTCATCGTTTCCCGGATCCCACGGATCCCTTCCACTGGGATCCGCTAGCACAAAGCCGTGGATCCGTGGGAACGCCTCTTCGCCCATGGGTATTTTTGGTTATGGGTCATGGGTCATGGGTTATGGGTTGATCCATGGTTTTCATTCTAGATACAATGAACTTGGTTAAGTGGTATATATAAAACCATGGGTTATGGGTCAAAACCATTTGCTAGTTTTTACCCATTTAGTATATATTTGTTTTTACCCATTTAGTATATATTTGTTTTTACCCATTTTAGTATACTTAGTTTAAGTATATTCTAACCCAGTATGTAAACACTAGTTGTTGTACATATGTAATATTAAATCATGAAATCACTTATACTTATTTTAGTGTATGTTAGAAACTATTAGTTCAAACCATTTACGTATTTTATTTGTTTCGTTAAAATGAATTTACGTTTGTTATCGACAAAACATTAGAAGATCGTAAAATATAAATAAACGTTTTACGGCTTATTTGTATTAACAATCTCCCATTTTGTTGATGATAAAACATAAAATTATTTTAAGAAAAAGCTAAAATTGTAAAGTTTGAAATTGTAGTTTTTCTTTCTTCTCCCCTTTTGTCGAAACAAAAGAGCTTCGAAGGAAACTAACACATTATTTTTAGGAAAAACATGTGAAAGAAAAAAATAGAGAGCAAGTAACGGAACGAATCTCGTCTTTTACTCCCCTTGACGAGTCGATCCACATGTAAGGCGTCAAGAAAGTAATATTAAGCTAGTTTGTTTGCAACTAAGTTTGCAAAAGATTTAAATCTAAGTGACTAATGTGCTCCCCATGATGATTGCAATTTTGCAAAGGGATGTCGAGAAATGTAATCCTAATATTGCAAGTAATTTGCAATGTATTGTTTTGACACAAAGCTCTCCTAGCTTTAGGGTGTCAAAGGCTTCAAGTGTAGATTGAATAACTACAAAACAAAGGTTAGAAAACAAGTATAATGCACAATTTCCTGCATATGTGATCCAAGTTAGTAGAAAAATAGTTTTGCATTTCACGGATCCCATGGTTCCCTCCTAGTAGGGATCCGCTCAGCAATTTTGAGGATCCGTATAGGTGATGATTAAATTAAAGAATGGTGATGTAACAAGTAATGTTAACATCAAAATGAGATATGTATTCAACCAACAAACATATACTCAATGTAATATAGCAAGTAAACTATCATTCAATAAAACATAAGAGATGATCAACAAATCTCTAAAAACTAAGAGAATGATTTAGCCATATTCTCCTAATACTAATAAGTGACCAAAGCTTAAGACGCAACAATGTGCTTGAGTCTAGGGATGAGTAGACTTGTTGATTTGGTCCAATCTTTTAAGAAGATGATTAAACATGAAATGCAACTCATTTCGTACTTCTTGAACAAGTCCTTGGGTGATTAGACAATTAGAGAAATTATTGTCTTGATTAGGAACAGGATGTTTTAAGGAGGTTCTACAAATGATGGTGGAGGTACATTGAGTAATTTAGGATGAGGTTCTATTAGGAATGAGAGTGGTGGTAATGGAAATTCCTACATATGATCAAGTCCTTGGTGGTTCCTTGTTTCCAACGATGGACTAGTTGGTGATGTAGGTGGTTCCTATTTTAACGAGAAGGTTGGTGAATGGGAAGTTCTCGGTGGTGAATGCTCTAATGAGTAGAGAGAGGCTTGGTGAAGTCCATGCTCTAGGAGTGAAGGTTTAGACGTTTTGCTAGAACTAGGTACGTTTGGTTTAGAGCTCGATGATCCCTTTTCTAACCTAAAAGGTTTAATGCTAATTATTGCGGTTCTCTTGGCAATTGTTGAATGGGTTTGTTGAGGTGAGATTCTAGCACTATTATCTCTACGGATGATGATTCGATGGATGGAAATCCTACCATTTGTGGGTTTAACCGAGATGATTCGGTTGAGGAAATTTCGTGTACAATACGAGCAAGTTTCTTGGGTGGTTCTTGGTTGGATGAGTTAGCACTAGGAGCTTTCCTCATGATGAAATGACTAAGGAAAAGGTTTCTAAATGCTGAGAATTAGGTTGTGTTTGATGACTAAGGGATTCTAGCAAGATGACTTATAAAGGGAAGGATTTGGCAAGTGCATTCAAGACTTAAGTCTCTAATATCCTTTGGAATGTGATGATTAGCATGCACAAGAGTCTACTTGAGTTTTACCGATCTAGGATTTAATTAGGATGAGGTGGAGTGTTCAAGTTAGCGAGATGAGCTTGAAATGACTGCTCGAGCAAGAGTTGACATAAATCATCACCGGATCCTACGGTTCCCCACCAATGGGGGATCCGCTCTAGGCTAATCCTAGGATCCGGCCTCAAGACTAGGAAATGATAGAAGTGA
Organism: Chrysanthemum lavandulifolium; assembly: GCA_022545495.1. Classification (NCBI taxonomy): domain Eukaryota; kingdom Viridiplantae; phylum Streptophyta; class Magnoliopsida; order Asterales; family Asteraceae; genus Chrysanthemum; species Chrysanthemum lavandulifolium. Next base: position 230,592,097 of record CM040238.1, on the reverse strand, counting down.
TGTTTGAAAGGTCTAAAGCCTATACCTTTTGAATGTTTCAGTTCTCTAAGTGTTTTTAAATGGAAGGGTACTTAAATGTTCAAGGCAATGAGTGATGTAGCTAATGATTGCCTTATATGAGAAATTGAACTTTCGTGAGTACCAATGAATGAAAAAGATGACACTAAAATATTGAGAGTGTCAAATGGAGCTAGATGATCCTAGTGATCGATAGTGACTTAGGATAATGTCTTGGAGAAGATCCTAAAGGTTTTAAGGTGGAAGAACTAGAATTTGATCCATTTAGACCAATTTTGAGGTAAGGATGATTATGATCAATTTTGCCTTAATCAAAAGATTTCTAGGTCTAGATGTGAGGATCATGTGAGAAATAATGAGTGATCTAGAGGCGGAAGAGTAATGAGTTTAGGTGAAATGATAGATCAAAAGCACTTTGAGTGTGATCCTTAATGAGCTATGAGTGAGTGTGAAGCTTACTAAGCTTGAGAAGGACTTAAGAGATCCTAAGGTATTAAGTTCGGATAGTGTGAAGTAGTCTAGGAACATGGTTTGAGGTGTAAAGGATTGAAATTCCACTTTATTCGCCGGATCCCACGGATCCTTCACTGAGGATCAGGATAGTTACAAACTAGGATCCGGCATATGGGACGCTTTTACTTAACAGTGAGCGTTTGTTCTAAGTATCGAACTTAGAAGCTAATGATCTCTATAGTAAGTATACATGTATACAAGTAAAACATACTAAGAGCATGTAGAAATAGCACATAAGCAATTAAATGAGATCTAGCTCACAAGTAACACATAGGTTTATCAAACTTTAACAACCGTTATTCAAGAAGCTCAAAATAGATTTACGATCTAGATTAGTAAATCGTTTGTATTAACAATGGCGTGCAGAGTATATGATGGTGTTCAAGACAATAGGGTTGTTTTGGCCAACGGAAGCAATGAACTATGTATAGTCATTACGGATGGTGATTAGCATACAATGAACTTCGTCCATGAAGTCATGTAGCTCTTCTCGATCAAAGCAAGATAATCGCTTGATGAGGCAAGTGGTTGTGATTAACTAAAAGAAAATTTTATTTTACAACTTGTTTGATTAGTAATCCTAAGACAATGCAAAGTATTTCCATTGTAAACTTACTTTAGGAAAACATAGGAGTATAAATTTCCCAAATGAGAGAATGAATACGAGATCACATTAGCGGTGCTCAATTACGGCTAAACATGACCATTTTTACGGTGATTCCACATACCCAACTCTATCAAGGAAGCAATTCAACCGTTAGGTCAAATTGAGTTTCTAGTGTAATAAGTTCTCCAAGATTCATTCTCAAGTTAGGAAAATTTATATTTCTACAATGGCCTATCGAAGAGTAACAATGATGATACTTTGCTTCGTTTAATATTATACTTGAGACAACTAAGGTGACGAAGGCGCCATGTTAAAATAAGTTTAAAAGTTGTCCATATGGTAAACAACAAAAATGGTTGGATGAGCTAGTTCAACATATGTTGTTGGAAAGCTTTGAGTTTGGACTTTCGGATATGAACAATTATATTTGCATTGCAAAATAATTTACTTGAGTATATCGGATGAAATAATCAAGTTGTCAATCCTACTATGAAGTTTGGAGAGCGATCATGAAAAGGAAAATGGGAGAGTACATCATCAACACAAGTGTAGGTTATGATCCGATGTACATTCTTGTTGTTTTTAGAAAATGATACAAGAACAAAGGAAATCATATAAGCACATATGACAAACTCAATCAAGAATCCATTTAGTGTGTTATATGTTTTAGACATTTTTCAACCTATATGACTTATCTAAAAATCTAAACTAACATTTTCGACACAACTAGATGTTATCCCAAACACTCCTTCAAATAGCACATTGATTAGTAGAATATTACTAAATTGAAAAAAAAGAGAATGAATAGCAAGGTAAGGAAACCACATATCCTATTCAATCAAACAAGCACAAAAGCTATTTGAGATAAGCAAATAATCAAGTAATGCAAAGAAGACAATTTATCATTTAGCATAGCATACGAAAATTCTTTTCATCGCTTTGTGTTAAATATAAACATGTTACCAAGCTTGATTAGTTTCTTTTATATTTACAGATATGATCAAAACCTTAATTTCAATAGATGACACATTGTTATTCAAAAGCGAAAACATCCGTCTCCAATTAGATCAAAAGTTTGTGCAAAAGTTATGACCGAAAAATGACTTTCTATTATAAATCAATGATTACAGTAAATTATTGTTTTGAATCGTCTATGAAATCATTTTAAATGAAAGTAGACTCAAATACCTTCAAAACGATAGGTGGCACGACTTCTAACAACTTACGGTTAAAAAGTTATGAATTTTTGAAATTCAGACAAAAATTGTCTTCTGTACCACGGATCCCACGGATCCCTTGCTTGAGGGATCCGCGGATCTGACACAGAATTACAAAAATGTACGTTTTGACCCGACGAAAAGGTTTAGTCTTTGTAGACTTTTTAGTGAAGTTATATTACCCATTTTTACCTTTATTTAAGCTTGATTAACAAGATATCTAACAACAAAACTTCAAAGAAAAAAAATTATTAAAACACTTTTCATATTATGCTTATTATAAGATAGAAGCATATATCACCATTTTGTCTGTAGGATATTAGTTTTCGCATACACATCAAACCATAACAACAAGGTGGCGATAAATGGAATTCTAGAGAGAAAGTTAGAGATTTAGGGAACTTTAGTGAGAGAAAGAAAATTTTTATTATGAGCTCCAACTCTACCTTGCAAGGTAGAGAGTATTTATAATCTTACATAAACGCCACACAACGGGCGTGGATCGAGGCATACAGGTGGGTAAATACCGTCAGTCCTCCACGGTGTTACTTAACTAAATACTACTTAGCTTAAAATAACTACGACTCACGAGCTTTCTAACGATTACATATACTTGAGGTGACCGACTCTTTAATACCGGAATTTCTAATTCCTAACAATCTCCCACAGGAGGTCACCTCAATCATGTACTAAAATTACATTGAATACAAACAGATATTACACTAAAATTGTTCTTGCATTCTTGATGTAGTACATTGTTTCAAGCTCGTAGTCATTGATTCTTCACATTGCATGTTTGGTTAATCCAAGTGGAGGTCTTTTACCGATCCACGTGATAATAATTTTGAGCCGACTTTTGAGATCATCACCATCAAAAATCTACGAGACTTCCATTGTGGTGTTGGTATTATGTGATGTTGTGACTTTCGGACCGACATGCTCACATTACGGATCATGATATCTTCTCATCGAGTAGCGGAAGCTTTCGTTGATTCATGATATTGGCGCAGTAGCGAAGCATGGAGTGAAAATATCGAGTCATTGATGCACTAATCATGATTTCGTTTGAGATGAATGTGATAAGTGAGCATGCGGCTATGGATTGACCGCTTCATTCGATCACCGCAAACGTCGGGTGTACCGCATACAACAAGCTAGTTAATAAATCGCACGAAAGTGTCTTTGATCACTTCGTTGAATTGAGGTACACGCCCACGGTTCCCAGCTGATCAAGACAAGTACCGCCGTGATCGTATAATTCAAGAATTTCCTTGACAGGGTTTCGCATTGCTCTAGTTGTTCTCAAACCGAACATCTCAAAGAAGACAACACGGAGTGAGTGAACCAAATAATTTAAGTCCACCGATTGATGAAAAGAGATTTGAAAACAATCGTGTATTGCCTAATAGAAATTGTTTTGCAATACAACGAAGGTTTTATTGAAAATCAATTATCAATCATAAAAGCACCTTTGGTTTGAAAAATTAGTACACGGTCGATGTGCTAAAGAAAAGAGTTATTACACACGCACCGGTTTTTCAAAGGTATCCGTCAATCCATAACTCGAACCGTGATTGATTCAAGAGATTGAATCACCCCATTGTTTTCTGCTCGGTTGTCACATGGTTGATCTATATAATAGATCTCACATGCCACCTACCAGAGCTTGTTTGATGTTGGCTCCGAAGGCTTTCCATCTTCATTGTGAATATGTAAACACATCACTCGGATGTTCCGCAATACCACAAGGATAATGCGAGGACTCAAGATATAATCTCTTCCACATTGTGTGAAACAGAGTCTTCATTGAAAGTGTCCTAATGAGATTTATTGATGATCTCATGGCTCTAGACTCAATTTGTGCATATTTGGTTCTGTCTTGGGAGACTAGGAGAGGGTCTCCTTCTTCAATATCAATAATCTCTAAGAGAAAGTCGATAGATAATGTCGGTTCCCGTGAGAATGAAACAAGTCCTTTTAAGAGGAACTTGAGTGGTTTGGAAAGTTGAAGTGCGGTGCGTCCACCGGGTCCATGACGTCTTGTCTACAATACCGATGTTACCATCGGTAGCATATTAATTGAACCCGGTTTACGCTAAGGTTGAATAAATGGAGGGCTATTTGTTTTCACCCTTTTCTCATTCAATTCTTTTAATTCTTCAACCCCTTCAAGCTACCGAGACTTCATAGCTAGAACCTTGTTGGGTTTGTTCCAATACTAGCTCGGCCTCATCCGCACTCTTCCCATATCTCATTTTTCTCCTTTTATCATCATACCTAAGAACTCTACACTAACTAGTGGATAGTCCTCGGTAGATCCTCCGGTTCGTGAATCATGGGAACACATACCTAACCTTATCATCCTTATATCACCGTACATAAAGTAAAGTTGGTCGGTCTATTTGGTATTGTTCATCCGCCATTGGAACCAATTGAAAACCATTTGAAAATCAATCCGGATACTTGTGATATATTATCAAAACATTTTGTACCGAATTGTTTTTGATATTTTAGAATAAGTGCTCCCCTCAACATGTGCATCAAATGTTTGAAATCGTTTTGCACACGGAGGCAAGAGGAAGAAATTACTTCTTTGATTACCATTTTCTAAAGATATCAACATCACTTCCCAAATCGAATCAAGTAGATAAAGCATTTTGGGAAGGATGAGATTTTCATGATTTTGCTCCCCTCAATATGTGCTTCAAGGTTTGAAAGGAGTTTTGCACATACTAGAGGGAACCTGCACATTGATATAAATGATCACGTTTCAAGTCATAGGTGTAAGATAGATGCTCCCCCTCAACATGTGAATGGAAAATTTGAAATCGTTTGTCACATGCGAGGAGGATAACATGTACATCCTTTTAAAACCATTTACCAAATCATCAGTTTAAATCCAATTTAAATCACGCATTCTCCCCCGATCACAATTATCAAATCATTTGAGATTTGTGATCTTTTATAGATTTAAATTGATTTTGAAAGCTTTTAAGGAGAATTGTGACTTGATTATGAAAGCGTTTTAAGCGATAAGGATCGGATTTAAGACTTTAAACTCCATTGATAAAACATGCATGTACATCTTTTGAAAACAATTTAATGCCAAATAACTTTTAATTTAATTGAATCGTTCTCCCCTCAATCAATGACATAGGTTGTTGATTGAGAGATAGAGATGTTGAAAATAAGTCCCGATGATTATCAAAAATAGAGACCGAGTTATTTTTCAAAGCGATTAGTTTTCGGCAGATAAATGTTTATAGAATCGAGCATTGAATTTATGGAAAAACATGATAAAGTATGGCTCGTTCTTTCTTTGAAAAGCGGGTTCTTGCTCGAAATGACAAGAAGCCATTGTTTTTTTCTCTCAATTTTTTTAATAATGTTAACATTCGAACAACATCTAAAGTCCCGTGTCATTCTTTGAATGACAACTCAAAGACCATAGATATTATTGAATCGAGGAAAACATGACAAAAGGACAATATTTTTTTTGGAATATTTCAAGATTTTTCAAGTTTTTATGGATTTTGAAGGTTTTATATTTTTCTATTTGATTTTTCGAATAGATATATACAAGAGATAGATGAAGATAGACCTTTACTCCTCGCCTTCCTCCTCAAGACGTTTGAGTGTTTCGGTTGAAGGCTTTTCAAGCCAAGACGTGGAAGAATAAACTCAAACGTTCTCTTGGAAGAGCTTTGGTGAAGATGTCTCGCTAAGCGATATTCGAGACCTCACAAAATTGAGTTCCACCACACCTTTTTCCACTTGTTCCTCGATGAAATGATGTCGAAAGTCGATATGCTTTGCTCTTGAGTGTTGAACGTTGTTGCATGAGAGAGCAATAGCACTTTTATTATCACGAAGATGAGAGGGATCTTGTTGAATTCAAAGCCATAGTCAAATAATCGAGATTTCATCCATAAGATTTGAGCACAACAAGATGACATGGCTATGTATTCACCTGTAGAGGAAATAGAAGTACTCATTTGCTTCTTTGAGGACCACTCACAAGCTTATCACCCAAAAACCGAGCACCTCCGGATGTACTTGACGAGTATCTTGACACCGCATGATCAAGATCCGATAGGTCGTTAGTGACATGCGGTGTCCGCTCGGGTACTAAAGACCCATATTGATGGTTCCTTGGAGATACCGAAGACCCGCTTAAGCGCTTCAAGGTGCCTTTTAGTAGGCTTAGCTCGGTATCTAGCACACATGCAAACAAATAACAAGATGTCCGGTCTACTAGTCGTGAGGTATATCAAGGATCCAATCATACTACGATATTTTGTTTGGTCAATCATGATTCCCGAGTGGTCCTCATCTAGTTTGGTTCGATCAATCATGGAGTGTCATGTGGTCACTTGAATCAAATCCAAATTTCTTTAAGATCTCGGTTGCATATTTAGATTGATTTATGAAAATGCCTCCGGACTTTGCGAAATTTGTAATCCCAAGAAAATGACATTTTCCCAAGATTGACATTTAAAATTTTGAACTCATTTCATTTGAAAACGATCACATTCCATTCGTCATCGAGGCAAAATAATATCATCAACATAAATTTGAACATGAATTAAATGTTTGCACGACTTCAGTGAACAATGTTGGATCAACTGTTCCTTTGCTAAATCCGGTTGATAGAAAAACTTTGTGATGTATCATACCATGCCCTTGGAGCTTGCTTTAAACCGTAGTGCCTTCTTTAAACGATAAGCGTGAGTAGGATGCTCTTGATTCACAAATCCTTCGGGTTGGGCGGCGAGAGCGACTTCTTTAAGATCTCCGCTCGTAAATGCCGTCTTTACATCCATCGATAGACTATCATGTTCTTCTTGGCAAGATTAGCCAAAAATATTTTGATTGCCTCGATTCGAGCAACCGGAGCAAAGATTCTTCAAAGTCAATGCCTCCCTCGGCGGTATCCTTTAGCAACTAATCGAGCCTTGTTCTTCAACACATCACCATGCTCATCAAGTTTCACTTTGAAGATCCATTTAAGAGCAATAATCATAGCACGCCTGGGCGGTACTAATTCCCATACATCAAGTCGATCAAACTCATGAATTTCATCTTGCATGGCATTGAACCAACTATCTTCATTCATGGCGGTTTTAACATCTTTTGGTTCGATCTTAGATAGTACGGAGTTGAAGAAGCACCATAAGGCATCGGTTGCAAGTTGTTTCCGTGTTGATACAGACGAGAGGGATTTCCAATGATGTTGTCTAGTGGATGATCATGAGTCCATTTTCTAAGGTGTTCATGTAGCGGTTGTTGAGGGATCAAGTAGCAGAGTCGATGTCTCTGAAGAAGATGGTTACGATGATGATTCGAGAGCAAATATGTTTTCAAATGGAGCATCTTCAGAGTACCAAAGGGATTAACTTCATCATTGATGCGTAAGCAGTTCCATGATGTACATTTGAAGAATGATGATTTGTTGATGAGATCAAGGATCGCAGATGGCGCTTCTTGACTTAAAGATATTGAGACCGAGGATTTACTTCATTCACGTGAATGCGAGCGACCTCATTGTAGGGATCGATACCTCATTAGTACTTTGATCATAAAGTTCATCAAACATAAGATCAAACAATTTCTTTAAATCATCTTCGGATGGAGGTACATATGGAGTTTCATGAGAGGAGTTTGGAGCAAGAGATGAACCAATGGGATTTGTTTTGAAGCGCGGGTCCCTGAATGGATTGTCCAGAGCCATTTGACCGGTCACTCATCAAACGTGGACGTGAATTGTTTCCATGATATTTCGGGTTCTTTTGTAGTAGATTCGGTATCCCTTTTGTTTGGTGCATATCCTACAAATACTCCAATTTCGCTTTAGCTCTCGGTTTGCCTAAGTCTTGACCTCATTAGTTGGATAACATAAAGCACCAAACACACGAAGGAAAGAGAGATTAGGTTTTCGTTGTGGACAAGTTCATATGGAGTTTTTCCATGAACAAGTGTGAATCGTGGAACGATTTTGTGTGTAGCATGCAAGGGCAATAGCTTCAAATTTCGAGAAACATTGGAACCTTTGAGTAAATCAAGATTGTTCTAGCGGCTTCTACAAGAGTTCGATTTGCCTTCAACTACACCGCTCGCTGAGGAGTTCGTGGAACACTTATTTGATGGTCGATTCCAACGCTTTCATAAAATTCACCGAGTTGTTTGTTGACAAACTCGGCCCATTGTCTGTTCTTATTATTACATTGTTTTGTTGTCGAACTCGCAGGTTGTTTGATGAGTTTGATGATGATATCGGAGTTTCATCCTTTGTCCTTAAGAACTTGACCCAGCGAATCTAGAGTAATCATCAACCACAACTAACACATATTTCTTCCCAAATATATTACGCACCTCATTGGTCCACATAAATCCATATGAATCATATGAAGAACTTCGTGTGAGTTAGTAGGTTTGGGTTTATGGGCATACTTCTTGCTATTTCCTAATTGACATGTTGAACAAAGATGATCCTTTTCATACTTGAGTCTAGGTAAACCTACAACTAAGTCCTTTCGGAGAGATCATTGATGGTACCAAGTTCGGTGATTGAGACGACGATGCCATAACCATGACTTTGTTTTAGAGGCCTTTGACAATAAGCAAATTGGAGACGACTTCATCATATCTTCGATAGAGATGGTGTATAGATTTAAACCACGTGAACCTCTTAAAAGTTCCTTACCATCAAGTTCTCTAACGAAGCGGTATGTTTTCTCAAGGCTACTTCTAGATCGTAATCGCGAGAATTGACCAACGAGAGAAAAGTTGTGACCAAGACCTTCTACATAGTACACCACGGAGATAACACTTTTGCCAACAACATAGTCTCCATAACCCATAATAGCACCGAAATGATCATTCCGAATCTAATCGTCTCGATGAATTTGCTCACGGTTCATGAGCCGTGATGGTCGCCAAATATATGCTTGGAACAACTGAGTCCGTGTACCACGAGCGATTTGAACGATCTGCGGTTGAACACATACAAGAGTGGATAATCGATAATTGGGATCCCATGCAAGAATGGGTTCCATTTGGTTAGTAACAATGGTTGGAACACCCACATCGTAAAAAGAAGCATTCATATCGTAAATTAAGGCACTGGAATCATTGTGAATAGATACAAGACTAGTGTCTCAGATAGCCCTTCACGGTGTGCTCACTTCTTAAGGGAATAGTTCTACCAAGAGGCATCCATTTTCTAATGGGCATTGTCGATCATTCTTATGACCACGGTGTATCCAATAATAGCCTATCTTACTAAATGTTCTTATTGTGGGTTTCCATTGTTTTCTAACTTTCTTTCGTTTTGCCTTTTGCCTTTTTAGCATGAATTTTAGCATTAACCATATTAAGCGGACAATTAACATCATTAGGCAAAACATTAACACCACATTCATGATTAGAAATGTAATTCAAGCGAGACATCAATACAAGGTTTGCAAATAGTATCGAATTGAATTAATTACGATGACGCCTATGGCTAATACTAGAATCAACACGATTCGTTTTATTCGATTCAAGCTTAAAGTTCCTAGATTGTTCTTCTACTCTTTTCCATTGCACATTCTTAGCTTCGAGGTCCTATCATTCCTTGTATTGTCTTGAGACTTTGACCTGCTCCCTTTAATGTCACCGATTACTCATGTAGAGGAATGGGAACATTAGTTGGTTTACTATTCTTTGCATCACTGTTTAGATGTCTTTGAGATCCATACTACATGCAGCACACTAAGGTTCACTTTCTTAAAACTAGAAGTGTTGGGATTCGTACTCCTAGAAGGCACACTTGAGTTCTCTTTCATAGCGTTGACAGATCTGGAATCTGAACAACTTAAAGGCACACTAAGGTTCACATTCAAGACATTGGGCATCGAATGAATATCATACTTGGCATTAGGCATCGAACATGGAATCAAAGGACTAACTCTCTCACCTAAGGACTTTGGGCATATTGTGATCAAGCATTCTAGGATTTCTTGAGATCATTTGGCATATAAGCATGCATGTCCAATTGCATTATCATGAGGTTTCTCTAACTTATCCTCTTCAACAATCTCACGCAGACATTCTAGGCAATCCTTAAGGGATGAGAAGTATGTTTGAGCAGACAAGTTTGTTGTTCACGAGATGAGGAGGACATATTTCACAGACAAAGCATATTTATTACAAGAGTGAACCTTTGATACGTCATTCTCCCCATTGGTCATTGGCATTTTCCCTTTACCGACTCTTGATTCTCAATTTTCTTTTGCAATGAAGCTATTTGTTCGTTATTTTTGTTACGAGTGACCTTTATTGATTCAAATAACTCATTGAAATGACGTTTAACCTTTTCATTTTCTTCTAGAAAACTTTCGTTTTCCTTTTGTAATGCATTTACTAGGTTTTGAAGATGAAGCGTTTGAGAATTCGAGAATCTAAAGGAGGAGGTATTTGGGAGCTGTCATATTGTTCGTTTGACCCTTTAATTGAGAGATTTGGGCTTTCAACTTTCTCGATCGTGTTGCAATGAGCTTGAATATGTTCATCACGTTTGTTAATTTGAAAAGCGCATCAAACTCGGAGCATCCGAGGATGTCTTGATATTTGAAGTTTTGACATTTTCTTTAAGATGTTGATATTTTAGTTGTAAATTAAAATGCTCAACTTCTAGTTTAGAAAAATGTTTAACCAAATTGTCGTGATCATCCAGTTCAATTTTCTCGTTTAGTTTAATTAGTTTTTTCAAGCTCAATGACACGATCATGGGAGACTTTCGTAGGCAACCGATTATTCATGAAATTTGGAAGCATTAATGGAACAATTTGTAGCGATGAAAAACACATTTTGAGCAATACATTGTAAATCAGGTTCTCATTTAGTGTATGCAAGTTCTTCCTCTCAATCTCATTATATTTTAGTGCTCGCTCATAGTTACTAACTTCAACTATCATTGCATCAAATTCCTTTTCCATTCCCTTAATATCGGTTTCTATCCCTTTTAAGACTCTCAAAGTGATCTTTTAGAAGTTTAAAGAAAGGCATGACCTCGATCAAATAACATTCTTTCATTTGCTCAAAACCCCTTTCTCCTTGATTATACCATTGGGTGTGATCCTTTTCTTGCAAGTTTTCTCAAAATCAACAAATAGTTGAAATATAACATATTGGCTAATTAAGGTCTTGCTTTTAGTGGCAATTGTTCTAGGAACAAGATGCATTGGTGTATTAGGAGGATACCACGGTTGTTTCTAGGCATTTTCCAAAGGGAGGGTTTGTTTCAACAATATTTTGACTTCCTTATCTAGATCTATTTTCCAAAAACTTGTTCTGGAGTCAACAATGTCTCGAGGCTTAAACTTGTTCAAGGAAATCCAGTTTTCCTTTTGTAATCATGGGGTGTGATATTTATTTTCTTCTCTTTACATTTAGGATCATCTAATTTCTTGTTCATCTTTTCCCTAGTGACTTCATCGATTTCTTATCTTCCTCAATGCACTCAACGCAACTAGGTTTCTGTCTAGGTTTAAGGATTTCATTGCCATCATAAAGAACCTTATGAGCATTTCTAGCCTTTTAATAACTTCGGATTTGGTTCCTCAATAAGGGAATGCTATGCTTATTGCTTAAGACTACATGCTTAGTAATCATGTGAGCGATCGAATGGTGTTCCTTGTATGTACAACTTGTTTTTAAGTTTGTTTTCAAAGTTTTGATTAGAAAATCTTTCAAGAGTTTTGATTCCTTTGCATTAAATTCTTGCTTAAGCATTTTCACATTTTCTTGAAGTTCTTGTTTTGCTTAGCGCTTTAGAAAGCTTTTCTTGCAAGGAATTTAACTCTGTTTTAATACTTCTTCTCGAAAATTACTTTTTCTAATGATTATACGCACTTGGTCATCCATTTCCCGCTCACGAGAGGTCAACTCAAATTTTGCACGTTGTTCATAGATAGCAACACGTTCTTTATAGGCATTTAGTTGAAATTACAGAATCATCGGGGCATGCGGTGTATTCATAAAAACATAGTTATTGTTGATGCGGAAGATGCATCACTTGGTACGACTTCACTTTCACTTTGTTTCACATATTGATCATATGGGACAACATTGATATTATCCATATTTTCAATATTTGATTCAATAGTTTTGATTAATTGTACTTTGTCATGCATCTTTGCACATCGGCATCATCGTATAGTTTTAATACCTCGAGATGAGTTTGTCTTTGGATAAGCCGGCATGAGGTGAAGATGAGACCTAGGAGAAACCATTGGAGAAATGCTAGCCATAAAGATTGTGTGTGCGAGAGGTCCATCATCCACATCCAGTCGTATGCATCACAATCGGCGACTTGAAAGGCATTCGATGATTGTGACCTATTTCCGAATAGTCGCTCATCCACATCGACATCATAGGTCTTGGCATTGCCTCAAGAAGAAACAACAACTCCTCTTCATCCAAAGCGGCACCATTATCCCGAGCTTGTACAAGCATCTTATCTCTCGAAATACTCGGCGATTGCGTGGACATTTTGGAGATGTGCGGTTCCTTGCAATGTGTCCCTCACCACCACGGTTGTAGCATTTGATCGGCTTAGTTTGACCTTGATTACCATTCCTTCCTCGATTACGATTACCAACATAACCTCTACCGGCTCCACCTCTTCCTTGATCAAACTGTCTTTCTGAATCGGTTGCACCACGATCCTCCCATCTTTAACGGTAGCTTGATTGTGTGGGTTAGATCTTTGTTACGAGGTCATTGTTGGTTTGTGGGAGAATTCATGTTTTGACTAATCAAAAGAGCTAGTTGATTAATGATGTTACCCACGTGTGCATCGAGATCGACTTGTTTGAACATAGGATCGGGAATGAGTTTGTGATTGCCATTACCCGTGGGTATGACTTGTGAGGCTTTGGTTGTGATTCCGATGTTTGAGTAGAAGGCGGTTGAGTCATTAGATGAGCTAGTCTCTCCACGGTTGGTTTTGAACCGATTAAGAATCATCTTTTCAAACATGGCATGTCTCTCATTACGAAGAAGGAAGGCATAGAGTTGCTCATAGTTTGTATTCTTCAATCCTTTAGTGAGATTCGGAGGTGACAAACTTGTGCCATTTGGGATTCATGTTGTTCACAAATTTAGAGTTCGGTGAATGTTAGGCATAGTCATTCGATGTTCCTCATATCATTCACCAACTTATGAAATCTCACATAGTACTCATAGACACTCTCATCCGGTTTCATCTTGAAATGTTTAAATTAGTCATAGAGTTGTGATTCTCTGCCTTCCATAGTTAATTACGAACACGAGAGAAGCATCTTGACATTATCCCATAATGCTTTAGCTTGGTGTTGTGATTGATAAGCTTGTAGATGTCTTTAGGAAGACCTTGAAGAACAATGTTAGAAGCCCCGATATCGACATCGAATCTCTTTTCTCCTTATCATCAAGCTCATCATACATCTTTGGTCCGTCCATTCCGTAAATCGAGTTCCATCTTCAAGAATATCAAGTACATCTCTAGTCGTCTCAACTCGACACGGTCCTTCATCAATGGATTTGAGAATGTTGACACCATTATCCTTTCCAAGACAAGGTAATCGATTCGTTGAGCCCAAGAATCATAGTCGGATTCTGTCGAGCATGGGTGGACAGTATCTGAACCGGTGCTTGAACATCCTCGACAACGATGGATATGATAGTAGGAGCGTTGGTAGACATGTTAACGTTTATACGGGATTTTATAACTCTATGATTAAACCGGAAATAGATTCTTTCACGGATTTTACTAAATCAAGAGAAACCGTAAGAAAATCACCCAAGTCGCTGAAGATAATGCACCAAGTCGCTAACACCTAATTCTCTATACTATCAAGTCGCTAAAGTCCCAAGTCGCTAAATAAATGCAAGTCGCTAAGTAATAACTCGCTAAGCCTCAAGTCGCTAGCAAAATTTTGGCAAGAATTCGCAGACAAGTCGCTAAAGATTCAAGTCGCTAAAGAGCAACTCGCCATGGACCAAGTCGCTAACACCAGTCGCTACCCGTGGTGGAGAGTCCACTACTTGTCTTTGTTAGTCGCTAGGCCTAAGTCGCTAGCTCCAAAGCGTAACTCGCTACAAAATTGCAAAGCAAGTCGCTACTAAGAAACCACTCCGTAGGTCAGTCGCTAGCATGAAAACAACATAAACATCACTTTTCAATCCAAAACAACCCAACCAAGATGATTCAAGCTACCAAATGAAAACCTAAACACTTGTGATGTTTCTAAACATAAAAGTACTAACAAAATCCAAGCTTTAACACAAGAAATCAACCAAATGATGCACAAACCACTAAACTTTTTCAAACTCAAAACCACCTAAAACCACTAGAAATCCAAAGATGTGCAAGATATGATCTAACCATGGCTCTCGATACCAATTGTAGGATATTAGTTTTCACATACACATCAAACCATAACAACAAGGTGGCGTATAAATGGAATTCTAGAGAGAAAGTTAGAGGTTTAGGGAACTTTAGTGAGAGAAAGAAAATTCTTATTATGAGCTCCAACTCACTACCTTGCAAGGTAGAGAGTATTTATAGTCTTACATAAACGCCACACAACGGGTGTGGATCGGGCATACGGTGGGTAAAGACCGTCCGTCCTCCACGGTGTTACTTAACTAAATACTACTTAGCTTAAAATAACTACGACTACGAGCTTTCTAACGATTACATATACTTGAGGTGACCGACTCTTTAATACCTGGAATTTCTAATTCCTAACATTGTCCACAAGCAATTTAGCACGTTTTTGACAAAAAATTGTAACTAAGAAAACATACCTTTGTTGTATTCCCTTTGTATGGTTTTAGAAACCATAGGCGCGAAATACTTCATGATCTTCTAAGATACCCAAATCCTTTGCTATATTCCCTTTTTATGGTTTTAAAAACCATAGACGCGAAATACTTCATGATCTTCTAAGATACCCAAATCCTACTATGAAGAACTCTCGAAGGAAAAAATTAGAATGATCTATCACTATCCAACATATGATGATTTCTAAAAACATGACTCTTTGTTTTAAGAAATTCTTCTTTGTAGTTTTCAAACATACGGATCGTATCAAGTTTTAAAAGTACAATATACTATAAAAAACTTGGTAACGAAGCTCTAATGCCAATTGTGAAAAACTATAAGGGGGGGGGGGTTGAATAGTTTTATCAATTTAAAACTTCCTTTTAAATAATTAGATCGACTTATGTCAATCTATTTGGTTGTTTATGTTGGACGTTGATAGATAGATATATAAACGTGTAATGAAAGATAAAGAGTAAGAAGCACATCACCACGACACAAGTATTTATAGTGGTTCGGCTACAAGGACACCTTCCTTGCCTACTCCACTCCCGAGTCACCTACTCGAGAGTTCGTAAACACTACACCAACTCCTTATGCGGAGAAGCCTTCACAACGCCGCTTAACCTTTTTCCGGTACAAAGCTAAATACCGAGTTCCTTCACACCAAGGCGAACCACACCTAACACAACGTCGCCTACCCTTTATACGGTGTTAGGCTAACCACAGGAGTTCTTTCACACCAAGGAGAACTAATCCTATCACAACGTTGCCTACCCTTTATTAGGTACTAGGCTAAGTACCTAGTTCCATTACTATGGAGGAACTACTACCCTTCACAACACAACACCTAATATCGAGGAGATCCACTCCTTGTTACAACACCATCAAGGATATCACCATCCTTGAAATAAACAAATACTTATATGTATAATGATGCACCTCATCGATTATCGACCTAGGCATTCTTCCCAAATGCTACTTGATTTGATTCTTGGCATCCTTCACTAATGCCTTTGACACAACACTTGGCACCCTTCACAAATGCCTTCGCCTTGACACCTTTAGCATTCTTCACTAATGCTTTGACACGGATGATGAGCACCTTTCACTAATGCTTTCATCTTGACACTTTCGGCATTCTTCACTAATGCCTTCAACCCAACATCTATGGAGAAAGGTAGAACTATCAACATGAGAACCTTCGTTGTCTTGATGATGACGAAGCATGGCAACTCATGGACTTGAGCTTGCGTCTTCAAGAAGTGGTGATCTTTCCTTTAAGAGGAACCTAGAAGATCACACAAAACAAAAGACAAACTACATAGATCACTTGGATCCGAGGTTAGAGGGTTAGAATACTTGGGGAAGTATGTGTGTAAAAGATGAATAGAAAGGAAGAAATGACTCTCTATTTATAGAAAATTTTCTCTTGTTTCCCGAATCCCACGGATCCCTTCCACTTGGGATCCTGCTAGCACAAAGCCAGGGATCCGTGGAACGCTCCTCTTTGCCCATGGGTATTTTTGGTTATGGGTCATGGGTTATGGGTTATGGGTTGATCCATGGTTTTCATTCTAGATACAATGAACTTGGTTAAGTGGTATATATAAAACCATGGGTTATGGGTCAAAACCATTTGCTAGTTTTTACCCATTTTAGTATACTTAGTTTAAGTATATTCTAACCAAATATGTAAACACTAGTTGTTGTACATATGTAATATTAAATCATAAAATCACTTATACTTATTTTAGTGTATGTTAGAAACTATTAGTTCAAACCATTTACGTATTTTATTTGTTTCGTTAAAATGATTTTACGTTTGTTATCGACAAAACATTAGAAGATCGTAAAATATAAATAAACATTTTTACGGCTTATTTGTATTAACAGTACTTATCACAATACTTCCGGAGGGCTGTGTCGGACGCAGGCCTCTCAAGATCTGTTGTAACCGTGTGGTTCTCTCTTTCCACTGTACTCCGCAATGTGGACATAAAGGCGGGAGTTGGTCCGGACCGAGTGCTCATGGTGAGTATTTTCTGGAACGCAGTTGTTTACTGTGTCCCACGAATGGCGCCAACTTGTTAGTACAAAAAGTGTGACGGGTTGTGATGGTGTAAGTTTAGCTTGCCGGATTGGGCCAACAAGCTGCTAATGGGCTGATCTTGTACTAATCCAAGTAGTTTGATTGGTTTCCCTACACAAGAAGAGTAAACCGTTAACCTTACCGTGGGGACGGACCCCACGATTAGACTCGGCGTGAGAATAAGTACACATCCTTGTCGAGAAAGTAATAGTATGTGTGTGTAATTATGAGAGAAAGTTCTACGCTTGTATGGGATTATAGCCCCTTTTATAAAGCGAGCTTACCGCTAGGGTTCCCCGTTACTCGCGATATAATGGTTAGTTCTCGAGCCGGACCCTTGTCGGACAAGGTTCCGTGTCAATCGCGGATGCGGACACGAGATACCTTGCCGGTGATGGCTCGACTGCTATGTATCTTGCGTCGTCTTTAGGTGCGGACTATAATCAATTTCGTCATTGGAACTTCTTGTTGGTCAAGATTTCGTAGTTATTTTATCGTTATTGGGCCTGGGCCCAGTATGTGTATAGTGTGTATTGGGCTGAGTGGGCCCGTTATACATACTATACGTCATGAGCCATAATATTAAGTTTATTGACTATTAAATTTCCAATAACTTTATAAGCACATCAAATTAGTTGGTTACAAAGTCAATTTCATGTTTGTGCTTCTTTTCAAAATCATGGACAAGCTTATTGACTATTAATTTTCCAATAACTTTATAAGCGCATCAAATAAGTTGGTTACAAAGTCAATTTCATGTGCATCTTTTCAAAATCATGGACAACAATATGCTTGTTTTAGTTCTGTGTTCTAACAGGATGCTTTTATATTAAAATATTAAAAAAACTCACAATCTCATCTCTCTCCTCGATCTATATTGTTAGTATTAAATGCGTTTTTCTTTTTATTTTTTGTCGTGTAAAGTTTACATTACCAACTATCTGTATTGAATCACACATGAGATTAAATGTGATTTCGATGTTTCTTTTCTTCATATTTAAGAGGTAAAGAAAGAGTAACATTTTTTATACATAATAAAAATTTGACTTTAAGATTGAAAGATGTTTACAAAAAAGTAAGAGAGATTATACTTTGAGTGAATTTATCCACCAATGAAAGAGAGTGAAACATTAATAGTGATAATATTGAAGAGATATTAGAGATTGTTGAGCTTTTTTCTTTAATGAATAAACATACTATTCGAACATAGAAGTAAAACAAACACATTGTTATCTTGTTATCTATGAATATGGAAAAAAGTATAGACTTGGAATTGACTCGTTGGTTACACAACCAAAGAAAGGTATGGGTCGTGAAAATAGTTAATTGTTCTTAAGAATGTTTTGTGTTCCATGCTTGTGAGTTGTGTATAAGAGTATCCGTAATGTCAACTTGAAGGGAGACTTTTTGCTATTCTAATAAGCTACTCAAATGACTTGTTTCATTGTGCCAATAACTTTGAAGAAGATTTTTTTATAAAACCACTTGTACAACTAGTGTTTGAAGCCATTGTCAAAAAGCTTTTGTATTTATTAAAATTCCATTTTACACTCAACATTAAATATGCAAAAGTTATTGCAAAAACTTTTTGCATTAGAGTGGTAGGTTTTGTAAAAGTTTTTTTCTCAACCATTTAATTGTATTAATTGTATCAAGTTTTTTATGACTTTATGCATTGTTCATGCTCTAAAAAGTTTCCAAATAGATCGATTTGAAAATGGTTTACACAATTACACTGTAAGCATTCAAGTGTCGTCGAATCGATTTTGTGCTTCAATGTTACCTTCTGCAATTCTCAACTGCAACTCAACAAATTCATTGATCTTTTACTAACATAGACTTATTTGGTAAAATGTAGAGTCGTTCATGTTCAATCTTCAAGCATGAGCAAATTGACAAAAAGGACATTGCTTTAAAACATATAACGTGTTAGAGAGATCCGAATTTATAGCATCAACGACTCTTTTATCATGTCTATAGACTTAGAATTAACTTTTGTCAAACTGAAAAGAATTGGCAATCAATGTCCTCATGAATTGGTCAAGTGGCTAGGGGTAGAAATAAAATACGATCAAATAGTTGACACTAAAATAATATTTCAAATTGTATAGTTTGAAAAGAAGTTCGACGACTTCTGATTACTTTATCAATATACCTTTAGGCGGTTTTATATTTTATTCATTTAACTCGAAATCAATAAATTATAATCAAAACGTAAATCAACCAAATATAACAAAACAACTGAGAATTGTTAACATGTAGACTACGGTTGTGTTTGAATGCAACTTAATTGACTTAATATGAAAAACTTAATTTATTAAGTCATATAAAAAGTTGTTTGTTTTTCATTTAATCAAAATAAATAACTTAAAATAATAAGTGATAAAAGTGAGGTCCTCCATATTAAGTCATTTGTTAATTAACATGACTTAATGATAAAAGTGAGGTCCTCCATACAAATATACCACAAATAAACAAAATAACAAGTCACCTTTGGCCCACTCAATACTCCTCTACGACTTTTGAGGAATATTGAGTTTTGCAAAATTATGATCTTCGACGCGTCTAAGGGTGGCCGTAGTAAGGAGGACGCGTCCTCGTTGGAGGAAGCTCGAGTCTTCGACTTCTTATTATGCCCAATCTTATGCAATTCAGTTTACAAATAAGCAATTTCAACTCTCCAACGCCCAAACCCTTTTAAATGTGTGATACGTCTATTGATCACCATTGTCAGCTCCTGAAAACACGTTCTCAACATTTCGGCACTAGATGAACGAATGGACTTGAGATTCCACACATCACAACAATGACGTCAACTCATACGACCAACTTTTGTCTTGATGTATATCAAATTTCATCTTCTAAAATTCACATTCATGCTAAATTATTCGGTTTTCTTGAATATGTTATCTCGATTGGTTCAAAGGAGTTATGAAAAGCATTTAAACAGATGGAAATATTACAACTACTCAAAAGGGAATGAATTACTTATCTTCCAAAAAAACATATGACGTATTTAGCTTACTCAAATTTGTATTTTTTGTTGAGGTGATTTTGCATCTTTGCTACATATACAATTTAGTTTTTGTGCTACACCCTAACATTAAAAAGAAGTTTGAGTAGTATAGATTAGCTAGTAAGTTCACAAAAATAGCTTATAATAATCCAATGATATCTCACATTTTGCAAAAATGTTTTCTAGTCATGTTCAACTTTTTAGGAATGATTTTGATAGGGGTATTTAAAACATTGGGGTCGGGTTATAAAGTCTACTACTACTTTTTATGCCTATTTTTGTTGGACGTCTTGTAAATTACGTGTACTAAAATGAAACCATTATATTGTATGCGTAAACGTATCAATAAGGAATTGGTTATTAATATCCTCTCTTCTTTTAATGAGACATCACTGTCGAATTGGGTAGAAATAATGACTATTGTGACAAATAATCTGTATAGTTTTGTTCATGAAAACACTATGTTGTACGTGGATGCATGTCAAAAGGTAATAGTAAATACTACTTAAAGTCGATCAAGAACAACTACTAGTTTGAGGAATAGTAAAGTCTTTCGAGCCTAGTAAAAAAGTGGTGTCATTTTACACCTCTTAAGTATGTATGCAGACGTATTGTCTACAATGTGAACTTTTAGCTTGAAATTTTAAGAGTTTAGGTTGAAAAATAGCACTTGATTTTTTTTTAAAGTTTCGTCTGAATACCTGAACTATAAAAAATATCATTAAATACAACGGACTTTCGTAAAGTGTTTCAATATGCAAATTTTGATGTGTTGTTACGTTAAACATAGTGACACGTATCAATTTTCTGATATGACAATATATCAAAATGTGCATATGGGAACACTTTAAAACAAACTGTTGCATTTAATGTTACTTTTTATAGTTCACGTATCAAAACGAAACTTTTAAAAGAAATTTATTTTGCTATTTTTGACTTAAACCTCAATTTTAAATAAAGATTGAAGAGTTTATTTAGATTAATTTAGAGTATTGTTTAGCATGTCATTAAGTGGTCGCATAATTTGGATCACATGTGGGCAATAACAACTTAAAATAAGTTTTAGTTAATAAATACAAAATCAACTAAAGAATAAAAATAAGTATTAGTAATCGAAGAAACTTTGCTAGAATCCAGATCCAACTTTGTTGGCATTAATTAACATGACATACCGGTATTTTATCAGATATCGATCAAGGTTTACTTTGATTGACCACCAACATTTTTATAAATAATAGTATAAGTGTAAAATATAAATGTCAAATTGGGCTTGTCATGGCCGTTTGTTGGTTGCATGAACATCGATCATTTGTTTGTTTCGACAAGAACTCTATTTTTAGTATATTTTATTGTTTCAGCATTTGACTTGTACCTTAGCTGAGTTCACAGATGATGCCAATTGGATGCCTGGATGGATAACCAGTGAAACTCAAGTCACCAAAGAGACGAAGTAATAATAACAGATAAACGATGCTTATTCTCTTTAGAGGAGTGCCACAAGCCGGACCAAGCCTTCCAATGCTCAAAAGAAGGAGGAAAAGGAACATCACACCGGTTACGAACAAGTCTTCAAACCTCCTTAGCGATGTCACAATCAAAGAAAATAGAGAATTCCACGTTACCATTACATGAAGGACAAGAGATCGTCGGGATATCAATGCCACGAGACGAAAGATTCAACCTATGAGAGAGCCGGTCCAAAAGATCATTTTGAAATGAAGATATTAACTTTTTTAGGAAGAGTTGTTTCTTATGGGTTTTTCCTTTCCCATTGCTGTCCCTTTATGCGACCTTTCATTATAGAGTTTTTCCAATAATTTTTACATAAAAAAACTTATGTTGTCAAATAAAACCATAGACATATGTGATATAAAATGGCATCATGTTAGCTGGATAACAATGTATGTGAATCGAGTTAGGTCTCATGGACCTACGACACTTTTCTTGTTTTTCCTAAAATGCATACGTAAGTACGTAACTGATGAATCAAATAGGATTATGTAAACACACTAAAACAACTTTGTTTAGTTCACAATCCAACATGTACTAACAACCTTTGTATATTCATAAACACTAGTTGGACACCACAAGACAAATGACGGCGATAAAAACGTATATATCCTCTCGAAGTGAATAATTGCGTATATATCCTTTTACAAGTTTTTATGCACATAAGACAAATGGTTTTATGCACGCTTTGGATATATACTTAATTTCGTTTTGAGAGGATATATACGCAAAGTTCTAAATATAATTATATAATAAATATAGTAAATGAATCGCTAACCCAACTCTCCTCGCAGCTTCCTACCCCAACACTCCAAATGTATACATGTTGGTTGTATGTGTTTGTTTGGGTTTTAGTATCTTCCCGTGACATCATTATTCACGCATATAAAAGACCTTCACAATCTCTTACCCACAAACACTTTCCCAAAAGTAAATGATTTTTATAAATAAAGTTTGTATTGATTGAAATAAAGGTTAAATTTATAAAATTTGAATCAAAATAAAATAAACCTACTAAAATGTAAAACTAAAACTCATAAAATATATCAAAATGGATGTTGAATTAAAGAAGACAAAATTTTAAAAATATGGTGAAATTAGATCATAAAAACTAAACGAATTAAAGATATTTAAATTTAAAATAAAGTGATTAATTAGTTAAGAAGTGGCGTATACGCACACCCCATTATCGGCTCCTTATTTTAGTTTGTTAGAGTTCTTCCTTTTTGTTATTTTTAGTTAGTAAGTGACATACGCCACCCAACGATCGAGCCCTTATCTTAATTTTTTGTGGGCCACAACTTAAACGCTTTATATAGTAGATAGATAAATACAACTACTCGTCACATTTTAGCTTATTATTTTAAACTAATTGTACCGTCACTAATAAAATATAACTTTTAAAACAAAAAGGCTATCTTCTAGCAATAACAAAATGCAAACTTAGGCTCCTTATACCGAAGGAGGTTCACGGTGAGGTTGAAATAGTTTGGGTGAGCCACCCATGACTGCGTTTACCCTCCTCACGCAATTTCTATTGCAAATAGTGACCGATCGCATCGAGTAAGGGTTGTGTGTATGTGACTATGTAAATGTGATGTGTACTAATTAAGAGACAAGTTATGGCGAGTGATAAGATGGTCCGTAATAGTGACATAATTCATGCATCCTCTGCCAACCACCGCGGTATCTGGCTTTTGGAGATAAGCTAGTCACAAACTTGACCAAACTACTTCTCTTATGTTGTGTGTATAAGTATATAATGATATATGTTTATGTTTTACTAAGGTATGTTTGTGCATAGTATAGTTATTTGATGATGAATTTGCTAAAAGGAATAACTGTTGATTTGAAACTAAAATAACGTTTTTAGATGTAATCACCACTATATATAGTTTGAATATGCTATTTTGAATTTAAGGCTAATTTGAGGTGAGGTATGATGTTATTTTCTTACTAAATGCAAAGCAAATCTTTTAAAGAAATGATTATCAGTAACTAGACGAATATTCATACATAACGATGAGATTTTATAATAATAAATAATTATAATTGTGATGTTATGGTTAAGTGTTTCGTGTAATGCTTATATAGAGTAAATTGCATAAATGGTCCCTGTGGTTTGCTCAAATTGCAAATTTCGTTCCTGAGTTTTTGAAAGTGCAGGCGGCCTCCCTGTATGGAAACTTTGGTTCCGTTTTGGTCCTTTGTTACTAACGCTGTTAGTTGGTTCCGTTTTGGTCCTTTGTTACTAACGCTGTTAGTTGGTTCCAGTTATCTTTTGGGCACTTTGTTAAACACGAGGGCAGTGTTGTCTTTCCATTTTGTTTGGTTAGATTAATATATATCAGATTATTACTTAATTCCTTAAACGATCCCAATTCCACTTTCTTAAAACTTAACCCTAACCCTCTTTCATTTTCATCCCCATTTGATTTGATTTGTTGCAAGCACAATTCTTAAAAATTGGCCACATATAAACATGACAACACCAATCCAACATTGGTATATTAGACCAGATGGAGAAAAGTTTGATGAATCAGTTTATGGTAAAAAGTTTTTTGCGTTTTTTTTTTATTTTTTTATTAGTGAGATATTGTGTAATTTACACTAATTTACTCTTATTTTGATTGTGCAACAAATGCATATCCCAACTTGTTTAAAATGAGGTTCCATCATGGTGGACGGTTCACAGATTTGCCAAATAGGAAGTATGTTGAAGGTGAGGTAACCTATGTGGACATGTTAGACATTGATAAATTCAACATTGATGTGATACATTCAGTATTGAACTGCATAGGTTATGATGGTAATGCCATAACATACTTTCACTACAAGATACCATTGAAAAGTTTAGATTATGCACTTAGGACTTTAAGTAGTGTTAATGATACCTGCAACATGTTAAAGTATGTGCATAAGCATAAGACTATGTATGTTTATGTTGAGCTTGACCATACCACAGTAGAAACTAATAGTGAACAAAGTTTTAAGAAAGCATCTGAGTTAAAGAGTTTGATCCAAATGTGGATATACTTGGTGTGGATGATGTTAGGCGGTTTGATGGGAATGAGGATGATGAGGTTGAGAATGAGGATGATGAGAGTAACACAGATGATGAGCAAGACAGTGAGAGTGAGGATAGGATTGAGGATATAGCTGATGAGGATCACATAGTTGATGAAGTGGAAGTGAACATGAATGGTTTTAGCTTTCAAGTTGATGATGATGGTGAGGCTGAACATAATGACCTTATTATACCTGAGATGACTGTGACTGAAGAGGCTTTGGAAGAGATTGATTTTGACTCATTTGAGAGTGATGTAGTGATGATGAACAAGCAGAAAGAAGAAAAGGTCTTAGGAAATTAAGAAAAGCTGCTGGTGCATCTGGTATTAAAAATAGTTTCTTTGTAGGAAAGGAATTTGCAAATAGAGATGTAGCTAAAGAGAGGATTAGAGCTTATTCTGTTGAGTGTAGAAGAAACCTTGAATTTGTAAAAAATGACAAGCTTAGGATTAGGGTGAAGTGCAATGGTGTTGTTCCCACTGTCAATAACAAAGAAAATTTTTAAGATAAAGCTAAGGATAAAGAACAAGTTAATATTAAGGGTAAAGAACTTGTTGCTGTCAAAGGTAAGGAAAAAGTCAAGGGTAAGGGCAAGATGGTAAATATACTTACAGAAGAAGACAAAATACAATGTCCCCGGTTACTTTATATAGGAAAAGGAGATAAGGAAAGTGGGTTGTTAAAACATTTAAGGATGAGCATAAATGCTTAAAATCAAGAAAGATAAAAGCAAAGAACTTCTACCTTTCTTTCTAAATCATGTCAAGATCTAATTCATATGAATCTCGAGATTCTGTTTTAGTCGTACAAAACATATGCAAAAAATTCCATGTGGGTGTATCTAGGACTAAAGCCTTTAGGGCTAAAGCAAAAACACAAGTTCAAATGAGAGGTGATGCAACTGTGCAATATTCTTTATTAAGAGATTATGTGATTGAACTACAGAGATGCAACCCAGAAACTACAGTTAAGGTTGATGTATATGGGGAAGAAGATCATGATTCACCAACTAGAATGTTAAAAAGGGGTTTCAAGCTGGTGGAAGAGATCTCTTAGGTTTGGATGGTGCTTTCATGAGAAAACCTTACCCAGGGCGATTGCTTACAGCAGTAGGTGTGATACGCTTACACAGCGCGTTCGGGGTCAAAGGAACTTCCTTTCGTCGAGCAAGTTTTTCAACACCCAAGCGGTGAACCTAATCGTTGTAGTGTAGTATTAGGGTAAGCCACGGAATTGATATCGTTCTCTGGGGAATAGGAATGCTAGTGAGAAGTTACTACGCTAAGGTTGGGGTTGAGGAAGATTATTTTTATCTTTTATGTTTTTAGAAAAGGAAAAGTACGAATCTCGGGGTTTGGATTTGGGGGTTGGTATTTCACCGATTACTCTACTATTATCTAATTATCTAAACTAAGGTGGTGGTAGTCTATGTCTAATTATTGTGTGCTCGTATGATAGTTTAAAGATGTGTTTACTTAGGTTTTACTACTCCTTAATTATCTCCTATTGGTGGTTGAATTGTCACGTCCTTATTCCTAATCGTTGTGTGTCTAAAGTTGTAGGTATGCATTTCTCCTACTCTTTGAAGTTACCAAAGGGTCTCGCCTACAAAACCCACAAGGGATGATAAACTCTAACTCTAAGGCCTCTTTGGATGGTTTAGCTTACAACAACTCAAAGTGCTATAACCTAAGGTTCACAAAGATTAATCAAGCATTATACACAACGAATGACCTATCGCATTACTAGATCATTAATCAACTAAGATAAGAAACAACCAATCAATATTCAATAATTAAGTTTCATATTCCCTAGCAAACACACAAGTAAATTAGCGGGACATGGAGAACATGCAAGCATACACACAAATAATTGAAGACATAATTAAATTAATGAAGTAAACAACTTATCTTGGTGTAAGATAGGGTTTAGAACCCTAAAATACGACCTTGGTTCGGTTTAGGTTTTACCCAAAAGTTTACCCAAAAGACTACTCTCTAAAACTAAAAATTCGGATTCTATATATAAGATTACATGTGCGACGGCGCCACCTTATGATTTGTAACGCCGTGTCGCCGCTCATTAGGGTTTCGTCTTGGCTGTTAATCTTGCGACGGCCACCTTATGCTTGTGACGCCGTCTCTTCGACTTTCGACGCCGTCTGGATTACATCTAGGCCGTCGAGTGCGATGGCCTACTCTTTTATAACTTGACGTCGTCACTTGAAAATAGGAGTTTTGGCTTCGTCCCGTCATAAAAATCCTCCGACGGCGCCACAGACAGCAGATGACGCCGTCCCCTTGTAATTTAGCGACTTGAGTGTCTCGATTCTCGACTTTGGCCATTTTCTTCATATATCCGCGCCTTTTCGTCCAAATAAGTGTCATTACAATAGTTTGCCTTCAAGAGACCTAAAAGTGAAAAGGAACGATATTAAGCAATAACGGATACAAAGTGATCAAATAAGGGCTTAAACGACCCCTCAAAAAGGTACATTTTAAAACCTTATCAAATATCCCTACACTTGGTATTTGCTTGTCCTCAAGCAAATGTGCTTTTAACCAATTAATTTATAAGTTAGGGGTCATGAAGCATTGGTTTAAAACAGTCCACAACACATATAAGCCCCGCAAAAGTCATAACAAGCACGGAAATTACATACTAGCACCTCACATGGGGTGTTTGGATACTCACATCTCTCTCGGGTGTATAAGAAATATAACGAATTGGAAATGGAAGATAAACACTCATTAACCGGTCCTAGTACATAGATTACCATAGGCTTGAGAATAGATCAAACCTCCATCGCTTTGGCGTAAGCACCTAGGAAAGACTATCAAAGATGTCTTTAAAGGGTTGTAACGTTAGGCTTACGGTAGGGAAACAAAGGGTTTGGTGGGATAGGCTTTTTAGTGGTGGCAAGTCAAAAGTCTCAATGTTACATGCGTACGAAGAATGGTGTTGCTAAGCCAAGACTCGACACTCTAAACTCTAGATAACTGAAATAAACAAACATAAATTTAAAGATAGATGTAGGATGGTAGCCCGTTTTTTTTTCATACACTTTTACTCTACCATCCTCTACGATAACATCAAAATAATAGGGATTTATATCACATCCCTACACTTGAGTTTTATTACTCTAACACTAATATGACCCGAATTGAAAAGATCAAAACACTTGAGTACGTTATTACGCAAATAAGGGAATCATGCCCTTTAGTCATTTAAAACTTTAACTTTTCCCATGAATCCCAATCGTCCCAAAACGTGTACAAAGGATATGACTCGACTTAGCAACTCATGCAAGCAACCGATAATTGAACTAAGGGTTTAGGGTGATAACAATAATGCACTAAAAGTGAGTGCATACAAGGTAGGCTAAGGCGATTTGGGTGTACATTTGGGGGGGGTGTAAACAATGTTTTCATTGATATTTTGAAAACCAAACATCACGAGAACCGCGAAAAGGATAGGCTCGGAGGGTTAACTAGGTGTATCGTGTACTAAAGATGAGTACAACGCAAAGGGTGTGGGGAATTACTCAACCGATGTGGAAGAAGTAATTATATTACGGTATCAAACAAGGGTTATCCTAATGCCTCTTATCATTTAGTTATTCCTAACTACACAAGTGTAGTCTTACTAGCGATCTCGGATGCATCACAAAACAAGTTCTAGAATCTAATATACTACCGGTTCACACTCTAAGCATTAAAGATGAATGCTTTAATTCCTACTAATCTAAGGCGATCCTCACATTTTGGTGGAATTTAAGTGGTAAAGGGTTTTGTGCTAGTCATATAACTTCCTATCCGTGAGACGCTTTTGTTAAGACTAATGGCCCACTCCTATATATTATGAAAAAATTTAAATTTTGTGCCAAAATTACCCTAACCGACATTTTCTCATGGTTTATTACGCAAATGCAATTGGACAAAGCAAATAATCAAGGATAAGCATATTTTCAAAGTTCCCGTTTTGTTTTCCCTCCCTACACTTAAACTAAACATTGTCCCCAATGTTCCCCGAAAGTATCAAAGTTATGATAAAAGAAGGTAATCAAAAATGAAAGAAACTAATACTCCCCTGATTAGCTCGGTAGGATCGGTGTGTGAAGTAGTGGTTAAATCCTTTCCAAGAATGTATGCGTGAAAAGCTCCTTCCAACTTTATGTATCTTCTTCTTGATAAACAAAACCTGCACACTTGAAGAAAACACACGAAACCTTCGCGTAAAATCGGCGGTAATAATATATATAAGACTCTACTAAACTAGGATATAATGCTTGTGGAATGGATGTTTATAGAATTTCTAAGAAAATTAAGACTCGAAAATTCCAAATTTTTTAAGTAGCTCAAAACGAGAAAAAAAGTAATCGATGTTTTATTCCTTCTCGACGCCGTCAAGTTGCAATCTCGACGTCAGTTATCCCGACAAAAGCGGTGCGATTTTCGGAAAAATTTCGAAAATTTACATCTTTAGAATCGGAAAAAATTTCGCAAAACATTCATTATGACTCGATACAAGCATTTGACTCGAACAAACACACAAATATATCTTTTAATCAATTGTTATTCTCATGTTCACGCTTATGAAAACGTGTAATCCTCCCTACACTTATCCTTTATGTAAAATACCTTTATATGCAATTAAGACGAGGTTAAAACAAAATAAAGCATTTTACAAATTTAAACATGAGAATAAACAATCAATAAAAGATATATGACACAAACAAGCAAACAATTAAGCATGGGTTGCCTCCCACGAAGCGCTTTTCTTTATTTACGAGTCTTGTAGCTAGACTCGTAATCGTGTCCTACGTTACTTCATTATCGTCACCTTGACGGTCTCTAATGGGATTCCATGTTGTAGAAGTGCCTATAATGCACTTTCAAGAGTTCATCCTCTCCCAATCGGTCCTATATTCCGGTCCTAGGTTCAAGCAATTTTATAGAATCCGAAAATCTTAGCCATAACATAATATACACCTTTCTCCCTATCCTCATCATTCATATAATAGACCGACCGTTTAAGTTCCTTTTCATCATTAAAGAGTGATGAAAACTTCTCAATCTTAAACGGCATTTGGTAAGCTATGTCATCGGTCTCATCCTTAAATCGCACTACTCCTAACGAGGGATTATAGGTCATCCCGGTGCTTTCTATGAAAGGTTTTCCTAGAATAACATGGGACAAGCTAGGGTCTATGGCCGTGCTAATATCATCCACAATTATGAAGTCCGTAGGAAACGTGAAACTACCTACATAAAGGGGCAATCCCTTAATTCTTCCGAGAAAATTGCAACTAACATTAGGATCATTGGGGTCTTGCCTAGTTGGAATAGGCTTCTTCAATATCCAATTGTAGTAGTGCTAGTCATTATGTTGATTGGGGACTTACGATCAATGTAGGCCTTTGCCACAAAAGGTGTCCTATGCAACATGGTATGTTAAGATTCAAAGGGTTCCCAAACTTGATTCTAGGGCTTTTCCTAACATACATGTGACGGAGGTCACGTATTAAGTGAGGGTGGCGAGATAATTCTTCTTCCGTAGGAAACTTATTGAAATAGTCATTGTCTACTTCATCTACTTCCTTGGTTGTTTCATTATTCTCAGTGTATGGTCCTCTTCGTCATTAGGTTTCACTAAGGCGATGGTATTGACGAATTGAACGTGCTTAGCTAGCTTACTGGGTACTTAATCTCTACACCGAAGGCTCGGAGTTGAGATAGCACTAACCTTCCTATCACTATTGGTTATGGCTCTCAAAAGGTTGTCTATCTTCCTATCCATATCGGCTTGTTGTTGGTTGAAACGGTCCGAGAGCTTAGCTATTTGGGCTTCTTGGGATGCGACAAGTTGTTGCAACATTCCTTCAATGTTTTGGCTAGGGCCATGAGATAGGGTAATGAGAAATCATTAGAAGTGAATTCTTTGGTTTGTCCCCGATAGAAGTCGGGCTTGCCCTTCCATGCTTCTCGGTGTCATTAAAAGTCCTAGGTCCGGTGTTGTGGAATCTTCTCCCGCTCCATTAACACGAGGATGCGAGTCAACGGAAGCATGTTCGGGGATCGGGTGTAAGTGCTGCGTGTTATGAGGATCATTACACGGCTCACACGAGGAGGAAACTTTGTTCACATGGCGTGAAGACTTAGGATTTTCGTAAGAGCTCATAAGGAATTGTACTTGATCTTCAAGTTCAAGCATCCTACGGATCGGAAGGTTGTGAGTCAATTGGAGCAAGGAGATTGCCTTAACGGTTTTGGGCAACTCATCGGGTCATTCCAACTTTCGTTGTCATAGAGAGCAAGGTCCTCTATTATACCCCATGATTCTTCCGCGGTGAGATCACTAAGTTTTCCACCGGCCGCTTGGTCAATGGATCGCTTGGTGGGGAAGTTGACATGATCATAAAAGATTTGGACTTGGAGCCAAAGATCAATGCCATGATGAGGACTTTATGAAGTAAGTTCTTAAATCGAGTCCATGCTTCGTAGAGATTCACCTTGACGTTGTTGGAACATCAAGATGTCATTCCTAAGTTTTGTGGTTCTCCCGTGGGAAAAATTGAGCAAGGAAACGAGTGGTGAGATCATCCCAACTTGAGATGGAGCCGACGGGAAGTCGCTCAAGCCAATTACTAGCTTGGTCTCGTAGAGAAAATTGGAAGAGACGCAGATGCGTAGTCTCCCGAGTAGTAGCATCAAGGTCAATAGAATCGACAATTTTAAGGAAGTCCTTAAGATGCTGATTAGGATCTTCGGAACGAAGTCCATGGAATGCACATCCATTTTGCACCAACCGGATGGTGTCGGATCGCAGGCCGTAATTTGGGCTTAGTCGGGAAGCTCAATGGTGTTCCAATAGCCTTGGTGGCTAGGTCTCGAGTATTCACCAAGAGTACGGTCTCTTGGCGGGACAATGATTTGAGGGGGGTTTTCACCTTCCATGATGAAAAGTGATGGGGTTACGAACAAAGGTCACGAAGAAGGGGATAGACTAAGAAAGCCAAGAAAGAGAAAAAGTTTACTTGATAGGAATCAAGCAAATAAACCTAAACGAGTTGGACTACTAACTAGCTATTCTATTCTCGTGGCGCCTAAAACTTGATACGCTTACACAGTAGCGTTCGGGGTCAAAGGAACTTCCTTTCGTCGAGCAAGTTTTTCAACACCCCAAGCGATGAACCTAATCGTTGTAGTGTAGTATTAGGGTAAGCCACGGGAATTGATATCGTTCTCTGGGGAATAGGAATGCTAGTGAGAAGTTACTACGCTAAGGTTGGGGTTGAGGAAGATTATTTTTATCTTTTATGTTTTTAAAAAGGAAAAGTACGAATCTCGGGGTTTGGATTTGGGGTTGGTATTTCACCGATTACTCTACTATTATCTAATTATCTAAACTAAGGTGGTGGTAGTCTATGTCTAATTATTGTGTGCTCGTATGATAGTTTAAAGATGTGTTTACTTAGGTTTTACTACTCCTTAATTATCTTCTATTGGTGGTTGAATTGTCACGTCCTTATTCCTAATCGCGTTGTGTGTCTAAAGTTGTAGGGTATGCGTTTCTCCCTACTCTTTGAAGTTACCAAAGGGTCTCGTCTACAAAACCCACAAGGGATGATAAACTCTAACTCTAAGGCCTCTTTGGATGGTTTAGCTTACAACAACTTAAAGTGCTATAACCTAAGGTTCACAAAGATTAATCAAGCATTAAGTACACAACGAATGACCTATCGCATTACTAGATCATTAATCAACTAAGATAAGAAACAACCAATCAATATTCAATAATTAAGTTTCATATTCCTAGCAAACACACAAGTAAATTAGCCGGACATGGAGAACATGCAAGCATACACAAATAATTGAAGACATAATTAAATTAATGAAGTAAACAACTTATCTTGGTGTAAGATAGGGTTTAGAACCCTAAAATACGACCTTGGTTCGGTTTAGGTTTTACCCAAAAGTTTATCCAAAAGACTACTCTCTAAAACTAAAAATTCGGATTCTATATATAAGATTACATGTGCGACGGCGCCACCTTATGATTTGTGACGCCGTGTCGCCGCTCATTAGGGTTTCGTCTTGGCCAAGTTAATCTTGCGACGACGTCACTTTATGCTTGTGACGCCGTCCTCTTGACTTCGGCGCCGTGCGGATTACATCTAGGCCGTCCGAGTTGCGACGGCCTACTCTTTTATAACTTGACGTCGTCACTTGAAAATAGGAGTTTTGGCTTCGTCCGTCACAAAATCCTCCGACGGCGTCAGACAAGCAAAGGACGCCCGTCCCTCTGTAATTTAGCGACTTGAGTGTCTCGATTCTTGACTTTGGCCATTTTCTTCATATATCCGCGCCTTTTCGTCAAATAAGTGTCATTACATAGTTTGCCTTCAAGAGACCTAAAAAGTGAAAAGGAACGATATTAAGCAATAACGGATACAAAAGTGATCAAATAAGGGCTTAAACGACCCCTCAAAAAGGTACATTTTAAAACCTTATCAAGGTGTTGATGCTAATAATGACATCTACCCAATGGCTTATGGCATAGTGGAATCAGAGTCACAACACTCTTGGACATGGTTTTTAAAATGCCTTGGTGATGACTTAGACCTATACAGCAACTCAAATTTCACCTTTATCACAGACAGGCAAAAGGTAACTTATATTTCAATTCAGATTTAGCTTATTATTTAAGTTGTTGTAAATGTACAATGTAGTAATTGTACTAATGTTAACTTGTTGTATTAGGGTCTCTTACCAGCAATTGCAAAGTTATTTCCATCAGATGAACATAGGTTTTGTGTAAGGCACATACATGAAAACATGAATCTGACATGGAGAGGAGGAGAGTACAAGGACATGCTGTCGAAGTGTGCAAGTGCCTTGACTGTGGTTGAGTTTGACAGAGCTATGGAAGAGTTGAAAGCCTACAATAAGAAAGCTTATGAGTGGTTGAAGAAAATTCCACCACAACATTGGAGCAGGGCACACTTTTCTGGTATGTCCAACAAATTGCATACATTCTAGCTTATGAGTAGTTTAGTAATTACACTTAACATAATCTGACACTAAACATATATAACCATATAGGGAAGGCTCATTGTGATCTTTTGATAAACAACATTTGTGAGGTCTTCAATAGACAACTGTTACAAGCTAGGGATAGTCCAATAATTTATGCACTAGAGTATGTGAGAGAGTATCTTATGAAAAGGATTGTTCTTGTCCAAAATGTTATTCAAAAAAGTGAAGGACCACTTACTCCTGTCATCACAAAGATTTTTAGTTCCATTAAAGAAGCTGCAACACAATATACTGTGCAATGGAATAGAGCAGATCAATTTCAAGCTAAAGGTCCATGGGGTGACCAGTGTGTGGTCAATTTGGAAAAGAAAATGTGTTCATGCAGGAAGTGGGAAATTTCTGACATCCCATGTAAACATGCAGTGGCTTGTATACATGATATGGCTGACAATGGTACAAATGTTGGAACTCCTGAAGACCGGGTACATCCTTCTTACAAGCTGCAAACATGGATGGATGTTTATTCTCATAAGATAAATCCAGTTACAAGTAGGCAATTTTGGGCTAAGTTTGATTCTCCTACAACTTTGATTCCCCCAAAATCTGTTCCACAGATTGGCAGACCTTGTAAAAAAAGGAAGAAAAGTGCAGGTGAAATTGAAATGGTTAAAGGGGGAAGCTTACTAGAAAAGGTAAAACATTTACTTGTTGCATTTGCAAAGGTACAAGGCATAATAAAAGAAGTCAGAAATGAAGGGTGATGGAACAAGTCAAGTTGGGATAACGAAGGTGCAAGAGTAATCGCATCAACAAGTCAAGTGAGCAGTGAAGCTGCAAGAGTGATCGATCAAGAATTACAAGTCACCGCTACTCAACCAATTGGTTCTCAACAAGGAAGTGAAGTCGCTAGTCAACCAAGCATAAAGAGAACAAAGACCACCGCAAAAGGCTAACTCCAACTAAGTAACTGGAACCATGTTTAAAGACTGTGTGGTTGTTTTCAAGACTTTATCTATCTAGTACTTGTGTTTATGTTTAAAGACTACGTGTTTTAGTACATTATGGTTTGTTGCAGACATTAAGAAGTTAGGGTGCTTGTGATACAAATTTTCACTTTCTAATAGGGTTTATAACCTGTTAAATGTATTACAATCTTATCCTTTAGGTTACTCATGTGTTGTGTTTCTATGTTATCACTAGAACAAATTCAACTTCAATACCACATAAAAACTACATTAACCAACTGTCAATACTTCATATAAACTTGAACTTCAATACATATCACAAAATCAATTGACCATTACATATTTGTTGGTCAATTATATGTTCAGTTTATTCATAGTCTAACAAGCTACCATTACATCAAATTGAACAAAATAAAAAAGATCCAACTGCAAATTAGGCAAATCTTCAACCTCCTGTTTTCACTAACCATTACATTCAAAGCCATTTGTAGTACATTTCTTGACCTTAGCAAACCATGGATTATTGCAATTGCACGAGGACACATAGGTGAATCCAACTACACAAAAACCCCGCAACTTGGGACTTGGGAGCAACAATGAAAACGACGACCATGGTTTAAATTTGTCCATGAAGTTCTAACGATTGATTGGTTACCACAAAAATAATTCATTGTTATGTGTGTGTGTGGTAATGTGTGTTTTTGGGAAAATAAATTAGGGTTTATGGCAGTGGTGGGATTGTGTGTGTTTTGATTTGGGGAAAACAAATATGTTGGATTCTTAAAGTGTATTTAATAATCTCACCAAACATTGAAAAGACAATACTGCCCTCGTGTTTAACAAAGTGCCCAAAAGATAACTGGAACCAAATAACAGCGTTAGTAACAAAGGACCAAAACGAAACCAAAGTTTCCATACAGGGAGGCCGCCTGCACTTTCAAAAACTCAGGGACGAAATCTGCAATTTGGGCAAACCACAGAGACCATTTATGCAATTTACTCTGCTTATATATATAATTAAATTTACTTATGATTACAAAGATTGGTTAACTTTAAAAGAACACTAAATAATAAAAAAAAGAAGTCTCCACTTTTTAAAAAGAAGTTGTTAAGTTTAGAAACAATATCAAGATGAAAAAAAGAGATAAGAGCATGATAGTAATTTAAAATAAGGTTATTGGATCTATTAGAAAGTGTGAAAATTTAAAAATTTAAAAAAATCACTAATTATTTGACACGATTCTTCCAGAGGTAAAATGGTAATATGACCCCTTTTTCTTTTTCCATCTCAAACTTCAAACGTATATAACTCACAAACGACTAACTTTTAGAAAAAACTGATTTCACCGCAATTTTTAAAATTTAACTCTGTCTAATTTGGTATAAATCTTGTTAATTATTTCATTTTTTTTACATATTCATTGAGTTTTGACGTTTCTTGCCATTTTCGACCATATTTTTTACTTTCAAAATTGTCGAATCATAAAATACTTAAAACCCGAAAGTTGTAGACTTTGGTTCACTCTTTACACAGGTTTTTGAATCACTCAAATCCGATGTCATATAAATAAGATATCACCTGTTAAAGATGACGTTTTACTCATATTTGTTGCACAAAAGGTGTTTGATGAAATGTTTAGCTTAAATTTTTAGTGTTAAAATTGCGTTAAATGCTTTAATATTTGTACCACAATGCATTATTTATCACTTTATTAATGTAAGCTTTCAAAAAGTAATGTTTTTTAATCGTTAATTATTTTTAAAAAAATGTACGTTTTATTCATCAGTTAGTATTGTTTATCAATTAATCTTTGTTCATTAATAATCTTGTTCAAGACTGATGAGGTGATGAACAATATTAACTGATGAACAAGACATACTTCTGTTCATCAAAAAAAGATTTTGTTCATCAACTGTCTTTGCCCATTTTGCTTGTGTTCATCAATAACACCAAGTGTTTTACTCTTATTCATTAGTAGCAACGACCGTTTTACTTATGCTAATAAAAAAAAGAAAGATATGATAGGTTGAAATGTATATGTATACTTTGTTGGTGTACGTAAATACATTTAAAGTGTTTGTGTGAATTTTTTGTGGTGACTATGTTACAAGAAACATATTTTGTGGTAGATAAAGTGAAATAAAAAGGTAAAGAAGTGTAACTTTATATTTTTGGTTAAAAT
This sequence comes from Chrysanthemum lavandulifolium, assembly GCA_022545495.1. Classification (NCBI taxonomy): domain Eukaryota; kingdom Viridiplantae; phylum Streptophyta; class Magnoliopsida; order Asterales; family Asteraceae; genus Chrysanthemum; species Chrysanthemum lavandulifolium. The sequence continues at coordinate 230,555,020 of CM040238.1, read as the reverse complement.
TTTTAAATAAAAACGAATAATGTTCATCGCTTTTGTAAAAAAAAAAATATCGTTCATCAATAAAAGTATTGTTCATCAATTAAAAAAAGCTGTTCATTTGTTCATCAATAAAAAGAATTGCTCATCTCTTCTATTTAATTTTGTTCATCAATTAAATCACAATATTCATCAATAAAAAATATTATTTATCGTATACTTTAGTCATTAATACAAGTGTTATAAAAAGTGTTGTTCATAAATAAAAAGAGCTGTTCATTTGTTCGTCAATAAAAAGAATTCATTTTGTTCATGAATAAAAAATGTTGTTCATCAATAGAGTTGTTCATTTGTTTGTTATTAAAAATAATTGTTCATTTGTTCATCCATAAAAAATGTTGTTCATCAATATAAAAGTGTTATTCATCAATAGAAAGAGTTAATGAACAACAAAAAATCACAATGTTAATCGGTTTATTAGTCTTCTAACAAAAATTATATTATTCATCGGTTTATCGCTTTTTCAAAAACATAATGTTCATCACTTGTCTAAAAAGTCACAATGATTATCGAGTTAAGGTCGCGGTGTTCATCAATTCATTAGTTAATTGTTGTTTATCGCTTAGTATGTTCATCATTTAGTTTTTGTTTATCGCTTAAAAAGCTAAAAGTAACAAAAATAACAAAGATGTATTGTAATACACCAATTAGTGCATTTAAATGTACTTTTATAAGAAAAATATCTTTAGACATTTTATCAAACATTTTTACAAGACTAAATATGACGAAGACATCACGTTTAACGTCGATCTCTCACTCGTATCATATCGATTTGAGTGATCCAAATTTATGGGTAAAGAATGGCAAAAAGGTACAACTTTCGTGTTTTAAGTTATGCATAACTCGCTTTAAACTAGACAAAATTAGAATTATAAATACCAAAAATTTCAAGAAAATTAACACGCACTTAAAAAGGCTGAAAAAAGGTTGCGATTCATATATCACAATGCATACCAAATTAAAGAGAATAAAATTTTAAAAATTATGGTGAAATTGATTTTTTAGTAAAATTTGTCATTTAAAAGTTATTCGTTTGAATTTGAAGTGAAATTAAGAAATCGAGTCAAATGACTCAAATACCCCATAACCAAAAAATTTAAGAAAAAAATGGAGGGATTGGTGAGAGACACTTGTCACAATCTTAGTGGCTTTGTAGACTTTTTATTTTTCTCACTTTGCACATGATCGTGACCCTTAAGAGCATAATAGTAATTTAAGATTTCTCATTAAAATAGTTTTTAAGAAAAAAAATTATTTTTGTTTAACGTAGAGATAAATAAAAGAAATTTGTAAAACTGTGATCAAAGATGATACTATTTTTAACTTGACTCAACTTTGTGATATATTGCTAAAACTATTTTTTTTAAATGACGAGATTGTTATCATTTTAAATACGAACGATCGCTTATAACATTACGAAATCTAACCCTTTTTTCCATAAAAAAGCACCACCAAGTTCTTTTAGCCTAATGTATATGTAAAATTATAAATGTTTTCATCAAACAAATTACAACAAAAAGAGTATTTTTTATGCTTCAAGTTGGGATATGGCAGCTTTTGTAGATTTTTAAAAAAAAACTTTTTCGCAATATAGTAAAAGAAAAATTGGATTTTTTCTTTGCCATATCAAAAATGAAAAATTATTTTTATAAGCTTATACAAGTTTATTAAGCCCATAAATCTTGAAATAAGCCACACTTTAAGCTTATAAAAACAAGCTTAAACAAACGGCCCCCTTAAAATATTCAATTTTTAAATATTTCAAACCGTTTTAGTCTTTTATCACCTCAAAAGCAACAAAACAAAACAAAACAACCCATCATCATCACTCACCACCGCCTCACCACCACCGTCACCTCCGAATGCCGTAAAAGATCCACATCTTCACATCATCATCAACAATGACGTCATCAGACTCTTCAACTAACTTCGATCTCAGAGTATATATATCTACACACACACATTCCTCATTTTTATAAATTTCATTTCAGTTTATCTCAATTTTATATAAATTCAACACTAACTAACTCATTTTGTTTCTTTTTACATTTTTCATCTCGATCTGTATAATTATACAGGCAAGCTACGGAACTAGGTATACTTTTATTTTAATTTTAATTTAAATATAATATACTACTCCGTAAAGTTAGGGTTTCGGTTTAGTTAGTTACATTATTAAATTAGTTATTTGTGATTGTGCAGTGAGTATGCATTTGCTGACGTCAGCAATTTGGATCACTGTACGAAGTATTTGAATCAGACTTTGGTTACATTTGGATTTCCAGCTTCTTTGGATCTCTTCGCGACTGATCCGGTTCGTGACTCGTTTTAGCCGATTTATATGTTGTTAGTTTTGTTTTGTGTCTGTAATTAATTAGTAAGTTGGTTTTTAGGTTTCGATAGCGAGGACATGCAATTGTATGTACTCATTGTTGCAGCAACGGCAACGAGATATCGAGTTTCGTGAACAGACTAATGATCAGAGACAACGGTGAGCGTTTTTTTATTAGTTGAAGGAATATGGTTTATAATGTGCGTGTGGTATGGTTGATTAAGTTTTATATAGGGAACTTGATATGTTAAGTTGTAGTACTGTCCTTTGTTATGTGCTATTTAAGTCATTGGAGTTATTATTGATTAGCTTATTGATCGTACATTACTCCTGTAGTTATTAACAAAGAAGTTATAGGAAGATCTAAAAGTGTGCCTAGTTATATGCCTAAACCTACATGTGAGCGTTTTGTTGGTTGTGCAGAGGACCCACTATTTCACAAACCAATCACATACACATAAGGGTGTTTGTTTAAGCCTTCTTTTGGGCTTATGAGCTTATGTGATTCCAGCTTATGACAATGAGCTTATATAAGGCCATAGGTTTCAAAATAAGCCGAAAATAGGGCTTTTGAAACATAAGCCGAAATCGCATAAGCTTATAAGCCCAAAAATAAGCGTAAACACCTTAGACATCAAAATTAGTAATACTTTTAAGCATCCCAATCATTTCTCTTACTGATAATGCCATTGAATTCTAAGGTCATAAGTTGAGTCCAAAAGTTGTAGTGTTATGCTTCGTCTGGTATGGTGGATTTTTAGCTGGCCGAATAGGGCGTTTAGTCCGTATATTAAGTTTTAATACGCCATGCGTTTCATGACATTTTGCATTTTATCCGGGTGCCAATATGTATTGAGATTTTGTTGTGGTTAGCTTGGTTCTTGTGCATATGTATCACATAGTCTATATTTAGCACAAGTGTGGAGAATGAAATGCTGTCAGCTTGCACTATCATTTTGACTTTGTTGACTGCTGGTCGATACACATTCGTAATTTATATGTAACTGTAACAAAGTCATGAGGGTGCAAAATGCCAAAAAGAGTGTAGATATAATTAATGCACGAAACACGCATGTAGATATACCTAATATTATGGATTTGGTAGCAGACAAATGCTAAAATGGAAACTTGATATCTAGTTTACTTTGTTTGTAATGTCGTGATGGATGATGTTTCTACTTTAAATTGTTTACCTCGTGGTGATGAGCTATGGGTTTTATTGCAGACTTTCTTCAGACATATCAAGACTCGAAGCTAAAGTAGAGAGACTGGAGTCACAGGTGTCTGCTAAAGATAGAGAAATAGCAACTATTACCCGAACGGTAATGTCTGATTGTATATATGATATCGACATATATATGTATGTATGCATGAATATTACTTTTGGGTTGTATCCTTTACTCATTTCTCTATGGTTGCTTCTGATCAGGAAGCTAAAGCAAAAGCAGGTCTTAAGGCCCAAATTGAGAAGTTGCAGCAGGAAAGAGATGAATTTCAAAAGATGGTTATTGGAAATCAGGTAATTTTTTGTGCATCCCCTAAAAACCCCTTTTGTTTGTTTCTAGTAACTTTGCCTATTCTGGAAAAATCACAATCGTTAACATGGTATCTTGCTACAGCAAGTCAGAACTCAACAGATACACGAGATGAAGAAAAAAGAAAAAGAGTACATAAAGTTGCAGGTATAGTTCTACATTTATGCTTGTGAACTCTCCTGATGTGTATCTTAAATTACCAAACATTGTTTCGTTTAGGACATGCTTGTAAATCTTGAGCAACATAAGTAGTAACAAATCTAGAAACAATTTTGTTTCTTTGCAGGAGCGACTAAATCAAGTAATGATGGAGAAAAAGAAGGAATCTAGATCAGGCATGGAAATTATGAATTTACTTCAGGTTATTGGTCAACGTTTAAATATATTTGCATATTTATGAATTCAGTTTATGAGATTTCTAACTATAAGTTTTCGTGCACCACAGAAAGAAGGGAGGCAACGTGGGACATGGAACGGGAAAAAGGCTGACAACGATTTCTATAAAAAGATTGTATGTTATGTGAATCTCTTTTTTTTTTTATTAATATATTTTTTTTGCTTTAATTACATATATTCATATGTCCATATGCTATTTCAGGTGGATGCATATGAGGCAAAAAATCAAGAATTGGTTACGGAGAATGCTGATCTCAGGGCATTGTTACGATCAATGCAGGTAAGTTATTATTATGTTATTATGATTGTTATAGTGATTCTGGCAAAATATGTGAATTTTTTGAATCAACTTGGAACTTGTACAGTGTTCTCGCAAGGCCACCTTGATTTATGTAAAGTGTCCTGCATAATCATGAATTTAGGAAACGCTTCAAAAAATGCTCGCTCTTCGTATGTGGGAAATGTAACAAAATGCAACAATAAAGAGTTTGATTTGAACATCATTATTGCCTTGCTGACCAATCATTGATGCTTTACTAGTATGACAATGAAAGATGTGTTATAATGCTGAAGTAGTATGTTACTTTGGTATAAAAAAACATCTCCAACAGATGTCTTCTATGACTTCCACTTCTATAAAATTATGAGTAACTAGTTTTGTATCTTGCACCATTTTCTACATGTATATCGCTTGTAGGTGGATATGAGAGACTTCCTAAATGCTCCAAATGGTTTGTCCAAACATCCTTCCCCTGCTAGTGAAAGGATGTTGACCCCTCACAATCTCCATTGGGCGGAGAACGGTATGATCCAATGTCTAAAGATTTTATGGATTGGTTATTCTTTACCAGACAAGCTATTGTAAGAGAATCATAAGCTGAAACTTTATTGATATCAGGATGTCTTTGACCTACCGTTTCATATGGGTAGAGATCAAATAGAAGCATTTCTTCAAGCAAGGTGGCTTCAATAAAGGTAGTGTCAAGTTACTTTTGTTGCATGTGCTCATTTTTCATCGTAATTATGTCAAACCTCCTAATTGAGTGAACAGTTAAGAAAATTTATTAGTGTTGACATCTAAATATAGTATGGTAAATAAGCAACATTTTTTTAACCCTTGGCAAAAAGTAGGCGAGGCACTTGACATCTGAACATTTGTTACTGTGTAGGAGCGGATGGGTCAGCTACAAGATGCACAAAAGAGGCTGAAGTCACTTCTGAAGCAACTGAAAGGGAGCTTGAGTTAGAAGCCCAACTTGTAGAAGCAAGAAGTATAATCCAAGAGCAGGTAATTTATCTATACAACTATTCAAGAATAGTTTTATATCAACTTTGTTTAGTTTCATTAGGTAGTCATCAATATGACTGTTTTACATGATTCAAAAATTTCCTGCAGTAGATAGTATGTCATCTGTGTTCCACTTGACTTTACTTTTATGAGTCAAAGGTAATACTTTCGTAGTTTATGAATCACGATGATACACTAAAAATGTTTAAAGCAAGCCTTTTTACTTCCAGTATATTAAACATAAGACTTTCCTTATTTTATTTAATTATTTTATAAATGGTCTCATGCAATCATACTTGGTCTGCACGCCCCATGGTCATCATCAAAAGGTAATTGCAAGTCAAATTGGTTGACAAATTACATTAAATTAATATGCAAGGATCGAAGACATTGTGCAGTCAATAACTTCAAATAATATTTCTTGGTCAAATGTTACAAGTATTTTGGAACTGAGAAAAAGTATTTGTTTTGAAGTTGAAAAGTAGGCTATTAACTCCCAAAAATTGAACGTGGGATGTATTTAAAACAGAGGTTGTGTGTAACTTGCCTGAAAATTGCATCATTTAATAAAAATTAATTTTATACATCCGCACTGCTTCGTATCATAGCACAGACAAAGTCTTTTAGGCGGTTTCAGAAGCATCTACAGGTCATCATAGTATGCCACAGGAATTATTAAGAATCATAAAACTAATGAAGGGTGCTGCATTTTTTTTAACCACATAAACATTCGGATTATAAGAACACTTTGTGTGACTTTGTACTCAGTTTAACCTATTCTAGATGTTAATTGATATTTGATTAGACCTGAGATAAAACGCAACCCAAACCAAGTCATTCATAAGTAAATAGGTTGCTATTCCCACCTTTAGTTTGTATTGATTCTGCATCGCAAACATAGTTGTATTTTTAAAGTTTTTCCGTATGGCATTATTCCTTGAGTTGTGACACTCTTAAGATAATAGGCCAACCACCATGAACAACACTTGATGTAATGTAAAGATTATGCATGTCATAGAATGTTAATGAAAGTACCATCGCCAAAGCATTAATACAATGAAGCAATAGGCATGGCGGATTTTTATTAGTTTGATGTTAACTGATACAGAAGAGTAAGAGATTCCCGGCTGATGTTGACCAACATTCGCATATTCCTTTTTTTCATTCACTTATTTTTAGGGACGTAATCTTCGAAGCGTTTGCGTAGGAAACACGATATATCATTTATAAGCTATTACAAGTATCATTCTTGAAGCTTAATGTAATCTATGAAAGTTTTGGGCCTTTTGGCTCTGTTTTCTTTAATGTCCGTCTTTGCTAGGATTGGGTTCCTTGCCATCAAATTCATCTTTTGTTGAGATTTCGAGATGTCAATGAAACAATTTTGGTGTTGTGATTTGCAGGCATCTATCATGTCTAAGCATCTTGCGAAGACTGAGAAACCAAGGTATTCCGATAAATTTGATTCGAGGTGGCATGATGGCGGGTCAGATGGGTTGGTTAACGAGTTAAAATAGGTCAGGTAGACCCAAAAGGAATTTTGAACTGAAAATGTTCAGGTAGTTATCGTGTCAGAATGAGTGCAAAAAATATATCTAAAAAATAATATAGTTTATAAAACATTTAGGAGATTGTATGCATTCAGATTGCACTCTGGGCGACTTTCAACACATTTAGCTCGTTCAACCCATTTGACCCGTTTGCTTAAGGTAATATTATTTGTTTTACCTGGATGATCCTTCATTGATAATATAACCCGAATCGACCCATTTATGAAAATGGGTCAAAATTGCCACCTCTAAATTCGACCATTTACTTGACTGAGAAGATATTTCAACAGTTCAAGACTTTGTGCAGGAGGCTGAGTGGCCATTTAAATTCTGAAAGGGATTCCATGATATCATCAGCTGCTGAGGTAAGCACTGTTACAGTTTTAAGAAGTCATCTACGGAACTTTATTTTACATCTTAGGTGGTGTTTGTTTTTGATAAAGAGGCTCTTATGACCTCTTAATCTCAATCGCTCGACGCGTCGAGATTTTGGTCGTTTAGACCGTTTGTTTTTTTTTTCCGCTCGAGGCGGAAGATCTTAATGGTCTAGACTTGAGAGGGTGTCCGAATGCCTCACGACACAAAAAAAAACCAAAAAAATTAGTACGAGCAAGCAAAATGCGGTTCAAACATGAGTTTTTTTCCCGTTCGATGCGGTCGATTCGACATTTACGCCTCGATTGATTCAGAGGCTCTTAAAAAACAAACACCACCTAGTCTCTGCTTGCCCACAGTTGTCAATTCATGTAACACATAACGGTGACAACTAGTTTGAAATCGGGAACTTTGTCATAGATCCTACTCTCTGCTTCCCCATAGGTTTTTTTTTTTTTTTTTTTTTTTTTTTTGTGTAACAATGGTTTTTGACCTTTTGGCCGACTAATCTGTGGGGCTTGCCCACCACCACACAGACTCAAACCAAACCGGGTAATGCCTCCCTGAAGGGGAGGCATCCCCATAGTTGTCAATTCACAAATCCCGTCAAGAATCATAATGTTCTTTTTTTCCTGTAAGCAGAGAAAAGTATTGTGATTTCATAATGGTGAATTGGATTTAAAAGAGCATGACTTGATATCATTCATGTGCATCCAGAACGAGTTGAAAGTCATCCAGTTATTTAAAAGTTTAGATTATAAATGTCACAATATATTTTTGTAATCATATTTAGCACTTCAAATGTTTAAATAGAAAAATTAATCCTCAACATTGCCTGCTGTGACTATCTTGTCACCTTTAAGCTAAATAAATGAGGGCAGTAGATATAATTTTCCGTTTTTAATTTGTAACCAAGTTTATTTACACATTGCTTTTTTTATTTCTTCTTTTTTGGTAATCTGATAGTTGTTGACATTCAGGGTGTATGAATTTACTTGATGCCGCCACTGAGGAGTAGAGGATTGTGAGCCTTGGTATTGCTGCTCTGAAAACTGAGGTTGGCTTCATTTATTATGCTAATTCTGTGTAGTAGTTTCTCCCTGTTAATTCATGTCATCGGCCTCTTTGACAAACATCATATTTATGAAGCTAGTAACGTCTTCAATATGTGCTACAGTTATAAAACAGTTAGTTCTGTATTAACAATAGGAAATTATTCAAAGCTCTTCAATTCTTTATGCATGAGTGTTAATGTATTAGTTTCGCCCTTTTTGTCATATGTGATAGGACTAATCTTTACATAAGCATATGTGATATGACTGCTCTTTACATAAGTATACTAGCTATACACGTACACGCAGGCAGACGTATAAATGCATACAAATCACAAATTTAAAGAACATCAGATATAAATCATATAATATTAATATCAAGAAAACCGGAAACCTTATGCCATATTCTTCTGATCAAATCTAGTTCCAGGAACAGCACACTGAATCAATCATTGTGGGTCTGTGGGACTAAGATATCATGATCTATTTTGGCTTTGAAGTGACATCCCTTTTAATACAAAACCTAAGGACCCAATCTGAAAGGGAGGTGATTTGATTGGCACACTCTATTTTAGTGTGTATTGCCATTTATACCCTTAGAGGGGTGAAAAAGAGTATGAATGATGTAAGGGCATAAATGGCAATACACATTAAAATGGAGTGTGTCAATCAAATTGTGAAGTGTACAAATCATCTCCCAATCTGAAAGATACAATATTTGTCATCTACTTGTCACTGAAGCAAAGTGGTAGCGAAGTCGGCAAGTACATGCATGTAACGCGGTATTTGTTACTTGCAAATAAAGTTTACTTGTACAATGCATTATGCATGTTAACACAAAGTTGGTCAACATCAATATAATCTAGCAATCCTCTAATATATGCTTGCTGAAGTCAACAACCCTATCCATGGGGTTTATAAACCCATTAAATGTCAACTATGACTCAAGTAAAAGAAAACCAATAGTACATTGTAAGAAAAGGGATACCCCTCCATGCCTTAAGGGTATGGTCATCCAATAATACAGTACCAAATAAAAATGCAATAACAATATTTTGATGTTTAATCTGTAACCATTTTAATGTGTTTCAAACGAATAACTGGTTATATGTTTTACCAGACTTGTCATATTAATAAAAGAAATAGATTTTGTTATTGTATCCACAAATACAAACATTTTGTTATGCATTTTTTTAACTACAGCAAACTTACCATAGCAATGACACTAATAGATTTTGTTATAACTTTCTAATGACAACTCCTTTTGATTAGATAACTTGATTGTCACTCTAATCATCTATAAGTAGACCAACATGAATCTTCCCATCTTCATTAAAGTTTCTCATTAAACACTTCAAACAATTCCTTAACATTCTTGTCAAAAATGGACAATCATGATTTCGAAAACAACCAAACCTCGTCTCCTGTTCTTAAAGGAGAAGCATTTTCTATCAGCAAGGTTCTTGCAAGAGAATCATCGGTTGGTCAATCATCACGTATTTACTATCAAAACACCACTAACGGGTGCCCTTCAAATGGGAGATGCAACCAGGAACACCTGTGAATCCGCCACTAGCAGAAATCATTCCACCACCAACACCACCACCAGCTATGCAAAGCTTAGCCCTTCCTCTTCCTAAACATGTCGATGATGATCCTAAAGATTTGTTGTCATGGAGATTTTGGTCTTGGAAAAGGTTAAAAAAGAGTTTTAGGCCACAAACACATGATGAAAGAAGACGTTGCACAAGGTTTAATAAGCATGTAACTAATTACTCTGACGGCGATTCTGATGCTGAGTTTGTAGGATGGGTTCATCATGATTCAAGATCTTCATCAGATTCATCTTCGTCGTCCTTAGGTAGCCAGAGCGATAGGTTCACAAGAGGGCCTTTTCTTTGCAGCCCGTGGAGGACATGAGAGGAAAATAGGCAAATCGCTTGCTACCTTATTGATTCTTTTTAAATTTCAATATGTTCTATTTTTTATAGTTTAAGATTGTATCAATTTGTTCATTACTTAGAATTGGGGGAAAACACCAAAAAAACCCGAATCAAGTCTCAGTGAGTTCCTTTAATGGTTAAAAGTGCTGAATTTGAATCTTATACTTCATTTGTTTCCTAAATCATCATGAATATGATGCATCTCTAATCTCAATATCATGGTTCTTCTTGAAACTATAAAGGTTTAATACCATTTTGAGCTAATTAAAACAAATGATATCAATCAACTTACATATAGAATTCTACTGAAAAAGATAATAAAAACAAGCTAAATGTTCCAATTGTAATTTAGCTTAAGATTGTTGGTCTAGAATACAAAGGAGGAGCCAAAACTGAGCAGCATTGTGAATTTGATTAATTATTTTGGGGTTCCAATTCTAAATCTCTTAGATCTAGCTGACCCAAACTGAACCAGACACGCGTTTCAGTTTGGTCGCATGTTAGATATTTCAAACGGATAGTATAGTACGACTGTTTATTTTGGTGTCCAAAGATGGCCTGCCTTTAGTACATTAGGGTCGTGATATATTAAGGTGAACCGTTGAATACATAGCCTAGCTAAGTGTCAAAATTACATCTAGTCGAACTTGAATCAACGAATTGGTAGCATGTAAAAAATATCCCTCGGTTGCTTTTGGGTATATACATAAACAAAACTTCAATAGTGTTGTAGAAGTGAGAAACAAGTTGGTCGATCAAAGGTTTACATAATAATGGTTCTACATTCGGTTTAGGGATACACTTTAGGAGCGCTAGGTACAGTTAGTATCGTGGGGTAGTGTCATGAAAAAAGTTGTGTCACTTCTGCACTTTTTGCCTATGGTGTTGATTTTGGCTATGACACAAAAACACACATCCCTGGTTATGCTATGATGCATAATTTTTTTTTGTTTTACATTTTTTTAAATAAAACAATTTTAGCTCAAAGTGTTATACTATTTAAAAAAAAAAAAAAACAATAATAATTAGATTTTCAGTAAAACAATCTAGCAACCCATTTTTTTATGTCCATCAGTCCAAAATACACCAACCCAAAAATTTAACACAACAAAACCGAAAAACCCTACTATAAAATACTTACTACCCTAATTTATCTCACTAAAAACCTAATAAAGTTAAACGCAACCACACCACCTTTTTCTTTCACCTAAAACGTAGACAAAAAAATAAAATAAAATAGATCCCATTGATTCATGAATCACAAATACAAATAAAACCTTTATAGTCTCAACTACCACAAGCCAAAGCACACAACGGCTATTTTTTTTGTTTCCACCCGTTTTCCAACGTTCCAATTTCAAAAAACAAGCCCTTTGGTGTGAGCTGGTGGCCACGACGCCAAGACCCACCAACCCACTTCGATGTGGTTCCTCGCGCCATCAGCCATTGCTTGAGTCAACAGCCAATGTACCAAAGGCTCTAATGTCATTTTTATATTTTGTTTGCATCTAGCCATCTAGGTATTATGTATTCCCATACAGAAAAATTCTTGCGAGAAGCTACAAGTATGCTCTAATATCTTCACATATCTTCGCAAGAGGGGCAAAGCAAAAAGTCTCTGTCCATATTTTCTTTTGGTCTAAATTTAGAAGCATAGAAGTCTATCATTTTCGGCTCTCCAAATGAACATTTATTTCTTTTGAACTTGAGAAGATCGTTTTGTTTTAGCAAATGCAGGAGAATTTAAAAAAATTTCATCAAGAGCCACTCGAAATGTTTTGATAAAGAAAATGTCTGAGACCATCTATAATGGATGGTCATCAAGTCGGTCATTTACTCGGTCACACTTGGTCATCTCCATTACGCCCCGATTGAAGGACGCGTCTCCCATGCAGAAAAGAAAGACTCGGTTGAAATAATGACCGAGTATGTTTGTGTGTGAGTGTGTGTTATTTAATTGTTTTTTGTGAAGTATGTTTTTTATTACTCTAAATTGATCATTAAATTGTTGTAAATAAAAGCTCGTACAACAGTGATGTCTTCGGTCCTGTTGTTATCAATGAATCTATGAACCAACCACTTTAGCTCATCACATTCATCATTAGTAAAAAAAAGTACCGCCATAATAAGAAAACTAAATAACTCTTTTAGCTCTCTTTCACTTCTTTTTTTCTCTTCATTTGAACATTGACCCATCCACGCCATGAGGTCATGCTAGTGGTAATAGTGACCAACTTTAACATCGTCATGTCAGCTATACGTCAAATTTTTTCTTCACAACTAACATATTGTAATAAAACAACTAGCATCACTATCAACTTTTATTTTTCTCATGTTCTTTTATTAAAATTTTATTTATAATAAAAAAAACATTGCATTAATAATTTAAACAAAATAAAAACATTACAATAAAAATCAATATAGTATGTCGTCTTCTTTTTTAAAAATTGTAGCTCGATATTACTAATTTCTTATTCTTCATTCGAGGAAATAAACATGCATTGTTCGGAATCCATTTATTGTGAGAAATGAGAAATATGTATTTGTATTAATAAGATTAAATATGTTTTGAAAGTGTGTATAAAAATGAAATGGTTTTGGAGGTATTTATAGGCTATAAATATTAATTAAAAAAATATTTTTTTTGTTTTTTTTTTCGTCACCGACGGTTATTTTTTTGACCATTGCCCCCCACACGACTCCTCACACAATTTGGTTTTGGAGACGACCGAGTTCTCTTAATTTTCACCTCACGATGTGTAGTCCGAGGGTCACCCTATAATAGCCACACCCTATAATAGTCAAGACGCGTCTTCAGTGAGAAAAAACGCATGGTCCATCCCTTATTACCACCAGTCTTAACGTTGACGTCATGTTCATACTTGAACAACGTCCCAAGATTTTGAGCTCAAATTTAAAAGCTCATTTGTGGATGAAGTTGGATAATTCTTACGTCCTTTTGTTTGCGTTGAATTTATTTACATGGCAATTATTGAAATGACATATTTCGTAAATAATATTTGTAGATTTTATGCAAATTAAGAGAATGATGATATATATACTTGTGAAAACAGTTTTATGTAGTATACGCATATTTTAATGAAACCATGATTTAGTGATTTACTACGTACTAAACCATATTACTTTTACTAAATTTCACACTAATAAGGTGTGTGACTAACATTAAATATTTATCTATGTTTTTACTGTTATGCAAAGATTTAAGATCGAGATACTATCTAGAATTATTTTTGTTTTTGCAAAACTGTGATCGTAAAATCGGATCAGAATTTTAAGATTCTACTCTAATGTTATTTTTTAATAGGTGTTGTAAAAATATGCAAATCTACATATTATTATGTATTATATGTCATGAAAAATAGGTCAAAATTATGATTATAAAGTACGTGTTGAATACAATTAGGCTTTTGTTTTTTATATTCTACAAAACATAATACATGTATTTGTAGTATGAGTAATGCTATTTAGACCTAAAACACAAACCTAATTATAAGCTCTAACGATAAATCACATGTACAATTACATTAAGTCTTTCTCTCCAAATTCCCATTAATCATTTTTGCAAATCAACCAATCAAATAATTGGTTCGTTTGTGAGAGCTTTATTAGTATCTGCACAACAATCATTTTTTCAGTAGATTTAAACATGATTCGAGAAAAGTAATCAATTGAGATCTTAAGATCAGAATCTTATTAAGATTCTACAGTATCTTACAAAGATTTTACGTAGGACCGAAATCGTTTTTACTTTTTAATATCATAAAATCGTAAGATTATAAGATGAAGATCAGGATCTTAACGACCATCGTATTTTGGTTCTTTGTCTTGACATTAACTACGTTTCATTCTTCTTTTATCTGATGTGACAACATTAACTACGTTAAATTTGTTGTGATGGTCAGAATTCATAGTGTTCGCATCTTGGATGTGACAATTTATGACATAAACTTGGACATGTGTTTCAGTTTTCAATTCTAGTTTATACGAATATCTCATTATTGGTCAAGTAGTTTTATTTTATATTTTGTAGTTAAAATGCAAATATTTTTCTTATGACAAAATAATAAATCTAATGTCATAAGAGTACATAAGCGGTGGGCAAAGCGATTTGAATAAGTTTTTCTTGTCTTTTATTAGCGTCATCATACTTATATATTCATACAAGATTTTTCCTTTATCCAAATCAGATATAACATGATTTATTCGAATCTAGTAATACAATCATCTAAAAAACAAAGATTATAGTTACAAAAATAGAAGAAAAAAGTTAGAATGCACATGCATACAGGATTAATAAAATGGCGATAACTTTCCACTTGGAGTCATAATAATATGGTTCTACCACGTATCTGCCTCTACCACTACCAACAAAAGATCTTCTTTCATATTTTTAGTAGATCTTTTACAACATATTTCACCTTAGATCAAAATATACATGTATTTTAAGTCTTATCCATGAGTCCATGAAGGCACAAACCCTTTTTATATTTATTGACAATGAATCACACACCTCATTTTTTAGTATTGGTTCAGTCAAATTGCAGGTTTTGTTTTTAATTTCTGAAAATGTAAACACTATTTTTTTGTAGAAACTTGGTTTTCTGTCCAAAGTAAAATAACTAAAATATCCTTATCTAAACTGCAACCCAGAGACGAAACTACAACCTAAAGTTCTTCACATATACGATGATTGCATTTTTTAAAAATTAGATACGAAACTTGCAATTTAACCAAACTACACAAATGAGTTTTGCAATTTACCCTAAAACTTATCATAGATGTTTGATATGTTGTGTTATAGATTTAAACGTGACTCATTTGTTTAAGTTTATTAAGAGATATGTGTCCACTTTCCTTTTAGTTTAAGTATGGGATTATATCATGCATATGCTTGGTGTGCAATAAAAAATGGTGATTTTTGTAAGATTAAAATGAGCATATAATTGGATTGTTGGTATGAATCGTGATAGCCGCACATGGGTGCCTCATTGTACACGCGTCACAAGAGGCTTCATACTTACTCTACACTTGAACAACACGTGTCATTTGCTTAGTAGAGATTCACGTCACGTGACCTTTCGTTATCACCCAACGGTGCCCTAAATTTATACTACACCATACGTTCGTGACCACGCTACTATATCAAATTATCATGTTGGAATTATATAACATGACATTCAAATAAATAAACAAAACATCAAAGTATTCAAGCGAAGCGTATAGGATTTATTAATGAACAATTAATTAACATAAAAGAATATACATGACTTTTCTTGATTCTAGCCGAACAAGAATCAAATCCACAAACTAGCAATTAGGATGAACCCTAATTAGGGTTTATAGGATTATGTGAATTACCCTCACCGCTTTGTAATTCAATCCAAGATAATAACAAAAGTATGTTATTACTATGTTCTTGTACACACGCATTAAACCGAATTAAAGTAATGCTAGTTTTATCAAACAAAATAACTTGGTTTGTGGAAAAGTAATGGATCGACACCCACAGGTGGTGTACGATCGGTTTGGACAAAAACACACACAAAACAATTTTAGGGTTTAGCTAATGAGCACAAGAGATGGAAAAATAAAACCCTAGCCTTGTTTATATACCCAAGCAAACTTGGTGAACAAGTTGGTTTTCTTTCCTTGTTTTCTCTCCTTGGCCGATCGGTTTGGATATCCCATAGGGATTCCGGAACCTTCCCAACTTTTGCAATTAAGTCCTTTTCCAAATACCTTTAACGCCCGTTAGTCCATTACATTAATTACTTAACGTCCGTTAGTTATTTCGTTTAATAAATAAATAAATACAACATTTATATTTAATTATTTAACTTTAAATTCTCATACGTAAAGTGTGCAATCCCATAGTCTCGAGTTCGATCCTAACTCACGTCTACTAATTTATATCCATAAAACCAACACTCCCACTGGATATATCTTAATAGAGTGATCACATTCGGTTAGCGTCTAGCAACACTTCGATGCCTCTAGTACAACTCGAGCAAGGCCCCGGAAAACCTTTAATGATTTCTCATTATTATTATCCTTTGTTTCTAATACCATGTTAAATAAAGATATGGAATTAAGTCATTCTTTATTCAACTATTCTGCTTTCTCGTTATTAGTGATTGAGCAAGATTACCAAATCTTCCGAACATATTCGGGGAGAACTTTGGGCGTGGCCACGCAAACATCTTGTCAACCCTACGAGGGCCCAAGAAGATTAAACTCCAAAATAAATTTGAAGGAACAAATTCTATCTTGACTACGAGAATAACCCATGAACTTTGCAACACTTCGTGAAACAACCCTTATGACTACCCGCCACGATAGCGTTAAGTTGTTCCACGTATGCACTACATTCATGACACTTATCCGGTATCTCAAGTCCGAGGATAACTATTCATAATTTACTTATAACAATATCCACAAAGTAAATTATGTAGTTGGGATAAGTCCTATATTCAATTCATTGAATATCATCCGAAATTGGTATGCATTCTCATCAATATACTTTCAAGTATATTCTACCATATCTCTCGATTTGTCTTAGTTTAATGATACTCCCATATCATTAATTGACAACGGACGATTTAGAATAAATAAATTTATTCACGGATTAAACATGCAAATATAGGATACAATATATTATAAAATCAAACATACCAAGTATTTGATTTATTATAACAATTGTTTAACATCCCTTATCCAAATACCAAATAGATCAATGCATGAAAATTCCAGTTGATGAATTATGCCTCAAGTAATGACAATCATACTTGTTGACAAGGCATAAATCAACCAACTTGATCTATCGTAATTTTGAGAATACTTATTTCAAGAATTCAATTAATGAAGTCCTTGTATGTGTGCATTCAACAATCCACATAATAATTCATAAAGTGTGTGACATCCTCTATCACCAATTTATGACAATTTAAACTTTCAAACATTTTAAAGTTTAAAGTATTCTTATTCTTTTAATGTATAATGCAATCTGCGCTCTTAGTAGCACAACTAGTTCACATGGCCATTAACAAGGATGAAATCCTACCATGACTAGTATTGAGTGTCATCTCAATTAAACCAAGATCATTGTATACAAACAACAATATGCTCATTAAAACTCCGTAAACTTTAATATCTTATTGTGTAATGTTTGATGCTTTCCTAACTTTCAAGTTTAAAGTCGATGACAATTTGCACAACATTTGACATATTGTTCATCCATAGAATCTAGGAGCAATTCCAGTCGAGGATGTAATTCTTTTAGAATATTCATTACACAAGTTATCTAATAACTTTTAGTTAGATATCAATGTTGTCAAATCACTCTTATTCAAGAATGATACAACAATTTTAATACACAACATGATGTACATGATGAATCTACAGTCAAACTTAGAATTCATTCACGTTCTATCTTGTCAAAAGATATTTATCAATTTCCCAAATGATATATCATGTTTTATTAGAATCATTTATTTTATCGCACATGTTTATTAACAATAAACATATATTTCAAGGTTGTATGTTTTAATTTTAAATCTTACAAGTGAAGTTTCATTCCAATCTAAGACTTAACATTTAGCTTACAAGGAATGTTACTTACTATATGTTATACAACATATAAGATTTAAGAAACTTAACATAATACTCCCACTAGCTTTCGTGAATACTTAAAATTTATCTTATTTTAATTATAAATCGAAAATGGGATTTAATAATTAAACATAAGAATAATTTCATAGATGCATGCATTTATCCATTCATGAATTATTTGCACTTCAGACACTTTCAAAGATTATATGAATTAAAAACCTTTCAATTACTTACCGTCCTCGCTCAAGTAATTTCTCAAGAAAGAGTTTTGATATTCCATTGTCATATTTCATATTAATGAAAACAAGTATGACAATTATCATCTTTATATATTTAATGTGTCTAGAAAAGAATATTCAATCATAATTAATTGCTTAAGTATGATTAATAATCTTGTCATAAAACATGCATTAAATATGTGTACAATATTGTCCATATGATTTCTACATAGAAATTCAAACCACTAGGGTTTTCATCTCTTTGAAGAAACTCATTTCCATTCTCTAGTCTAACTATTAAGATAAACCAAATTTCCAAAATTGATTATCTTTATGGACAACATCTTTAACATTCATAGTATGAGTAATTTACCCAATTCAATATTTGGTAATCCATCATAATGATTATCGTGTTTACTATAATCCTCAGAACTCATATTTTTCAAAGATATAAGTCAAATATCCGAGATATCCTTGCAGATCTATGAATGAAAATTCCATCATCATGAGGTCTATCAATTACATGTCTAACCTCATCATGATATTTACTAGTGTGTTTTAGAAGATTATGTATCTTGTAATTTTATCTTTCAAGATAAAAAACTCCCACTTGCCTTTTGTAATATATAGACTATCTATATATACTTAGCAATTAGAGCAAAACTACATTGTTCTCTTTTGGGACATTACAAATACACATTGATAATTCCCGACTTTAGTTTGTTAATAACCTATTCATAAGTAGTTTAACAAATTCGTAATCTTCAATTTTAAAACTTAATGTGATTCATCACATTCCATAATGAAATGGTGTTTTATTAATCTTCTAGGTTGGAGTCATATTGAGTATATTCAATCCATACTCAATTTTCTAACCTTGTTACTTTTTAAGAAAGAAGTTATGGTTATCATGAATCAAACAAATCAAATAGAGTTTGATTCTCCTAACCGAACATACCATCAACTTGTGGTATTCATTAGAATTAATATTGTAAGACAATCTAACAATATATAAGATAAACATATTCCTTTTGGCTTACCTATTTACCAACTAAGTCAACTTAATGGTATAATAGACTTTCCAAGCCAATTACATGCTTTATAACACAAGTACCTTTTAACCAAGTCACTTCATATCCATGTCTCAACAAGAAACATAAACTGTTATAATCCCATTATACGTTATAAATCATTGATCAACTCAATGACTTCTTGTATATGTCTTAATTAAAAACATAACAAGTTAACGTCTTACTTTATTATAAGTCTTAAAAGACTTTATGTTTATGTCTTTACAATGAATCATAAACATGTTTAACTAAAGTAATTATGAACACAACTCTTGGTTTCAATAGTAATTTCAAGTTAATTTATTTTACTTCACAATAATGTAGGACTACATTATTTTTCATTTATGTCATTCCAAAATACATAAATAAACAAATTGAAGTAGGATTAGATTACTTCATTTAATTTTATGTCATTCTAATAATACATAAATATTTAATTTGAAGTAGTCTTATATATCATTTTGACACATGTTCTAAATACTTGTCTAATTTAGAAACTGCAAATATGTCCATGCAAGGTCTGACTTCACATAGAGATTTACTTTGTTGTTGCAATCTCGCCAAGTTCTCACATGACGAAATTGCAACACCAAGTGTTTCTTGAATTAGATATGTACAAGTTATATTAGAATGTTAGTCTCTTACCTTGCGTCAAGAGAATCCTTTAAATCATATACTTATATGTTGTACCTTGCACACAATATAGATTTCTCCCACTTGTGCATGGAACAACATCATGTAGCGTATAAACAACACGACATATGTTTGTTTATGTGACTAATATGATTGTGTCATTGATATTAGCATAACTAGTAGATGTAGAACCACTTCATTGTCTAATAAGGAAACGTACATGACTATCCTTGAAAACATAAGTGTCTACAAGTGGAAAGTAATTATCTTAAGACATTCTAGAGATAACTGGGTTACTACCAAGATGACAAAGCTTGTAACTCCCATCGAATAAGAGATCATTACATTAATTCCTTATTCAAGAATAAGAACACAACACTCCCAATCGGATTTGACAACATTGTAAGTGTTTCATTAACCAAATGAAAGAAAATAGTGTATTATTTACTTCCTACACCTTTGAGAAAGTCCATACATAACAATTACAAATGTACTTAAAAGAATGTATTCTACTATGTAGATGATGAATTTATCCATCAATGCTATTAACTTGAAAAATTGGGCATGCAATTTCTTTCTTAATAGTTCTACTATTCCAACAATTGTAAGTAGTACTTTTAAATGGTCAAAGCACAACAACTAGATAAAATATGCTAGTTTGTCTTTTACCAATTATACAAGAATTAGTCTAGCTTCTAATTTAATAACTCGTAAAATATGCAATTTTCTTAACTATTAAAATTTGCTTACGAGTTATGTATTTAGAATTTAGACAATTCTAATTGTCCTATCATACCTTTCTTCATTCATGAAAAGGAATAGGATTGAATCTCACTCTTTCGCGTGAAAAGAGGACTAGGTTTATTCTTTTAGTAACGTTGACTCTACTAAAACCCTTACGTGTGTAGATCAATTTTACCAATACAGAATAACCTACGCTTACGGTTTAATGTTGCATTAATACATTTAAAGAATTAGCAAAATTCAATTTTAGTATTTTCGATAATTAAACTTTTCAAGAAAATAAAATACCCAAGGTAATATTCATATAACCATAGAATTTTCTCGAAAACTAGGATCCAAATTATCATAGGTTCATTACATCGCTTGATCCGCTAGTAACGAAAGCATATAATAAGGTAATCTGTCGAACATTAATTGGCAAACAATTTCCAACTCCTAGATCATTATGGGATTTATATTTTCCAACGCTATTGCAAATATAAACATGTTTCATCCCATCTTATGCCATTGAGTCCAAGTCTCACTTCCTACTCAACTTAAGTGTCTAACTTAAAGAACGCAAATATGTCCATGTAAGGTCCGACTTTACATAGAGATTTACCTCTCCATCACAATCTAGCCAAGTACTCTCATGACATAAATTGCAACTTCAAGTGTTCCTTTTAATTAGATGGCATATAACTTAATTTAAAAGGGTACTAGTTTTGATTTTATGTGGTCAAATCAAATATGTACAAAGATGTCATGCATTCATCTTGTAGCATAATTTTAATAAAAACTTTTATTACCAATTCATAAAGATCAAATTATCAAAGTTTTGATTGAGGTATTGGGTTCACCAATCAAGGAATTTAGTGTTAATTATCATCCATTATACCGTACTTTTGCATAAGTGTAAACACTTAGTGTTTCGGATAATTACCACCAAGTGGCGCATGGAATTAAAACTAATTCGCCTTAAGATGAGCTTGTACATTTTATGGCTTACTAAGTAGCTCCATTCGAACTTACAGAGGGCGAGGACCGTAAGTAAGCAAAAGCATAACCTTAGACATCCTTTCAGTGACTGCATGCACTTCTTAAATAACCCTTTATAGTTCATTCTAATGGGTGAGCTGCTCACCATTGTACCAAAGTCACCAATCAATTAAACTATTGAAAACTTAACTCTTCCAAAACAAATCAAATTTCGCCATTGTTTAGTCCGTATTATTTTTCTATTCAAAATTACCCTTTGCTTAAAACTGTCTAACATAATAAACAAACAAGTAACAAATAAAAATAAACTACTAAAAACAATGCGCACATAATAAACAATTTATACGTGTAAACAAGTAGCCACATGCAACTTATTCGATAAAACCCTATTAATAATCAATATCTAGGTTAAATTAATGTATATATTAATTTAGGGTTTTCACCCAACAATAGAAAGTGAGCCACATACATCGATGAATCGATTACGTAAACCCTTAATTAATGATATACCAAATTGCACATAATTGATTCATTAATATATATATATAATTGAGTCTTCCCAATTCAAGATTTATCGTAAATAAATATGTCATAACAATTAAACAATATCAAAGCAACTTATCCATGACTAACATGCATGTATAATCATGGATACATCATAACAATTATACAAATAGTCACAAGATCGCATATAAAAATTCCATGACACATAACAAATTATTCATGAATTAATCACGTAACTAATATATTAAGTCTAGGTTTTAATAAGGTTAGCAAACAATTTTCAAAACCCTAAAAAATTTTATGTGTATGTCGACATAAAAAAAAATAGGGTACGCCCCAATTAACAAAAAAAATCGACCAAAACATAAATAAACATAAACCCTAGAAAAAACATATTAAACAACATACAATTATATGTTTTATTACGCTTATGTAATTAATTACTCATTAAAACCAATGACTCGTGATGCCACCGTTGGAATTATATAACATGACATTCAAATAAATAATCACAAAACATCAAAGTATTCAAGCGAAGCGTATAGGATTTATTAATGAATAATTAATTAACATAAAAGAATATGCATACTTTTCTTGATTCTAGCCGAACAAGAATCAAATCCACAAACTAGCAATTAGGATGAACCCTAATTAGGGTTTATAGGATTATGTGAATTACCCTCACCGCTTTGTAATTCAATCCAAGATAATAACAAAAGTATGTTATTACTATGTTCTTGTACACACGCATTAAACCGAATTAAAGTAATGCTAGTTTTATCAAACAAAATAACTTGGTTTGTGGAAAAGTAATGGATCGACACCCAAAGGTGGTGTACGATCGGTTTGGACAGAAAAACACACAAAACAATTTTAGGGTTTAGCTAATGAGCACAAGAGATGGAAAAATAAAACCCCTAGCCTTGTTTATATACCCAAGCAAACTTGGTGAACAAGTTGGTTTTCTTTCCTTGTTTTTCTCCTTGGCCGATCGGTTTGGATATCCCATAGGGATTCCGAACCTTCCCAACTTTTGCAATTAAGTCCTTTTCCAAATACCTTTAACGCCTGTTAGTCCATTACATTAATTACTTAACGTCCGTTAGTTATTTCGTTTAATAAATAAATAAATACAACATTTATATTTAATTATTTAACTTTAAATTCTCATACGTAAAGTGTGCAATCCCATAGTCTCGAGTTCGATCCTAACTCACGCCTACTAATTTATATCCATAAAACCAACAGCCACCTCACCACCACCACCACCACCACCATCACGCCACCACCGCCACCACGGCCAGCCACGGTGATGGTGGCGATGATGGTGGTAGTGAATGGCCAGTGGTGGTGGTGGCGGCGGTCAGATGGTGGTGGTGGCGGCGGCGTAATGTGTGATGGCAATGGTGGCAGTGGTGGCGGACTGGCGGGTGGTGGTGGCGATGGTTGTGGAAGTGGGTGGTGGCGGTGGGTGGAGGTGGGTGGTAGTGATGACCGTGGTGGTGGTGGAGGTGGTGACGGTGGCGGTGATGGTTGTGGTGGGTGGCGGCGGTAGAGGTGGGGTTGTGGTGGCGTTGGGTGGTGATAGGTGGTGGTGGCCCTCTTATAATTTATTTTTCAATTTTTGTTTGCATCGTTAGTCCTTAGGACTAACGATGCAATCTATTTCTGAAAAGAAATTGTACCGTTAGTCTTTAGGACTGATGATGCAAATATTCCCTCTTCCGTTAGGAGATAACGGAGAAATAATTTGCACCGTTAGTTCTTATTGACAGACTTTACTGACAGATGGATGGTTTTGTGCTAACTTTACTAACGGAGAGATGGTTTTGTGCCAAAAGAAAGTTTAAAGATATAAAGCGAGACACGAGACAAACACAACAATATATTTTGGACTTTACACTTTAGAAAAAAGTTTAGCCGCTAATTATTACTCCCTCCATCCCAAATTAATTGTCCTCATTTGACTATTTAAAGTTTTAATTTCTCAACTTTGATTTTAAATATTTTTATTTATGTTATATAATAATTGATGCAAAATATATGAATGAATTGCCTTTTAAATGTTTTTTCATTGGTGTAATTTTCATCAAATATTACATAACACATATAAAAATATTAAGGATCAAAGTTGAGAAATTAATACTTTAAAAAGTCAAATGAGACCAATTATTTTGAGACGGAGGGAGTAATTAATTAAAGTAGCTGCGAGACGCTGTTACGGAGTTGCATAAGCCGTCTTAAAATGGACAGCGTCGATCGATTTATATACATCGTAACTAAAACAAAATCAATGAAAACTTCTAGACACAACAATCTAACCATTTATACTATAAATTTTCATTTAACATACGAAGAAAAAAGAGTAAACTTTTGCCCGCAAATGAGAGTTAATCTGGAGGTCGACCGAACCAGGTAAGCAATTGTGTTTCCAGTCAACTTTGCAGGAATTTTCCGATCATTTATTTATTTATTTATTTATTATTATTTTTTTCTCTAGTAGAAAAAGAATCACAAGGGGTATGACAAAGCAAAAATATAATGACACGTCGGTAGGGGATGTGGGTCAAAGTAGCCATTACCATGTGGGGGTCACCGTGTCCCCGTTTTCGCCCTCTTGTTTCCCTTCAATTAAACATTTCCCTTCTCTATTCAATTTTAATAATCTTATACTTCAATAGTTCAATTTTAAGTTGAGTTGAATATACTCTTTCTGTCTTAAATTAATAGTCTGAATTTTTTTTATAAATGTCTTAATTTAATTGTACTTTATAAAAATTCGAGTTTTGCTATAGTTGATTTTTTACTTGTCTATTTTTTGATAAAAAGAGAAGGAACGACTCACTTTCCTTGTCTAATCTTCTAACATTTTTTTAAGATACAATATGTTTTATTATTTTTACATAGAGTGAAGGACTCACTTTGTTGGGATTCAGTAATTGCATTATACTTGTAGAGGTGAGTTATTTTGAATATTTTTATTTTTGTGTTTATCAAAGGACAAATTCTCACTATCATTTGTAATATTCAGAAACGTATGAAAACGGACGAATACGTATGAACACGTCTGAAAACATATGAAAAATAGACGAAAACGAAAGAAAACGTGTGAAAACGAACGAAAACGTAAGAAAACGGACGAAAACGTAAGAAAACAGACGAAAATATATGAAAACGGATGAAAAAAATATAAAATGTGAAAACAGACGAAAACGTATGAAAGTGAAGAAAACGTAAATTTAAAAAATAGTGAATTAAAAAAAGTGAATTAAAGAAAAGACTAAAACAAAATGTGAATAAATAAAAAAAACAAAAAGACAAGAAAAATGTAAAAAAAAACATGAGATTAGGTTGACATATTAAATTTTAAATTAATTGTTATCATTAGATCAAACTAAATAGATGATTAAGATTTATCTCTTGATATACACTAAAAAAAAAAAAAAAAAAAAAAAATTACTCAATATATTTGTAATATAAAGAATGTTACAAAGATTTGTAAAAAGACAAACTTTTTCCCTTAAAAATTACACCAATTAGCTAGTGTATTACTCATCATGGGGCTTGTGGTCAGTGGTTGTAGCTTAAGAATTAAGCGGTAGCAGTGAAATAATAAGGGTGGGTGACCCACCGGAAAGTCACCACTCATGACCATGCTCTGCTGATATTACAGAATGAAGAGGAGAGCACATGAGCCACTAGTAGTTGAGTTCGAATCCAAGCCTACCCGATTTCAATCCGCCCGTTACTCTAGCGATTTATTATCCTGTGGGCGGATTGTTTTGGCGGACGCTGCTAATAATCCCCATCTTGGGTGTGTGCCGGTTAAAACAACGTAAACCCGGATATGTTGTAGATGAGGCCTTCTTGTGTGTCTGCATGGTAGGTGAGACTCTCGCCAAAAAAAAATGAAAAATATTATTACCACCTTTGTCAAAAAATCACTCGTGGTGGCTTTTTTGTTCATCTTGTTTGAATTTATCTTCACCTTTATTTCTTTGTTTGGTACTTTTATCCAATACTGTACAGCTTTCTTTGTATTGTTTTTGTATACATGAATGATTGCATGAATCTTCTGTTTGGATCGGTGAGTATTATTGAGAGCTACCGTGAACCGCCTTACGGTCCGATAAGATGCCTCCACTTGTTATATGCTATCTCATAAATCATTTAATTTCCCCAACCATTTCTTACGTTGCAGAAGTATTCAGTTATCTATTAAATTTTACATGGTCAAATACATACCTCGTCTACATTCAATGTTAAGTTCCATTTTATGAAATACCCGTCGTTTTTTTTTTTTTTTTAAACATGAGGTATCATGAGAGACATACTCGGCGTTTTTGTTTGTAAACATGAGGTATCATGAGAGACGGAGTCAGGATTTCAAGTTAATTGATGCATAAATACATTTTACGAGTATTAAAAGAAAAAAAAAATTAAAATGTACGATTTTGTTGAAACTTTTAAACAAATTAAAAAAATATTTATTTCTTTTGACATATCAGTGGATTAATTTATTTTTTGAAAAACTAAGAGATTTATTACCAGAGACTCCAAGCATGAGGCCAAAAATTCCAAAGATACAAGGGGGAAAAAGAAAGACCTAATAGACAATAAAGAAAGCATTAAGAATGAGAAAACATATCGTAAGCCTAGCAATCCAGCGGCTCCAAACAACGGGTTTTGAGGAGGTGCGAGAGGAAATCCACGTCTTCGTAATCTGTTGAATAAATAGAAAAATATCTTCACACTTTATGCCTGCATCCAAAAGAAGAGAAGCATTAATTATTTTGTTTCTCCATTTCCAAATATCCTAAAGAGAGCAGTGAAAAACCTTTTCAATTATCTTATTACTGTCCGACCACCCAAAATTACACATTTTACCCAAGACAATATCCTTAATCACATGTAACAATAATTAGATTACTCACCATTTAACTATCCTCCATTAAACATATATATCTCACGTAAACATAATAGACAAAGCCAAATACACAAGTTTAACATATGTATCGGTGGTTTGCAACACCATTTATTTATTTATTTTTATTTTTCATGTAACAAACATCGTCACACACTGAAAGTAAATATATATATATATATATATATATATATATATATATATATATATATATATATATATATATATATATATATATATATATATATATATATATATATACATTATGCATGAAAAAACACCATTGTTACGTCGAGTGTAATGTAGTTAGACTAGTAGTCTCTCGATAATCTTAGTTACAAAAGGATTTTAAATTCCACAAACCACATCATGCACATCCATCGTTAGATTGAAGTGCAATAATGCTAAGATCACTAACGTCAACTCAACGTCACATCAATTTTTCATATCACCACCAACTCCATCATTAAACAGGTGCAATAATAACCACCAATTATACATCCCAAAACACATTTAAATACAAATATACCTCATGCTTTCATCTCGGGGCTTGGATATCGAATGCCCATGTTTTCTTCTCGTGTGATATTGCTTCTAACGCTTGGAATCTTGTGCGGGGTTGGTGTGATGCAAAATTCCCAACATTTCTCTCATGTGAGGATTGAGACAATTGGTTTCTCCATTGGCGTCCTTCAAAGGATGCGAAAGTTCAAGCTTATGTTGTTATTGCATCTACTTGTTGGGTGATTTGGCGTTTTAGGAACAATGTCGCTTTTCATTCTCAAGTCATGAGGAAATGCGACATCTTTGATAACATTCGTCTTTTTCTTCTTTTTCATGGTTAAAGTTTAGAGGTAAAATGTCTATTAGTTGTACTGATTGGCTGAAATCATCTATGTAATTCTAGTGTCTTTGCAAGTGTTTCTTTTATTATATGCCGCCATTAAAAAAATAAAAAACAAAAAAAACAAACTTAGTGATTTGTGCCACCAACATCTCACCAAAATAAGGAGAGGACACGTAAAATAGGGAAGGGAAGAAGCGTTAAAGGTATAACGCGTAAAAAGAGAGAAGATGCCATACCCAAAACGCTTATTGACCTCACATCTAAAAATCATACACCACAAACTAATTGTATGCAAATCTAATTACTCATTTCGTTTCAAAATATAAGTACAGTTTGGCTTTTAAAGTTTTTTTTCTTCAACTATTACTTTAAATATTTTTGTTTGTATTATATATAATACTTGATAGAAATTATATCAATAAAGATATATTTAAAATCTAATGCATTTATATATTGTATATCAAGTATTATATAACACAAGAAGAAATAGTTAAGGTCAAAATTGAAGAATATATATATTCTTTACAATCTATTTTTAAAGAAAAGAGAAGAAAAGTAAAGTAAAGAAAGAAGTAAAAAGAAATAGAAAGGAAGAAAAATTATGTTTCATTTCGAAAATGGATAAAAGTTTTGAAAGCAAAATACTCCTTTCACTTTCTCTTCTAAATAAAAACTTAAAAACATGAGTTTTTTTTTTTTTTTTTTTTTTTTTTTTTTTTTTACGTTTTATCACTTTTTTCTTCTTCTTTTACTTAATTTAAGAACATAGTATAAAAGTAGAAACCGAACTTATATTTTAAAGAGTAAACTACACCATTCGTCCTTGTGTAATCGTTGACCATCAAGTTTCGTCCTTTGACCAAAAAATTGCCGTCGGTCCTTAAGCTAAACGTTAGTCATCGTTGGTCCTCACCCTAACCGGTTGGACTAGCAGGCGTTAAGCCTTGTTAAGTGGAGGGTATATTTGTCTTTTCCCACCCACCACACCGTAAACCTCATCACCTTCTTTGAATACCTCATTCTGCTTCTCTCTCTAACACTTTCTGCTTCTCACTCTAACAAAACAACAAAATCAACAACACACTTTCAACACTATCATCTTATTTCATTCTTTACATCTTCATATCAAAATATCACAACAAAAAATAAATAACGCAAGAATGGAGTTTTCTCCAAGAAGCAAAAAGAGAGATAGCAATCTCTCTTCCTACTTATCCTACTTCCTGCCTTCCCTTTTTCTTTTGTTTTTTCGTCCTCCCAAAATAACGCAAGAATGGAGTTTTCTCTCTCCACAAAGTCAAAGATATCCACATCACAATCACCATCCATTTCAAATCACATACCTTGCTCTAGCATGGCTATGGAAGATAGTGGACGGCGATGGAAGCTAGAAATGGGTGTACCCCTTCAAGCCTCGAGAAAGAGAAAACAAGACTTCCTCCATGTTCTCTATAAGGAGAGTGTTTTTTTCGGGTTTAATACATTTTTCACACACAATCATATAAAATTAGGGTTTGTAAAGTTAGGGGTTTTCAAAATTAACTTAGGGCTTTGTAAATTCAGTTGTAATAAACCTCAATTCAAGTGTGTTTCTTGTAAACGAGTTTTGGAATCCCAAGGATTGTTCAAATATGTTTGGTGGTCTCATGTGGCCTTCCTCTTCACTTGGTTTCACCCAATTTTTGTAACAATCATAGTAGTCCAAGAGACCACAACACAACTTCTTTGGTTTCTATTCCAGTTTTTTGGTACTGGGTTTTGTGAGACAAGAATCACAAACACATACCCTTGTTCATTCTTGGTGGGTTTCGTCTTCCAGATCTTCGTTAAGGTCTCGGGTAGGTTTTTGTATTTGTTTTAAGTTTCGAGATCGATGATGTATCAAATGGAGATCGTTTTATTGCTCTTTTTTACTTTTGAATCTTGATTGTGGTTGATATTGTAGAGATGAATGTTGTTGGTCGTGATAATGATTGTAGCGATTGTTAATTGTGATAAGATTAGGAGTTGTAGTTGGTCGTTGAGATGGGACAAAAAATTGTGTTTTGTTTTAATATTTTGATAATCAAGATGTAAAGAATGATAGAAAATGTTGGTGATGAAAATGTGTTTGGTTAGATCTTGTTGTATTGCTATAAAATAAAGGTTTTTTGGCTAATAATTTGAATATCCGTTGTAGTTTATTTTTAATTCTATGGAAATGAGATGTTGATGTTTATGAAGAATGAGCATAAGATTTTCATTTGATGATTATGGGTATTGATTTAAGGATTTGTGAAGGTGGTCGGGGTATGATGAGAGTGGTGGTGGATGGTGGTGGGCAAAGATATAGAAGAAGAAGAATAAGAAGTGAAGATGAAGTGTGAAATGACAAATATACCCTCCACTTAAACAGCTTAACTTTGTTACTCACGCCGATTAGGGTGAGGACCAATGCCGAGTAACGTTTCGCACTTAGGACCAACGGTGCAATTTTTTTAGTCGAAGCGACGAAGCTTGATGGTAACGCGTATCTGCGAGACGAATGATGTAGTTTACTCTATTTTAAATTTATTATTCGTATTTTAGTACGCACGTATAATAAATCATACACCGTACACGTACAAAATCATTTCCAGGCTGATCCCCCACCCTTGTTCTCGAAGCACATAAAATTACATAACCTACGCTCTTTCCCAAAGAAAAAACTCAGACAAACCAGAAACAAAAAAATATCAAACTCTTTTGTTCACACCTACACAAAAACACACACAAACACATTTCTCAAGAAACAATCAAACTATGAACAACATGGATTCTTCTCATCAATCTCAACATCATCAGAATCCTAGTAACAACTGGCTCACCTTCTCTCTTTCCAACGCTAACAACAACACCAACACTCTTTTTCAACCATCACTTGCTACCGTCTTTCACCATGGTATACACACACAAACACTTCATTCTTCACATCTTTAAAGGGTTTTATGAGATTGAGTTTTTTAAAATTGCAAATCAGCGTTTTTATGAAAAGCAGGTCTAGTCAGGTTGGTCTGCTAGACCTGCTTTCTCGTAACAATACGCTGATAATTTATAGTCAAGTACTCTTTTTTTTATTTTCGAGAAAGCTTGTCTAAGCAGACTTGATTTTTCGTAGTAAAACTATGATAAAATCAGCGTTTTTATGAAAAGCAGGTCTAGTCAGGTTGGTTTGATAGACCTGCTTTCTCGTAACAAATCACTGATAATTCATTGTCAAGTACTCTTTTTACTATTTTCGAGAAAGCAGTCTAATAATAACCGCTTTCTCGTAGTAAACCAATGATAAATCATTGTCAAAACACTTATTTTCTCATGGTACTTAAAAACATTCTTTAACTTTTGTTTGTTCTAGATGATGGTCATGATACAACAACAACTACCAGCAGCCACCATGATCAGTTATCCATCCTAACAGACAGCAGTCCTAAACTAGAAGACTTCCTTGGCGGCTGTGGTTCCGCCGCCTCAACAGGATCTGGTCCTGCCACGTGTCATTTCATAGATGAAACACAGACATGTATGCAACAACAACCTCAACATGACGTCACTACTGCATCAATCTATGATTCTGAGTTGAAGACAATTGCTGCTAGCTTCTTACGTGGTTACACTGCTGACAACAACAACAACCGGCAGCTGTCTTCGGTGGCTCATACGCCGCCGCAACAAGATAACCCTCCGGCGAAAAAGGCGGTGGATACTTTTGGTCAAAGGACTTCTATTTACCGTGGTGTAACTAGGTAAAATATATATTGTTACACAATAATGAATGAATATACATGTTTTATCATTTATGCTAAACTCTATAGTATTTTTTATACCTAATAATATCATCATGTTACAAGTTATATACTCCCTCCGTCCCAAAATATAAGTCCATGTTTGACTTTTCAAAGTCTTGTTTTTCTGACTTTGACCGTAATTATTTTTTTTCGTGTTGTATTATACTTGATGAAAAGTATACCAATGAAAATACATTTGAAACACAAATCCATTTATATATTTTATATCAAGTTTTATATAACACGAAAAAAAATAATTACGGTCAAAATATGAAGAAAAAGACTTTGAAAAGTCAATAGTGGACTTATATTCTGGGACGGAGGGAGTAAGTACGATTGTATAATAAATGAAAATATATCCTTTTATTAGTGAATAAAAATGGTATTTTTTTAGGCATAGATTTTGCTAATTTTGTTTTTAGTTTTTTAGCAAACAAAGTTATATCACCCTTTCAAAGATTTTGCAAAAAGATCATTTTTCTCTAAGCATAGATTATTAGTATTAACATCTTCTTTTTTCTTTGGATTTTTTTTTGAAATATTGTAGGCATAGATGGACAGGGAGATATGAAGCTCATTTATGGGATAATAGCTGTAGAAGAGAAGGTCAAAGTAGAAAAGGCAGACAAGGTAAAAATAAGTTACTACAAGTGACTAACGTGCACCGACTACACTTGCTAACATGCGCCAGTATAGATACCAAGTATCTGAGTCATGTTGATCAAATTTATTTCGTATACTAAAAATAAGGTTCTTATCTCGAGGAAAAAAAATACCCATCAACGGCTAAGATTATCTGGTTTTCTTAAAACTACTGGCGCTTGATAGATACTGCATGGTGGTTTATGCTAACGTGCGCATTATCATGAACCCTAATTCTATTCGTTTTTGTTTGTTTGATTTTGTTGCATGTACTCATTGATTGATGAATTGGATCTTCAGTTTACTTGGGTAAGTTTTTTTTCTCTTATTATTTTTACTGTTAATTGTATATGTATATCTTTGTTATAAAATTATTTTCTGCATGCAATGTATCATATAGATTGATCTTTTTAATTATATTAACTGATCAATCAGTTTATATTATTGATAGTGCCAGTTTTCTTGTCTAGTATAGTTTGAACATAAATGAAAAATAAAAAAAACTTTTTTATTGTAGAGTTCCGTCATCAAGTCTTGTTTCCGCATCTAATTAAGTATTTAAAAGTAGATTATGTTGTTTGTTAGCATTGTTTATTGGTTAGATTCATTCTATAATCTTAAATAATTAGGTGGATATGATAAGGAAGATAAAGCAGCTAGAGCTTATGATCTTGCAGCCCTCAAATACTGGGGTCCGACCACCACGACAAACTTTCCGGTTTGTACTTATCTTTGCATTTGGACATAGGGTTTTGTTTTCGATATAGAGAACATTGTGACGTTTTATTAATATCTACTTTGTGTTATGGATGATCAAAGGTTTGCAACTATGAGAAGGAGCTTGAGGAAATGAAGAACATGACTAGACAAGAATTTGTTGCTTCACTTAGAAGGTAATTAATTTTTTATGAGCATTTCATAGACCATTAACATTTACTCGTATCACATGCATTATTATTTATTAAATTTGCAGAAAAAGCAGTGGGTTTTCTAGAGGAGCCTCTATATATAGAGGTGTCACAAGGTAATATTTTTGTTACTTTTGGTCTAACATTATGATTTGACATGACTATACATATAAAGGAAAAGCAAAGAATTACCTTGACTCATAATCTTTTGCTATAACTATGTTTTCGAAAAACAGGCACCATCAACACGGGCGTTGGCAAGCAAGAATAGGAAGAGTAGCGGGTAACAAAGATCTATATCTCGGAACATTTAGTGAGTCCCTTCTCTAACAAATCATTTGCTTATCGGTAAAAAAAACACATAATTAACAATAATCGCATTTATTTGCACCCCTTATAGGGTTTGAATCAAATATAATCTGTGCTTGTTTATTTTCCTTATTAGTATTGTATCGTTTTTGTTAAGACCGGTAAATTCGTTATAAATCTTAGGCACTCAGGAAGAAGCAGCTGAGGCATATGACATCGCCGCTATCAAATTCCGAGGATTAAATGCCGTGACAAACTTCGACATGAGCCGTTATGACGTAAACAGTATCGCCAACAAGAATCTCCCGATTGGTGGCATGTGTAGCAAATCCAAGACCTCCGCAGATCATTCTCGGCCCAACAATATCCAAAAATCTGATGGACAAGATCTCTCCCCAACGTCTCCGACAAATTCAAATATCCTTAGCTTCGCGTTGCCAATGAAACAAGACCCCTCGACCGATTATTGGAATTCGGTCTTAGCCTACAACCAAAACCAAAACCAATTCCAAAGTACAACACCATACACCATGGAATACCCTTCAAGTACTACAAACAATGGGTACTACAACACTAATGGAGGGTTCATTCAACAAGAGAACAATAATGGTAATAGTACTAGTGTTGCTTTAAGTACAACATCAACAATTCCTATGGGTACCCCTATAGGTTTGAATGGATCTAGTTATGGAAACTGGATAGAACAGTCTTTTCATTCAAATCAACCTGCCAAGCAAAATCTATCAGCTTTCCAGACACCTATTTTTGGAATGGAATGATTTGAATGAAGGGGGTAAAATGAAAGGTGAGGTGACTTTAGTTGTGACAGAAGATAGTACTAACTCAAAGTTATTTGTATCATTAATTTAGGCTTATGTTTCTTGCTTCATTTTTTTTGCTTGTTTCTTTGGTTTTTACCTTTTTTATCTTTACTGGCTATCCGTATTATTAAAAAGAAAATGTTCTCAGAATTTATGGGTTTTTACACTTGAACAACCGGACCACATAATTACAAAACAGAAGCAAGGCTGCAAGGGATTAAAGTTTTACTCCCTCCGTCTCAAAATTATTGTCATGAGAGAGAAAACACAAAGTTTAATAAAAGTGGGGCCATATTAATTTTCAACCACTTAAATGGAATATTCCCTCACTATATTCTCTAGTTTTTACTTAATAAGGTAAGTGGACAATTAATTTGAGACAACCCAAAAAGGAAATGTGGACAATAAATATGAGACGGAGGGAGTAGTATATACGAGCTAACTTACACGAATAGAAATGACCCCAAACGCCCTCTTTGATAAGGTTGGATGCTCTCATGTTTATGTACACATATATAATCCCATGGGAGTTAAATGTGCAGCGGGAGATAAAAAGTAGAAGTTTATGAAAGTGCATACTCTCTAGTTCAAATATGTTCGCCTCTAATTATACTAAAGATGTTAATGGAATCATTAGAGGACATAATGAAGTTTGTGACATTGGAGGAAAAACTTTATTTAAAGTAATGGTTTATTAAAGCATGATAGTGTCGATTCTACAAACTTTCGAAGATCTACCCCCTCCGTTCTAAATAAGTATCTATTTTGAAAATGTACGAAGTTTGAGAAATATCAACCAACTATCTTATTCTTTGAATTCTCTACTGATTGGTTGAAATAGAAAGTGAATATTGTTTTCGCGGCATTTCAAATTAAAAGCTTGGTCACTTATTTTGGGTCAGAAGTATGATATATACAATGTTATCAGCAATTATATAAGAGGATATGCACGATGGTATGAAACTATGAATAGATATGTATTGGACATTAGTTTGCTTTATAGCTTTCGGCGTGTATAGATTCTCTGATTCAGTAACAGAAAAAAGCCTTTGACTAGCTTTGACTGAGTTTAACATCGAATTAAGTCCAGTCCTAGTGCACGGGGCAATACCTTATTTGGAATCTAACCAAAATAAGAGAATGGTATCTACTAATTGTGTCCCCTTTTATCATTTCCTTTTGCAGCCTTTCCTCCTGACTTTCCTATTCAAAAGTTGGTTTTTGAAATTTAAATCAATATGCTTTCATGTGTATTATTATGAATGATTTGTGTAACTTGCAGACTTGCATCGATACTTCAGAAATAGAGACGCATTACCAACGTTTTTTTAACGGCTGCAAGTTATCTATTGTAAAACTCTAAAAATATAAAACATATCAAAAGACTAATTTACCCTCACCGTAAACAATTATAAACTACGTAAAATATAATAACGTTCGTTTAACGAAATTAAAACCTAACTTACGAATAATTAAAAACTTAACTAATATGTGTAAGTGATCGACATTGTATGACGAAAGTTAAACGTCTCGCTAAATCGTTTGGGCCTTATTTCGTTTCTTGTTGAGCCCAAGATGGGCGTGTGTTTGTGTTCGGTTGGATCAAGACACCGAGAGCCCAAAGGCGTGGGTTGTTTGTTCGGTTGGACCCAAGCCGAAACCCACCCCATCTAAAACCCTAATCGAATTTGTACCACCTATAAATACAAACATCTTAACACAATTTGGAACCCTAGTTTTGCAAGTTAGGTATTTCTTTGCTTCTCTTTTCTTTCTCTATTCGGCCGACTGCCTCCCTCCTTGGTGTCGAGAGTTTGGTTCCAACGAGCAAGGCTAAGGTATAAACATATTCTTCTCGTCTCACTTTGATACACCTAACGTTATTATATGTTGTAACATGTTTTGTTTTTAATCGAAGCTTGTGTCCTTGTCGAACCATATGAAAACGAAACAAACAATATGAATGAACATGTAACGCGTTTAAGTATTTGTAAATCATGCAAACGTAAAGCCTTAGAATGGTGTGTCGATATATGTGTAATCGGACCATAAGTATAAGTCGAGCCACATGAGTTGAACAAGTGATATATATATGAATCGGTTATGTGTATAAACATGCAAACGTGAATATGTAAAGTACGTAGAAGAGCTAGGGTTTCGTAAAACATGGAAGCGAAACATATGTATTAGCCGAACCATGTGAGTGTTTGTGGGCGTGTGTTAAATGAGTAAAGAGCATGCAAAACCTAAACCCTAAGTGATGTGTTAACCGAACCAAGTGATTTGTGAACCTGTATCATGCGCGTGTGTTGTGAGTCAAGTGAGCTTGTTGATGTGTAAACGTAGTACGTGTCCATATCTATTGAAGCTATTGCGCGTGTGTGTCGATGTGTATCTAATCCGGATAATAAGTAACTTTTATTGTCACATGAAATCATAAACGTGCATGGGTACAAAAGTTGACGATAAGCGTATATAAGTAACGTATGGTTAAA
Source organism: Chrysanthemum lavandulifolium (assembly GCA_022545495.1). Classification (NCBI taxonomy): domain Eukaryota; kingdom Viridiplantae; phylum Streptophyta; class Magnoliopsida; order Asterales; family Asteraceae; genus Chrysanthemum; species Chrysanthemum lavandulifolium. Next base: position 230,517,988 of record CM040238.1, on the reverse strand, counting down.
GTCATGAATGTGTTGAGTAAATAAACAAGAGTTAATGAGTTGTGTGAGTCGATTTGAGTATGAATAAGTGTTTGCATGTGTGAGTCGTGCATGATGAAGCATAAAAAGAAAGGTTGTTTTCATACGTGCTAGGTCAAGTAATGAGTCATTAAAGAAGTAACATGTCAATTAAATGCGTATTAAAATGATAATAAAGATTGGGAAAACCCTAGAACATTAATGGAAGGCGATTAGGTTAAGAGGCTTGGTGTGTTGATTCGTTATTTTATGTGAAAATAGTAAGTTCGGGGTCATTAATACCGTTGATTTAGCGTATAATGAGCTAGTACTAAGTGTGGTAAACATGCGTGAGTTATGATTTTATGCAAGAAGTTAAGTGTCATGAATTAAATTAGAGTATGCATGGTCTCATTGAGTTGTATTCGAACAATGTTACATGTGAGTCTTGGTCAATCACGTAAGGTATAGAAGTTTGTGTAAACTGTTTTGAAAGAGAGTCTTAAAATCCGTTCTTGACATTTATAAACCCTATACTTTGAATGATGATGATATAAGTCCTCAAATAAGATATTTGTCATATTAAACCCTTAAGTTTACCATTTGTCATTGGCAACCCATAAGTTTGGCAAATTAATGATTAAGACTCTAAAATGTCGTAATGTCGTTCGTCACTAAGAATAAGAATATAATTACAACTCTAAGAATGTTAATACGAGGAATCCGTTATAATTTAATGATGCTAATATGTATTAAATAAATCATAATCCGTGTAGATTCGTTGAAGGAGACGCGACGTTATATCTTCGTGATTCACTCATTTGTTTGCTTTTCTCTCATTTGCGTTAAGGTACAGATATTCTGACCTTTTCAGTAAAGGTTTCTTATGACGTTCTTTTCGTTGCTTTTCCTATTTTACTTATTAGGTTCCCGATGCCATTGCTATGAACCCTTTTCGATTGTTTGATCTGTTGCTTATCCGAACCTCATTTATTTGAACCATGCAATATCTGATTTGAACTTTATGTTAGGAAGACTTTGATATGTACATTTGTTGAACCTTGTTATATTTGGTTATAAACTTCTGGCCTCTGAATATTCGAATATGAACTTTATGATATGAATTATCTGATATGTTATCTGTGATCTTTGTGTTTGATTATGACCTCTGTCATATCTGAAATTTGGTTTGACCTAAGATAGTTTGACACCCGAGCCAAATATTAACTAGTCATGGGGTTCCATGTCCGTGTCGTTGATGCACCTCGACATGACTCTAGGCGATAGAGTGAAGTTACTTGCGTCCCTTATCTATTATCCGTTATGAGCTCAAGTTATATTATATGACCAAAATCTGTTTGTGGGCGATGGATGCATCCTAGATCCGATCCGTTATCCGATATGATCATCTAGTGAATGATGTCGTGTGCAATACGCGTCTTCACAACTTCTGGGAGCTAGCTACTCCAAATTATTTTCTAAGGTTATTTCTGTATATGTATGATGTTTCTGATATGATATGTCTGGGCTCGTGGTAGTTAAATAAATCCTTATCTGTTATGTCTGCGTTAAGTATTCTGTTATGGTTTAGTACTTTCGAGTGTTATATTATGTATTCTGATATGACATGTTAGTGAATGTGCTCATGACGTATATGTTCAAGTGATTACTAGTTGCCATGCTAGGATAGGATTAATATGTTTAAACATGATTCGTATATCTGATATTATGTTAGTTATCGTCACGTGAATGCGTTGATCTGCGAGATGAGTGTGCTAGTGAACAATTGAGTGTTTGGAAGTTAGTATGTATGATGGTTCAGTTAATTTTATAAACCTTGCCTATCGGTTAGTTATCTGTCTGCATATGTGACCTGCCATGTTAAAACCCTGCGGATGTTAAGATTTGATCTGAGAACTGGTTTAGCTTATGATATATGTTCTGATAATTGCTAATGGCTATGTTATGTCTTTGTCTATTTAGTTATAGTATGTCTACTGTGTTTTCTATCTGTATGTGAGACTGCCATGATTTGACTGCTATTTCCGCTGCTGCAATATTGAACTAAGTGTGTTAAATGTAGATTAATTGATTTGTATGAATGCCATGTTTATTTTCTGGTAATTGTTTCCGTTAGCCCTTGGACTTTTCGTTTGGTTTATATGTAATCTATTTTCTTGATATGTTAAGTGTCTGGTTATTCTGATGTGTTTGCGTTTGTGTCATTAATGTACTATGAGGCGTTTTTAACTGATATGTGTTCTTCTGGATTTCTGTATAATTGTGCTTCCGCAGAATCCTCAATGTTTCAGTATTTTCATTTCGTGTTATTTCGTTAATTGTATATTTGTTTCGTTTAGCTTTTGTTTCTGTTATATCTGTTCACTGGGCTTTGTAAGCTCAGCCGCATTTTCTTTTCCTGCGGCAGGTATTAAGCATTCAAGATGAGCTTATGGGATAGCTGATCTGGGTTGAGAGTAGAGACAAGAGCAAGATTTGAAATAGGAATCTTAGATTTATTTTGAATAATAAGTTATTTATATTATCTTTTGTAAGTTTTGTAAAGGCTTCCGCTATTGTATAGTATTTAAGGTTCTGATATGAAACCGTATTTGTGATATCTTTACCCTTGTCGGGTTGGGGTGTTACGTCTATACTACTTATAAATTACTTATACTTAATATTGAAAACTATAAAGGCTTAAAAATGAGTAAAGTGGTTTCTCTAAAATACCCGGCTTTTATTCCAGTTAGGGCTGAGCGTCGGTCCAAAACCGAACCGAACCGACCCGAACTGACAAAACCGAAAACCATAAAAAACCTAAACCGAACCGAATATGGTCGGTTCGGTTCGGTTTAGTGTCGGGGTCCGTCGGTTCGGTCCGGTTTACGTGTGTTTGTGCATGTTTTTGTCGGTTTTGGGTCGGACCGAACCGAAACCGAACCGAAAGGTTGTCGGGTTGGGTTGGTCGGTTTTGTCGGTCCGGTTCGGTTTTGAACCTTCCATGCTCAGCCCTAATTCCAGTGAGTAAATTAACAAGCGTGTTACGAATGTAGATTACAACCAACATAATGATACATGTAGCGTCACATATAGCAACATATGTTATTGAGATCAGAAGCCTGCAAATTAATTTGTGTTGCTGGCGTTGCTATTTTTGGCAACTTATATTATTGATTGCCAAAATCTCCACGTGTTGTCAGTGACTCACTTTTCTCGTCGCTAAATGCATCGCTAGATACTTTCACACTTATAGTTTGGACTGTCCAGAATCTGCACATGTTATTAGTGACACTCTTTTCATGTCGCTAAAAACATCGTTAGATACTTTTAGTCTAGAATATGACTCGATGACTGACTAACCATATTAGTCACTAGCAGTTTATTTATTCAATTATTCGCGTTTCACTTTAGTCATTTTAGTCAACCACTTAATTTGATTGTAGACTAGATACTAAATTTCAATAGCTAGCTATTAACCAAAACTCTCTCTTTGCCAGTATTAGGTTGAGTAAGGATTAGATGAGAAATAAAATTAAAATGAGAAAAGTTAGAAAAAACTACAATCACACATTTCAGATGTATCTGAAAATATAGATGCATCTCCCCTTATATTTCTCTCCCTCATTTAAAATGCGTGGCTAATATTTTTTTTCATTTTTCTCATTTCATTTTCTCTTTTCACTAGATCAATACCCGTTTTCTTTTTTCAGTTTTTGTGTTTGGTTAGTGACTATTATTGACTGTTGCTAACTAATTTTTCCGCAATAGCCAATTAAATGATTTAGCTAAAAAAGGTTATAAGGTAGTCACTGAAAATATGATCACTATAGATAAATTTTCTTTGCTATTAGGCTATTTTTTGTGGAGTGATACATGCGCGCGTATTCCTCTTGAAACTTTAAAAGCAACGCATTTTATTGAAGTATAAATTCCATCGAAGTTATTAAAATATTATTGAATAAGGTACATGTGCTTAAAATAAGAATTTGAAAGATGAATTAAGTTGCATAACAAGAAAAGAAAATAGCCAAGTAGAAGTAAACTGAGAGGGTACGTACGTAAAAGTAAAATTAACCACCAAAAGGCTATTGTCTTAATGGTATCTCATGATATGTGATGAATTCTTCAATCAAATTAAGATAAATTTGTGATAGATTATTGTGAGATATTTAAAATTGCAAAAAAAAAAAAAAAAAAAAAAAGGAAAAGGAAAAAATCTTACTAGAGAGAATCGACGAGTCGTTGTTATCTTTTTCTTTGGGTTTTAGTAACTTTGAGACACAGTCATTTTAAACTAGTTTGTCGGCCTTTCTATTAATGGTAGGAGGTTCACGCGGTTGAGGAGACACACATACACTTCTATTAATATATTTCGTGTTTGTCTTAAGATAAAGAGAACTGGTGTTGTGTTATTTTCGTTCCTTTCGCGTTATAGTAGTTTAGAGATACCGTCATTTGTTTTGGTATGTCGGCCTTTCTATATATAGGAGAGGTTCAAATATTTGACTTTCAAGTTGTTATTAGTGAGTACCGAGTAGTGACGAACTGACGATTTCTTTTAAACTAGTTTCATTATCTAATTAGCTTTGATCCTCAAAGCAAGTCATACATTACGATTTTTACCTATAATGTTTTCTCTTAAAGATGTGACATGGAGTTCGAAAATTACAAAATAAAACAATTACATAAAAGTGTCTGATGGATCAAGGATTCAATCATATCACAAAGGTTTAAACTTCTTGTTTCTACATGGAATCCATGAGTGTGAAAACATATTATTATGTTCGCCGAGAGTGTCTACACGAGGAGGTACTAGATCAAAACGAACTCTTATTAACCATAAAAAGAACTTTGCACACCTCTATATATAGAACCTAACAAACTAACCAAAAATTTCCAGGACGTATTGTTCCCCAATATATCCATTTATAGAAAGAAAATATAATGATAGTTCACTATCTCATCTTTAGCTAATTATAGTTCATATTTTGAGGGAGGGTGGCTATCAATACGTGACTCTTACAAATGATATCAATGCATATTAATTTTCAATTACGAGCTAATGGTATCAGCTTTATACGATTTATAGGATCAACGAAAACGATAAGCATATGAACAAGAATACAAGATGAACTCCCGACAACTATGTTAACTCATGACCACCACTTTGTTCAATTCAAGTCGTCATGTTCGCACATTTCATCACACGCACGTAGCATTCTTAAGTGAGTCCTCTAATATACTTCGATCATCACTCTTAGTAAGGTTATTACTTCAATTCAAGTCGTCAATCGAGACACAAAATAATCAAAATTCAAAACTTAGTTATTAAATAGTCTGATCATGACGACAAAAATTGACAAATAAGATGCATTTCCCGACAATTAACCATTTTTAAAATATGCCGGCTAGCTATATGTATTCTTTTTGGAATCTATAGTCCATATCCTATCATCCTTGATTGTCCGACAACCTTTTGTTACTTTTACCCTTTTTTTTTACCATGTCGGCCACATCCTACTCCATGCACCATACATCAAAATATCTTATGGGTGCTTTTAAATCTTCAACACAACTAAAATAAACTTATCAAATGATAAGATGATTGGTACTTTTACTTTTTAATAATTGTTGTACCTACATGTACATTAACCATATCGTTGAACAAAACGGAAAATAAAGATTTTTCAAATTTATATCTTAATGACACAAATTAAGCACACTAAAAGTATTTAAAGACTCACTGTAAAAGTACTTTAAGGACTCACGCAAAATATATTTTTCTGTATTTTTGTGTGAGTCTTTGAGTCCTTTTTCGAAAAGGGATATACTATAGGGATTTTTATGTGTCAACAAACCACGAAACATATAATACAACACCGTGATACACACAATACAAATCTTCAATACGTGCAAATGATCGGATACTCCCTTATAAAAAAGGTCCATATAAATTGCCTTTTCATAAATCCCTAAATACTTTTGATGTACTTAACTTCTGTCCTTTAATTTAAAGTTAGAAAAACCCCGGCAAATAATATAACTTCGTATATGTGAGTGTGTGTTTGATTATGAGAGGTTGAACATGGGTGATTAGTTTGGTTTGACAAAAGACTCCTCGAATTTAGTAAAATCATTTGTTTATCAAATTTTGCATGTGCTTGTGCATCTTCACTTTCCCTTTATATCAACTTAATTTCTAACCAAATCATTTGAAATTCTTTTTGTCATCTACAATCTACACTGCACATTGTTTCCTTTTGACTTTCATATAATGTCAACACATAGATAACATTGTTTTCAGGTTTTCACACATTATGGAGAACGTTAGACTAAAACATGCATAGATACATTACTGAAATCGTTACTTTGAAAACAAGCATGTTCTCTGTAAAGTGTATCTGAGATTCTGAATTAATTGGCCACCTCGTCCATTGCGAAAGCTTTATCCGATTTGTGTACCCTGCAATGATGACCTCAAACTTCCTATATTAGAGTGCTCGGTAAGAGTGCTAGGTGAGGCACGCCATTGGCATGTCATTGATACCAATGGCAAACCAATAACACGTTATACCATACCGTCTAATGTGCCATTCGTGTGTTATTCGACACTTCCGCCATTTCAATGGCTGACGCCATTCGTTATATACAAAGATTTAAATTCATTTTACGACAAAAGTGTTTGTTTTAAATAAAATAAAATGAAAAAATGGGACCCAATAATACGTTATTTGTGTGTTATGAAGGAGGTGTTTAGTTATTGGTGTGTGTTATTGGAAGGGTATGATGTGGCGATTCTAAGATACCAATAACGTGTTAAAGGTTTTCACCTCACCTAAGACTCTAAGGAGCAAGTATTTGCCCGCCATTATCCCAATAACGAACGAATAACACTTTGTTTTGCATTGTGTTTCTCGTTGTTTGTCCGTCGTTGGGTCTTTAGCCAAAGCAACCACTGATTCCATTAGCGTTTTTTTTTTTGCTTTTTTTTTCCCTTCCTTTCTTCTTTTATCGTTTTGTGAGCAAGTGAGTATTTTTTAAAGGTGTTTGGTTGGACATACAAAGTGTTATTAAGTGTTTTGTTAAGAAATGTATCTTAGTTATTGTTGTGTTATTGATAATTACGCTGAAGTCAGACGAATAACGTGTTGTTGGTCACTTCGTCGCCGAGCACTCTTAGTCGACTAAGAAGTCAAGAACTATATATTCTGGAAAAAAACTTTGTTACAAAGGACGTGGTAAAGGAAAATGATCCGGATTTCGCAATGTTTGCTGATAAATAAATGAGCTTTGATACATGGGCCTAACTAAAGTGGTTTAAAAGGAGACTAACGATAAACGAATCAGACAAGATCATTATCAGACAATATATTTACGTTAAATCTCTTTAAGCGCTTTAATTAGTTATATTTATCATTTTCTTAAATAAATAATTAAAAAAACACTATTGGACTCTTTTAGCAGGTAAAGTAGAATGTGTAAAAAGGAAAAGAGTAAAATCTATTTTATTTATGTTGTCGTGTAGCATAAAAGGGTAAATGAGAGAGTACACGTGCAGGTTGACCAAATATTTTTATGAAGCGTGCAGTTGAATGTTGCCACGTTAACCTTTCTAAAATATAAACGAATTTTGACAGGCAGGGTTATCATGCGCTATATTTTTAGATATACCCCCTTATATTTTTTGTTTTTTTTTTAAAATTTTTTTTTATTATTTATTTTATTTTTATAATTTTGTTTATATCAAAAAGTTTATAAACCCGAAAACGCGAACGAAGAATATAAAGTTTAATACGTCAAACGCTTAAACCGCCGTAAATACTGAACAAAATCGATAAAAATGTCTTTGTCTTGAAAAAGAAAGGACAAAGAGAATATTCACTATGATTTGACATCATAGGAGGTATTAATAGTATGACCCTTTTGACATTATAAAATGATTAAAAAGAAGATTAATGCTCGGCAGGTATCGAATTATTTAACTGGTGACTGAACAAAGATATCATATAATTGAGCTATATTTACGAGATTGTTTTTTTCGCTAACTTTGTTATATATAAAGCATTTAGCAAGTTTTTTTTTTTTAAACCTTACTCATTTACTATTTATTACTCCTCCGTCTCAAAATTAACGCTGTGAGACAAGAATCACAAAATTTAATAAAAGTGGGATTCTATAAATCTCAAATTAATTAAATGGAATATTCTCAATTATATTCTCTTTTTCTTACTAAATATGAAAAGTTGACAATTAATTTGAAACATCCATAAAAAAATATGAGCAATAAATATGGAGGCGGAGGAGATTTATTTATTTATTTATAAACATCACTTTCATTAGAGGATTACAAAATTCTTGGGGAGCAGCGAAATTATTTGGGCCCATAACTTTAAAGAATAAGAAACTAATTTAGTGAAGATATGAGAAGAAAGACGCGCCTCTAATATCTTGAGTTATAGAACTTGGGATCCGCTTAAGTAAGGCCACCGATCCGCCCCAAATTCCCCAAAGAAGAAAATGAAGAGATGAACCCATATCCAATATCCGCACATTTGGCTCAGATTCGGCGCTTACGTTTCATAAAGATCAATCACTACACGACCGCACGAAATCAATCATACTGGGTTTGCGTGAGGGAGACAATCCGTCAAATCGACAAATACGTCTTGTCCTCCATCCCAAGAATAGAGCAAGATATCTGGCGGCAGAAGACTTGCTCCTTCCTCCACCCAACCCGAGGTCAACTTTACGAGCCGAGACCCGGATCAGAACAAATATCAACCAAAGTATCGCGCACCATGTTGTGTCGATGTTTAATACGAATAGTCTTGCAGACACGATACAAACATGGTCCCCAAAATATCTCCCGTGAAAACCTCGAGCGTCGTTGAGCACGACATCCGGACAAAGAAAGGGAAAGCCTGGCCGATAACATAATACGCACCAGTAAGTTTTGGCATTCGTATACCGTCTCAAACCAGATATCGAAACCACCCTAAGCCAGTCTGAAATGTAGTCCTCCTTTTGCGAACTCCAGAGAGCCATTTTTAGAGGAGATAGACAAAGTGTGGATTCAACCATTTGGGTAACACGTGTGAAATATATATCTGCCAATTTCGTCATGAGTTTGGGGGCATCGATCTCATTCGGGTTACTAAGAAGATCAATCTCTATTTTCACATTAAAAGCGCCCAAAGCCTCTTCGAAAGAAGGTCCGGAGGTTACAATATCAGAACTTATATAAACATACTTGTAATTGTACATATTAGTACACGTTTGTTATGTGGGTTTCATGTGCTTTGGATTCATTCATTCATCAAATCCAATATTTGGTACATTTATTTTGGATTTAAATAATCGATTGATGCCAAATACTCATTCCTCACCCACTTTGATAGGTTTCCAAACAATATGTGAGGAGATTGTACTTTTTTTAGATCACACAAAGTATTAACCACATGTTTGTCAAGTCACATTCTTTTTAGTATTTTTGATATTTAAATAATTTGTAATATTATTTTTTTTAATAAAATAAATGTATTTTTAAAATACAATAAATAATTTTTTCTCTCCTCATTTCTTTTAAACCAAATTTAAATTTGAATTTAATCACACATACGACCCAAACGGACCCTTAATTTGAACATTAAAACTTAAGTCAAAATAATATAAATGCAAATTTGCAGGTAATTATTATTAAGTTCTTAACTACACATATGTATAATGGTCATTCAAGCTTAAAAATTCAGTTTTGTAACTAAATATTACAATTATCAGTATAATAATCTTAAACTAAAAGGATTAGAAAATTCGCAACTTATTATTTCATTGACGTACATACGATCTTACATAGTCATATCTATAGTATAAACATTAAACATGGTGTATTAGTAAGTTTCACGTACTATGGTTGGTTTTAATATATATTTCGTATCGAGTTACATCTCATGTTTTTTTTTAATTAAAGAATTGCATAAATATATCTTAATGACGAATTCCATAAATAAATGACACCTGAATCTCATTTATATTTGCAATCAATAATTATGACCGCCAATAACCGCCATCGACTTTTTCTTCGTTACTATTATATATATCCAGTGACAGAACATAGTAGGGGCAAAGAGGGGTTGTGGCTCCCCCAAAAATAAGAATTCTTGTTAGTGGTTTTATGTCGTGAGGATAAAATATATACATGTGGTTAACATTCGAGCTACTCAAAATTTGGACAAAACCTCAAATCTGAAATAGTCATAGGTATATGAACGTGTGTAACTTCTATTTTTTCAAATAGGATGCAGCAAAGCAGAAAGTTGCTTTTCTTTTTAGTTTTGTTTGCTATCCATGTTTAAAAATGATTTAGTTGAATGTGTTTACTTTTTATATTTGTTGTTCTTTACAGTTAGAATTCATTTATGATCATAACTAAAGAATTTTAAACCTCAAGAGCTTTTGATGAGCAGGATTGTAATTTAGTTCATCATAAAAGGATAACATTTTACACAATAATAATGTCGGCCCCCTCGACGAATATGCTCAAGTACCGTCATTGTATATATCAACGTCAATTATTCTTGCTTTACGTATTTTTTCTGCCATCACCGCACCATTACGTCGGTACCATGCTAGTTATTAGTAGGATTAACCGAAAATGATCAAAATTTAAACGGCTTCGTTTATTTGTTTTATTTTTATTTGAACTTTATAGTTCTTATTTGTCAATTAGCAAACTAGACCAGTGTTTAGTTCATGGGCCGTATATATAAGGCCCACAATGAGAGCCCTTCCATTACAGCTAAAAGGCTAAAATGAATACCACGAACGCAGTCCAGGTTACACTTTACAGGCCATGTAAATGTTTATTTTTATCATGCTAGAATTTTATATGCTAATAGAATTTTATAAGGGAATCATTTCATTACTCACAAGTCACAAGCAATTAATTTCATTATTTCTTCTATCCAATCCCCCAAATATGTTTTTGGTTTGCTGTGTATTTAACAATTTTGCTTTTTGGTTCTTAGAGAGCTATGGCGATTGACCAAACATACAACATCTTATTAGCAAAAGGGGCTAACTAGAGCTACACAAATCGGTTAAAATTCAAAACAAAACTGGTTTTCAAATCGGGTTTGATTTGATTCAAATGGTCAAAAACCGGTTTTGACTAAAGCAGGTTCGGTTTGAAACCGCTTTTGGATATGAAAAAGCGGTTTCATGACCCTTAACTGGTACGGTTTAAATCGGTTTGAACCAAACCGATTGACATCTAAACATGCAAACCGGTTTTCAAACCGCCGGTTCGGTTATACTAAAACCGGTTTTCTCAAAACCATTTTTAGTTTTTTTCTCCGGTTCAATTCGAAAACTGGTTACTTTGTACACCTCTAGGGCTAACAGCGGGTGTGGAGATTCAAAAGCCCAAAATTCTTATATAAGCAATCCATCACGAAGCTATAGTCCAACCTCTTATTTTAGTACGGAGTAGTATATTTTTCAAACTAAGTTTTCATTTTAAACTTTAATCAATCAAACAAGACGAAGTGCACAATGTAAGTTTTTTATTTATCTATTGCACTTATCTCAATTAAATTATTTTTTAACGGCTTGTTAGTTGTTTGTGGTTCAGGTTCAACAGTGAAATTCAATTGGGCAATATGCTGATCATGAGACCCGTCTACTCCTCGTTTATCGCCTGAAGAGGTAAAAGTTTCGGATGAGACTCAAACTTGAGACTTCCCCTAGCTAAACACCCCCTCCCCAAAGCACCTTATAAAAACCTTAATAACCAACTGAGCTAGCCTAATTGGTTTATCTCAATTAAATCATACTCTATCAAATAGTTGTCTTTCGATTAAAAAAACGCAAAGTCTAAGAATGCTCCATAGCTTTTCTCTTTTTTTTATGAAAACCGTTAGTGCTCATTTAAGTTTTCAATGAGCTATATATGCTTATTTTTTTTTATAAAAAAAGTAGGCTAAATGTGGTCAAATTTTTTTGTTTTTGAGCACATTTTAACACTTCTAGAAAAAATCAATCTTCGACAAAAATTTAAAAGATTGTTAAACGCAGTAAATAATTTTTGATGTTGCTTTGCATGAGTGTTAGACTATTAGGAAGAAGTTATTCATACACCTCAAAAAACACCGATGACACTTTTTATTTATTTATTTATTTATTTTTAAAATTTCTAGTAATGTTTTCGCTATAAAACTATAAAATTAAAATTACGGAATATAAAATATAAAAACAAGTCAAACAATATTAAATTGTCAAACAATATGAACATATGGTGATAAAAAAAAATGTGTTATACTATCGAATATGTTAGACGATATGTATTAGGCTTTTTGTATTTAGGTCCGTATGTATTAGGCCCATATGTATCTTATATATACACTCATATGTACCGAATATTAACAGATGAATACACAGAAGATTATACTAACTTACATGGATTACTACCAATACTCTTCAGGATCCGGCCACAGGCAATTGGAACATGGATACAGGTGCGACATCTCATCTTAATGATTCTGTACATTGTCTTAGTGATATTCTTAATATGTGCATTTACCCGTCTGTTGCAGTTGGTGACGGGCGTTTTATTCCCGTTACTAACTCTGGGCATAGTGTTCTGTCTACACCTTTTCGTCCCCTTCGTTTAAATAATGTCTTAATCACTCCCAATATTGTCAAAAACTTAATTTTCGTTCGTCAATTTGTCCGTGATAATTCTTGTACTGTTGAGTTTGACCCTTTTGGTTTTTCGGTGAAGAACTTCCTAACTCGACGGGTGCTCCTCCGCTGTGATAGCACGGGTGATCTCTATCCTGTTACGAAGCCCTCCACCATAACTCAAGCTTTTCTTACCAGTCAGTATACGTGGCATCAACGACTTGGACATCTAGGAAGTGAAGTGTTACGTCGTCTTGTGTCTAGTGATTCTATTTCTTGTAATAAAGAAGCTTCCCATTCTTTGTCATGCTTGTCGACAGCAAACATGTGAAGCTTCCATTTGTTAGTTCTGTCTAGTTACATTACTTCTGTTTTGATATTGTTCACTCGGTTGTGGACCTCTCAATTCCAGTCTTTACAGTTTCAAGTATTATGTTTTATTTTTGGATCATTATTCTCAGTATGTTTGGGTTTATCCGTTAATCAATAAATCTGATGTTTTGTCTAAATTTCAGTTGTTTCGTAGTTATGTTCGTACTCAGTTTAAGTGTGAGATTAAATCGTTTTAGTGTGATCATGGCGGTGAGTTTGATAATCATGCTTTTCATACCTTATTTTCAACTAATGGCATTCAGTTTAGATTTTCTTGTCCTCGCACCTCTCAACAAAATGGTAAATCTGAATGTATGATACGTACAATTAATAACCTTATTCGTACATTATTATTTCAAGCACATTTACCACCAAATTATTGGACTGGGGCTCTTAATATGGCTATTTATTTATTGAATATATTACCTTCTCATGCCATTAATAATGATACACCTTTTACCCATCTTTTTGGTGCCAACCCCGATTATAGTGTCCTTCGTGTTTTTGGATGCCTTTGTTACCCACATATTGAAACTAATCATAAACTAGGTCCACGTGCCACCCCTTCAATCTTTCTAGGGCGCGCTGCCAACCATTTTGGCTACCGTTGTGTTGACCTTAACACCAATAAGATTATCATTTCCCGTCATGTTACTTTTGATGAAACCGTTTTTCCATTTCAAACACATAAATCCTTGCCTCCTCCCTCCTATGATTTTTTGGAAGATTTTTCTGATCTAATTTCCACCATTATCCGTACCACACCCATTAGTCCAAATTCGGACCCGATACCCACTACACCAACTGAACCACCTACATCACCAACACCAGTTACACCGTCATCACTACCTACACCACTTACCTCGCCTATGCCACCTACACCACATTCTCCACCACCTATTGTCATACCTGCACCTCCAATCACTAACCAACCTACCGTATCTACTCATCCCATGGTCAGACGTTCTCGTGTCGGGACTACTCGTCCTAATCCTAAGTATGTTAGTCATATGTCTACTATTTCTCCTTTACCTCGGTCGTATAAGGATGCTCTTAATGATCCCAATTGGCGCAATGCTATGTATGATGAGTATAATGCACTTATTAAAAATAAAACTTGGACTAATGTACCTCGGCATGAGGGTGCCAATGTTGTTCGTTGTATGTGGTTGTTTCGTCATAAGTATTTGGCTGATGGCACCCTTAGTCGGTATAAGGCACGTCTTGTTGCCAATGGTAGCACACAGTTGAGGTGTTGATGTTGATGAGACATTTAGTCCGGTTGTTAAGCTGGGTACTATTCGTGATTGTGCTTAGTTTAGCCATTTCTCGTCATCGGCCTATTCATCGACTTGATGTCAAGAATGCATTTTTACATGGTGATTTAGCCGAGGATCATTTATATGCATCAGCCTCCCGGATTTCGGGATCCTGTGCATCCTGATTATGTTTGTTTATTGCAGCGATCTCTTTATGGTCATAAGCAGGCCCCTTGAGCATGGTTTCAGCGGTTTGTTGCGTATATTACTAATGTTGGTTTTAGTTCTAGTCGGTGTGACTCCTCCTTGTTCATTTACAAATAGGGTGCTGATATTGCATTCTTGTTGCTTTATGTGGATGATATTGTTCTTACTGCTTCCTCTGATCGTTTGTTACAGCAGATTATATCCTCTTTACATCGAGAGTTCTCTATGAGTGATCTAGGTGCTCTTAATTATTTTTGGGTATTTAGGTTCGCGTGACTCTTACGGGATTTTTGTCACAGCGTAAGTATGCTATGGAGGTTTTAGAGCATGCATATATGGTTGGATGTAACCCTTCTCGGACTCCTGTTGATCCGAGTCCAAGTTGGAGTCTTGGTGGTACTCAGGTTGATGATCCCCGTTATCAGAAGTCTTGCGAGTTCTCTTGATATCTCGCATTTACTAGACACGACATTACATATCTTTGTCGGCAGAGTCATCTTTTATGCATGATCGCGTGAGCCGCACTTCTCTGCTTCTTAAGCGGATTTTGTGGTATGTTCGGGGAGTTTGGACTATGGTTTCGATTGTTTTCATCTACTCTTGACTCTTGATTGCCTATTCGGATGTTGATTAAATTTGGTTGCCCAAATACTCGACGGTCTACTACGGATATTGTGTTTTCTTGGTAACAACTTACTCTCTTGGTCCTCTAGCGTCAACCGAGCTTTTTCGTTCGATGTTGAGGTGAGTATAGTGGTGTTGCTAATGTTGTTCTTGAGACATGTTGGATTGAATTTACCGTGAGCTTCATACTCGTTATCTTGACCACTATTGTGTATTGTGATAACGTGAGTCTTTGTGTACTTGTCCTCTAATCTGTTCGACATCGGTGAACAAAGGACATTGAGATTGATATTCATTTTGTTCGTGATTTGGTTACTCTTGGTCAAGTTCGAGTTCTACATGTTCCTTCTCGGTTTCGGTATCTTGATATTTTACAAAGGGTTGCCATCTATCTTGTTTCTTTGAGTTTCGTGTGACTTGAGTGTTCGGTCTCCTCCGTGGCTGCGGGGAGTGTTAGACGATATGTATTAGGCTTTTGTATTTAGGCCCGTATGTATTAGGCCCATATGTATCTTACATATACACTCATATGTACCGAATATTAACAGATGAATACACAGAAGATTATACTAACTTACAGAATACAATATGCGGAAGAAAGAGGCGGGTGTCCTTAACGAAAAAAATTGTAGTGTAATTTTTGAAAATATTTATCTTTTTTCGTAATTTGACCCTCCTAGGTCTTAATTTATATTGTAGTTTTTTTAAAATTTATCAAAGTATGCTTCGACAAAAATTACTGGCTCCGGTCCTAAATAGGGGTATGAATAACACGACCTTAGGCTGGACGCAATCGTGCTTTTCAAATCGGTTGGGCACCAAAATTTGTCACCTTCGACCGATGTTCACATCGGTTGGCTCGATTGCGGGCATAGGTTGCCACATCGGTCGTGGCTTCATATTTGCGCACATCGAGTGCAAATAAGACCGATGTAAACGTTTAGTATTTGCAAGCTTATTCACTATTAATTTAAAAAATATGACCATTTGTCATTAAAAAAAAAAAAAAAAAACTTTTTTTAAAACCAAATTTACCACTCTATAAATACCAACTTCTCCTCAAACACAATTCACCACTCACCATTTCTCATCTATATTCAATCAACCATTCTAACGAAATACCCACGAAACACAATTTTTAATATGTCGTCATTCGAGCATTTATTCGGTTCTTCTTCGTCTTCCGACCGAGGAAGAAGTTTTAGTGAGTTTGCGGAGTTTGCGGATTTTGCTTGGAAGGCTTACAAAGCATCACGACCAAAACCCGGAGTGTAACACCCCAATTTCGTGATACGCAGTGAATTCAAACGGGTGTTACTTCATGGCACATGATCATAACAATAGAAAACGATACTCTAATGGAGTCGTTTTAAAAGATTTATCATTCGATTTATATAAATATCGAGTTTACAAAATGAGGTCCCAGTTGGTTCCAAGTTTACAAAATACATTAAATGGGTTTTGAATGATAATAAAATTTATAGCCTTCTTGATATCCTTGCTCTTCCGTGCGACTTCCGACATTATGGACACGAAATACATGCTTAAAAGCTGTCAACACAAAGGTTGAGTGAAATTCATAGAGTTTAGGAAATCGAGTTGAACACATAAGGTTTGTGTGGGTTACGTTGTTATACACCCATAATGTTTGTAGTGTGAGTTATAAATTCACACCAATGGTTTGACAACCAAAAGAGTTATTATTGCACTAAGCTCATGATACGAAAAGCGTTAACGGATGATATATAATAGTAACCGTTGCCCTAATAGGTAATTTGCCAATTAACCTATAGATCTTCAAATATAGTGCGTTTGTTTGCCTACCGGTCAACACAAAGCGGGATTAAATCAATCCCAATAGGCCTATCCACAATATTCGCGTTCACTTGCAAGTGATTAATGGTTCATGATAGTAGGGACTTAGGATTTGGCAATAGTGGTACTTAGTGCAAATAATACATTCGAGATAAGCATAAAGTTTGAAAGCAATGTGTTCGATTTAAAATAAAGCATGTATCTCCCCAAGGGTTTGTAAAACAATTAAGTAATAGAAAGTGGGGCTAGGAACTCACGGTGTCGATAAAAGTTTAGAGTAATTATAAAAGTAAATGAAAATAGTTGAGCATGTATCTCCCCAAAGAGTTTGTAAAACAAGTATTAAAAGAGTAGGGCTATGACTCACCTTAGAGTAAATGATATCAAATGTATAATGAGGATGATGGATGTGCCGTGTGAACTTCTCGAGCAACCTAAAATAGAATGTTGCGACTTAGGTTTGGAATAATGTTTAGGAAAACATAAACCATCCTATATATGTCATCATGATGTAGTATTTGTATGTTTGTTTATAGAAATGGTTTTAGTTTGTATATCTCGTACTACCGTTCGGGCCATCATAATTCGAGGTCATGCGATGGCGTTAGGAGCTAGGACACTTTAAATCGTAAATCCGACAACTCGTCGAAACGTTTTCCTCAAATGAACCCTCACATGAAGTTCCCTAGTGTTGTAGTGCTCAATCGTAAAACATGTATTTTGATTACTTGATTATATTATATATTAAGAGTTTATAAATTCAATAAATAAACTAACAAGTTTATAAGTATTTAAATAAGTTTGAGTCTTATAAAGACTTACCTTAATATAGAATCTTGGAGTATTATGGAAAAATAAAATATTAGCAGACTTGACGTAGAATTTGCAATCTTGAAAACCCACGGCTATTAGAAGATTATAACAACGCCTTCTTGAAAGCTCAAAGTATAATAGAAGATTATAACAACGTCTTTTGGAGACTTGAAGTTATTTGAAGATTATAACGACTCTTTCTTGAAAACTTCCAAAACGAAGATCAAACGCTAGTTTTCTTCAAGAACACATGAATGTTCTTACAAGATCTATAAGAAATGCCTTTAGGTTTAGGACTTTAGATGTTAAGAAGGGGTGGTGCAAGAGAAATGAAGTGATTTAGCTTGGTATTTATAGGCTAGAGATTTAGGTTAACTATATATTGGGTTAAAACTAACCATGGTTAAATTACACATGTAAATGATCTAAAGGTAGCATGCTTAGGATTTTGACACCAAGGTGATGACTCTCCTCCCAAATTTCGTTCATGATAAGGTAGGATGACTTATGTGGTTAGTTTTGGTATTATCTTGATTACGGAGTGAGTTTTGGTTCAGTTAAGCGCTAACCGAAGCCATAAAGCGTAAAACCGGTATCGTAAAAATCTGAAACTTATAGGAATGATTAAACTCATCATTATACTCCATTTAAAAATATAAAATAGGTGATAAGTCTCATTGGGTGCAAAATTTGCTTAAAAGTCGGAAATCTGGTCAAAAGCAGCGTAATTCACGGTTTATCGAAAAGAACGAAATTTGGAAACGACCGTGAATTTATTTAGAGTAGACTAAAATTAGTCTAAAAGTGATATGAGATGTCAAACTTTGGTTTTCGTCAAATGCGAGATAACTTAACAGATTATTTGTGAAGTTTAAAAGTTCTGTGATTTAAGCAAAATGTAGAACGTACAAGGTTAATTCCTTTATGGTCAAAGGAGGAGGAAATATGTTTGACTTTTCCAAAAATGTAAAAGTGTCAAAAACATATTAGAAACACGGTCTGAGAATCGTTAAGTCCGGATGTAAGTAGAATTGTTTAAAACGTAAGTTTAGTTTTGTTCTGCTTATTTGGGCTTATTTGGTAATATTAAAAATAATAATTCTTAAAATTCTCAAATTAATCATGAATGATCTAAAATTTATCGATGCGAGGAAAATTGTCGGGTTGATTTTAGTTAAGCGCGTGATGTTTAAGCGGTGGACCGTCTAAAGCGAAACTTTAAAGCGATGTTTACTTAATAACTTTTGCGAAAATGATCTAACGATGGTCGAACTCTCGGTCATTACTAAAATAATTTATCTTACGAGAATGTGGATTAAAAATTTTACGAGATGAATAGTGAATCGAATAGTAAAAGTGAATAGTAAATTCTCGAAAATAAAAAGTAACCTAAAAATGCGGGTGGTTCTGATCTCACTTTATAATGGAATTCGTCCGAATTCGGGATGTGTTACCGATGTTGAATTGTCTAGGAAAATGTGGATGTATCGCGAATTCGAATTTTTGCGTTCTTAAGTGTCTGGTCATAGAATGTCTTATGTACCATGTGGCTTAAGTTGATAATCTAAAGGGTTTTGTTAAAATCTTATAGAGTCCAAAATGCCTAAAGTTTGGCTTTTCGATTCTTAAAATGAATCATATCTTATTGTATCGAGGCTATCAATAAAACCTTAATTTCTAACATGGAGTTTTGGTGATAGTGTGTGGCATGGAGCCTAATTTATGTTTGCATGGTTTCCTTAGTTGTTTCGTGGGTGATCTCTCGAACACCTTAGTCCAACAAATGGTTGACTAACACTTTCATTGATATAGTGCCTCAAATGGAATAGTTTTTGTTGTTGTTAGGGTGCTGTTGTTAATCAAAGGTGTAAGAATATTGTTGATGTGAAATGGTTTGTAATGATGTGATAAGCATCGTTGTAGGTAAAGTCTTGTTAGTGACAAGTGATTATCCAAACTATTTCCAAAGTTGATCATATCTTAGGTGGTTTCGGGATGAAGGTCATATCTTATAGTGTTTATGTCAACTAGTGTTTGAAGGAAACATAGTGCAGTGAAGTTTACGTCTTGAATTTCAATGGGGTTCGAGATAATGATGTGACATGTTGATGATTAGAAGAGTGTAGCGTCGCTTACCATTATTCTTAGGTAGAGATGTCAAGTTTGTTTTAAAATCAAAGGGAATTTTAAAGGAATATGGCGGAATAATATCCTTGAAACCTAATCGGGGCTAGTACTACTAAGAAGTGACGAGAAGATTTGATGACTATCCCAAGATAGTAGTTAGGATTATTTCATAAATGAAATATTTCAAGAATGAAATTAGGTAGTATAAATAAGATGTTAAGATTTTCTTTGAGTGGTAAGACACTATCGTGTCTCTAGATCTTTTAATGAATTACGGTGGTTTATCGAGTTTAAGCGGAAATTAACTTTGAATATAACGTTAGTATAACTATTCTCGGTATTTGAAAAATTTAAGTCGAACATAGTTAGTCGGACCATGTTCCACTATCCCTAAGTTAAATATAGGTGACTAGACTATATTTAGCGAGGTTCGATAAATTTTCCAAATACCTAAATTAGGTATACTTGTGATATGTCCATAGCTTTTGAGAAATTGTCCACTAAGCAAAGGCGATATCAAACCATCCGGTTGCAAGTCACGGCCATAAAGACTTGTAACCTATGTTTTCACATTCCATTGCATAGAAGATAGTATGGGTAGATCGTGTGGGAAGGAAATCTTAAGTAATTCTAAAATAGTCCATACTTGGCTAGAATCACGAACTTTTAACAATGAAGGTTTGAAGAGAATTTTGATGAATGAAGAAAGTTCTTGAACTTGACTTTTGTAGATGATGAGTCAGTTTATCTTTTAGAAATCCCATTTCTTGTATTTCCATTAGGAAATTGATAGGCGTGACGGGTTTCATGTAAAACAATATCATATATTGTTTATAAGATAATTTTAGAGACTATTGTATAACTTACAATATCGAGGAGTAGTTGAGACCATTGTGCAACTCACAATGTTTGAGAAATAGTTGAGACCATTGTGTAACTCACAATGTCTAGGAAATAATAGAGACCATTGTGCAACCCACAATGTCTAAGAAATGATGGAAAGATCATTGTGTAACCCACAATGTCTTGAGAAATGATGAAGAGACCATTGTGTAACTCACAATGTCTTGAGAAATGATGAAGAGATCATTGTGTAACCCACAATGTCTTGAGAAATAAATGAGACCAACATGTAGGACTTACATTGTCGAGAATGTAATAGAGACCACATGGGATTTGTGTCTCACAATGTCTTGAAAAATGAATGAGACCATTGTATCTCACAATGTGCAGGAAGTAGGAAAGACCATTGTAGTCGGTTACAATGTCTTGGAGGAAGTTTCGTAATCCTAAAATGCATGAGTAGATACATGATTGGGAGATTGGGAAAATATGATTGTCTTGTAATGCCTTAGAATAGGCATACGTGAGATATGTTTAGTACATTGTTTATGATTGAAATTATGTCAAGTATATATATCAATATACTAGTATGTTTGTATAGCTTAAAATGCCTAAAAGTCACATAATAAATACGGAGGATGGAAGGCACGGAGAACGGAAGGCTATAAAATGTTTTGTTTGTAAAAGTAGTTATAGTTTAAGTCTCAATTAGACCCGTTTCTCTATAACTATGGCTCGATACCAATCTGTAACACCCCAATTTCGTGATCTGTGATGAATTCAAAGCGGGTGTTACTTCATGGCACTATGATCATAACAATAGAAAGCGTACTCTAATGGAGTCGTTTTAAAAGATTTATCATTCGATTTATATAAATATCGAGTTTACAAAATGAGGTCCCGTTGGTTCCAAGTTTACAAAATACATTAAATGGGTTTTCGAATGATAATAAAATTTATAGCCTTCTTGATATCCTTGCTCTTCCGTGCGACTTCCGACATTATGGACACGAAATACATGCTTAAAGCTGTCAACACAAAGGTTGAGTGAAATTCATAGAGTTTAGGAAATCGAGTTGAACACATAAGGTTTGTGTGGGTTACGTTGTTATACACCCATAATGTTTGTAGTGTGAGTTATAAATTCACACCAATGGTTTGACAACCAAAGAGTTATTATTGCACTAAGCTCATGATACAAAGCGTTAACGGATGATATATAATAGTAACGTTGCCTAATAGGTAATTTGCCAATTAACCTATAGATCTTCAAATATAGTGCGTTTGTTTGCCTACCGGTCAACACAAAGCGGGATTAAATCAATCCCAATAGGCCTATCCACAATATTCGCGTTCACTTGCAAGTGATTAATGGTTCATGATAGTAGGGACTTAGGATTTGGCAATAGTGGTACTTAGTGCAAATAATACATTCGAGATAAGCATAAAGTTTGAAAGCAATGTGTTCGATTTAAAATAAAGCATGTATCTCCCCAAGGGTTTGTAAAACAATTAAGTAATAGAAAGTGGGGCTAGGAACTCACGTGTCGGTAAAAGTTTAGAGTAATTATAAAAGTAAATGAAAATAGTTGAGCATGTATCTCCCCAAAGAGTTTGTAAAACAAGTATTAAAAGAGTAGGGCTATGACTCACCTTAGAGTAAATGATATCAAATGTATAATGAGGATGATGGATGTGCCGTGTGAACTTCTACGAGCAACCTAAAATAGAATGTTGCGACTTAGGTTTGGAATAATGTTTAGGAAAACATAAACCATCCTATATATGTCATCATGATGTAGTATTTGTATGTTTGTTTATAGAAATGGTTTTAGTTTGTATATCTCGTACTACCGTTCGGGCCATCATAATTCGGAGGTCATGCGATGGCGTTCGAGGAGCTAGGACACTTTAAATCGTAAATCCAACAACTCGTCGAAACGTTTTCCTCAAATGAACCCCTCACATGAAGTTCCCTAGTGTTGTAGTGCTCAATCGTAAAACATGTATTTTGATTACTTGATTATATTATATATTAAGAGTTTATAAATTCAATAAATAAACTAACAAGTTTATAAGTATTTAAATAAGTTTGAGTCTTATAAAGACTTACCTTAATATAGAATCTTGGAGTATTATGGAAAAATAAAATATTAGCAGACTTGACGTAGAATTTGCAATCTTGAAAACCCACGGCTATTAGAAGATTATAACAACGCATTCTTGAAAGCTCAAAGTATAATAGAAGATTATAACAACGTCTTTTGGAGACTTGAAGTTATTTGAAGATTATAACGACTCTTTCTTGAAAACTTCCAAGAACGAAGATCAAACGCTAGTTTTCTTCAAGAACACATGAATGTTCTTACAAGATCTATAAGAAATGCCTTTAGGTTTAGGACTTTAGATGTTAAGAAGGGGTGGTGCAAGAGAAATGAAGTGATTTAGCTTGGTATTTATAGGCTAGAGATTTAGGTTAACTATATATTGGGTTAAAACTAACCATGGTTAAATTACACATGTAAATGATCTAAAGGTAGCATGCTTAGGATTTTGACACCAAGGTGATGACTCTCCTCCCAAATTTCGTTCATGATAAGGTAGGATGACTTATGTGGTTAGTTTTGGTATTATCTTGATTACGGAGTGAGTTTTGGTTCAGTTAAGCGCTAACCGAAGCCATAAAGCGTAAAACCGGTATCGTAAAAATCTGAAACTTATAGGAATGATTAAACTCATCATTATACTCCATTTAAAAATATAAAATAGGTGATAAGTCTCATTGGGTGCAAAAGCAGCGCTTAAAGTCTGGAAATCTGGTCAAAAAGCGTAATTCGCGGTTTATCGAGAAAAAACGAAATTTCGAGGAAGCGACCGTGAATTTATTTAGAGTAGACTAAAATTAGTCTAAAAGTGATATGAGATGTCAAACTTTGGTTTTAAGTCAAATGCGAGATAACTTATGATTATTTGTGAAGTTTAAAAGTTCTGCGATTTAAGCAAAATGTAGAACGTACAAGGTTAATTCCTTTATGGTCAAAGGAGGAGGAAATATGTTTGACTTTTCCAAAAATGTAAAGTGTCAAAACATATTAGAAACACGGTCTGAGAATCGTTAAGCACGGATGTAAGTAGAATTGTTTAAAGCGTAAGTTTAGTTTTGTTCATATTGGGCTTATTTGGTAATATTAAAATAATAATTCTTAAAATTCTCAAATTAATCATGAATGATCTAAAATTTATCGATGCGAGGAAAATTGTCGAGTTGATTTTCGTTATGCGCGTGATGTTTAAGCGGTGGACCGTCTAAAGCGAAACTTTAAAGCGATGTTTACTTAATAACTTTTGCGAAAATGATCTAACGATGGTCGAACTCTCAGGTCATTACTAAAATAATTTATCTTACGAGAATGTGGATTAAAAATTTTACGAGATGAATAGTGAATCTGAATAGTAAAAGTGAATAGTAAATTCTCGAAAATAAAAAGTAACCTAAAAATGCGGGTGGTTACATCAAGTGTCTTCTTGCCATTAAATCGATTGGGATCTGGCGTTCTGATTCTCTTGACGAGAGTCTGGCACTTGGTGCATCCACAGCCCGTGAATGTCTTCGTAAGTTTTGCGAGGTTATCATGGAGTTATATGGTCGTGAGTATTTGCGAAGGCCCACGTATTCTGACCTTGAAAGAATATATGCTCATCACGAGCATAAGCATGGCTTTCCTGGGATGATGGGAAGCATTGATTGTACAAGTTGGGAGTGGGAGAATTGCAGAATAGTGAGAGAGCTCGACATTGTAGGGGTGATCACGGGCCGCATCCATTCATTTTGTTGGGCGGTCGCCTCAAGATTTATGGATTTGGCATGCGTTCTTGGTGTCTCCGGAATGAATAACGGCGTAAGCGTTTCGTCGTTCACTGTTTTCAATGATATCAAACCGGGAGAGCACGGACCCTGAATTTGAGGCTAACGATGTGGCTTATAAGGGAATATTATCTTCGATGGGATATATCCACAATGGTCCGTTCTTATGAAGTCTATTTCAAATCCTCCCACGGGTGATCGTAAAGATGTTTGTACAAGAGGAGGCCGCGGCGGCGAGGAAAGATGTGGAGCAGGGCTTTTGGTGTGTTGAAGAAAAAGTGAAAAATCTTAAAGTTCCTCGCTCGAGGGTTTTTAGAAATGATATCAAGATATTATGTATACATGTATCATATTACATAATATGATCATCCACACATGGCAATGAGGCGATATGTCTACATGGTTTGAAGATGAGGACACCAAGATCATGATCCCTTAAGAACGCATGCAGAATCAATGGTGGTTCTCGGAGCTAATGGACTCATCAACTCATCAAAACTTAAAATCGATTTGGTCGAACACATTTGGAGAAATCGTCGACGTCATGTCGAGCGATGAATCAAGTCGATAGTGACGATGAAGAGTTTTGTAATGTTTTAACGTTATTTGAATTTCGTATTGTAATGTTTTTTAAATTAAAGAGTGTAATGTTTTTTTAATTTAAGTAATGTAATGTTTTTTAATTTAAATAATGTAATGTTTTTTTAATTTGAATGAAATTTAAATTTAATGTTAAAAATGTTTGAATTAAAAAAAAAAAAAAAAAAATCATGGAGTCGTTATTTGAGGCGTCAGGGTTGTCAGGGTCATTTGAGAGAGAAAGGCGGCGTGGCGTGGGTTGGCGGGTTGTCACGTCACGGCGAGACTATTTTATCAATAACCATTTCTAAATTATACATGACATGACATATTACATATGTAAAAGTGTAAGTGGCCCATTAAAAATTGAAGTGACGCATAGGAAAAAAAAATACTAATGAAAATGATTTATAAAATGATCGTTGATACAAAATTATCTCAAGCTACAACTCAAAAGCATGTAACAAAGATTTAAACAATGCATTTGCTAAGCAAAAATGTATTGACTTGCTTAATAAAAATGAATAACGAATCTATTTAAGCTATTAAAGTAAATTTGTTAATTTAAGAGTGCTTAACCACAACCCAAAGGGTTGTTGTTAACAAAACCCTTAAAGTAAATGGGTTATAAAAGCTAAATTACACACGCATAATAAACACAATCGTACTTGAACTATTACAACTAAACGGCCGCTAAATCACTGCCAAATCAAATCAGAACCATCCATAATTTACTTAATTGTCGTCATAAAAGTTTTATTACAATAAATATAAAAAGGCGCGTATGTAATTTTTGCTCCAACAAAGATAATGGGGGATTGGCCCTGTCATTTCTCATGCCCACGAATACAAAGACACCTCTTCAAGAGCAATCTGATCAAACTGTGTACAAAAAATACCACGTAAGTTAGCAACACATTTTTCATAACTTGACCATAGTTAAATTACTTTTGGTGCTCAGATAAAGTTTGACTATCAAACAAGTAACTTTCAATAGAGTAATTTGAACAGGTGTACCTAAAAAAAAATTATACAAACGAAGGAACACAATTTTATTTTGACCAAATGCATTTAAAAAAATTTGAGACTTTTTTTTTACAAAAATTAACATTGCGTCGCAAATTTTTATGAGTGCCCCGGAACTCTCAGGACCCACCTGATTTCGTCCCTGCACGATATATTGGTGTTCCATTACAAATGGCTGAAATGAGTATTACAAACAAGTTTATGTAATTTTTCCAATGTACCAAGAATAACAAGTTTATCTATCACTCGAATAACTCCGGGTCCGGCCCAACCAGAGGAGCATTCATGATGGTTATCTAAATCATACTCAGAGTTATTGTATTGTTTCCATTAAGGTAGGAATAAATGTGTGAAAATTATTTGGCGTGTTTGGTCATGACACTTGAGCACGTCCCTATGCACTCAAACACAAACCCCACCAGCCCACCAATAAACAACCATAAAATTTAGTATGCATGTGCATTTGCGGCTCATGCCTACAATCAAATGCTTTTATACTTACATTACTCTAGCAGTCACATCACTTTATTTTTCATATCTATTAATGTTCGTGAACGTCCGATTATGCATTCGGTAACGTTTGTTTATGTTCATTTATTTATTTATGTTCGTATATCATATCTATTAATAGTATAATTTTAAAATTGGTTTGTTTAAACAAAACAATAACTTATAAAACAATATATTGTGCATAATTTAATAAAGTTTATGTTTGTTTGTCTATGTTCATTTATGTTCGATCGTTTATGTTCATTTAGTGTCTTAATGAACAAACGCTTCTAAACGTGAACAATTCTTTCTTAATAAACAAATATGAACAAAAAACATGTCCGTTTAAGCGTTAGGTGTTCGTTTATTTGTCGGTTAAAATAAAGCGAACAAACGTGAATATTGCTCGATTCGTGTTTGTCAGGTTCGTTTCTGACCTGAAACTTGACCATGGTATGCTTATTCATCGTTCTCTAGGTTCTATCATTCAAGATTTTACTGATGTATCATGGAAAGGTATCCTGATGCTTCTCTTGAAGCTTTCTCATATGCTAATTGGGCTGGAGATTCGGATGATCGGCGTTCCACGAGAGGATTTGCTATCTACCTTGGTTTAAACCGTTCTTCTACGCACAGTTTCACATTCCTCTACGGATGCCGAATACAAAGCACTTGCTGACACCATACGCGCACAAAGCATGTTGAAATAGAATTTCACTTTGTACGGAGAGGTTGGTCAGGAGGATCTTCGAGTTCAACACATATCTACACATGATCAAATTACAAATATCTTTACAAAGCTATCGACAACTCCTCGATTTATCTTTCTAAGATCCAAGCTACAAGTCCTTCCCCTCCCTGAGCTTGCGGGGGCATACTAGACGGGATGACTCCAATTATATATTCCCTAAGTTGTGTAACTAGTATATATAGATATGCATCATTAGGTATCTTTTACATATATACAATTCCAATCAAATACAACGCATTATTCCTTTGAGGTTTTATAGTTTTGAACAAGATTTGGATTAAGTTGGTTGTGCTACAGCGGTGATACTGATAGTATTATGCCTACTAATGTTAATACTAATGAAGGGACTCCTCACGAGTCTAGTCCTTGATAGGCTGGCGACGAGAGGGGTCTCAGCAGGCAGTAGTATCTGTGACTCCGTTGTGGTTGGTGATCTAAGGAAGGAACCACGGTGGTTTACAGTGTGCAACAAAGTGGGTCAACCTTCTTTTCGATTCTTCTTCCATTAAAGGACTAATCCATTCTCCAAAGTGGGAGAAATAGTTGTTCGGCGGTGGCGATGACCAAGTACTCCAGAGGATAACCCGATGGCGAATTTTCTTGCCTCACGGAGGTGGTGGATATGAACATGAAGATGAAGAGGATTATGATGATTATCTGGTAAGTCTACGATCTCCGCATGTATTTAATGACTTTAAGCTCAAAGGCGTGGTAAAAGTAGTTTTGGTGTTCGTTTATTTAGTGGTAGTTTATCTCATTTGAGTTGTGGTTTATTGTTTTATTTTGAAAATTGGAAGTGCGTTATGTAAGTCTACATATATAATGAAATTTGAGATATGAGATATCATTTCATATCGCTGTCTTAAATGTTTTGGAGTAATAATATTTTAAGGTCGTCTTGACCTTTTACCCAAAAAACAAGATTTGGATTAGCACCAGACCATAGATCGTTTCGGTATTTTGTTATTTTGAATTTTCTGAACTGAGTTCGGCTTTGTATTTGGTTTCAGTTTATACCTCGTGCATTTTTCTTACTTTGAACTTTTCGAATTCAACAAACCTTTTACACTATCCATGGTTCTCAAAAAGTCTATACGTGCATGCCTTGTTTCAAGTTGTCCGCCCCTGGTTTTGAACAAGTATCTTTCGACCCTATGAACAACATTTTTTAATCAGGTTAATTAGTAGTCAAGTGGCTTAAAAATTGGCTTAATATACTACTATGCAAAGGTCAAAAGCGATTACCTAACTTGTAAAGCAAAGTCATCTAGATCAAACATGGCTTGAATTACGTTACATGATGACAACAGCTAGTACAATAAGAGATTATTTTGCACTATGTTGTTATTCAAGCTTTAACGTTAAAACGTAGCTTGGCTTTAAATTTTTGGAAAATACCATTAAACATTCGTTATTACTTTTTCATCGAACAAACTTTTAAATGAACCGACGAATGTTATCACAATATTATTAAAAGAAATTTGGACACTTGTATAAAACCTTTGAAAAGTTATACGTGGCTTCCACACAGACAACTATATTGCTAGAAAATGAAATACTAGATAGGCACATATACCATATATTTTTTACACAAAAGTATGCACTCGCACCTGAAATCAAACTTTTAAATATACAAGTTGATTGGTAAAAAAATAAATAAATATACAAGTTGACTTTATTTCATAGATTATAGATGAAATAGATTTGACATCTGAATTAGTCTTAAGAGTATTCAACGGTGGGTAGAGTTAGGCACGGTTACAAGAGTCAAAAACTATTTTTCCAAGCTTAGTTTCTTCATAATGATATTTACCAGGAAGAAAAAAGAAAAATGGAAAAATGAAACAGCTTTTACTAGGTTTGCAAGTTAATATACATTTACATAAGATGAGTGAATAATTTTTTTAGCGGCATTTATGAAGCTTCACTGAGTATAGTAGGTGAAACATTAATTAGCAACTCGTTGTTGACTTGTTAGATAAATATTGCTTAGATAGGTTTTTAAAATTAGCTTATTGGTTTCTTGCTCGTGTCCAGACAAGATCATATCGTCATCAAAGCTAATAGAACCAATTCGCTCAGCTTGTCTCAAGCTTATTGTCGCTCAAGACCCATGTTTCTTGACAAAATGATAAATTACTCACGAGGACCCGAAAACATAATATATCTATTTTGTAGAGGCTACTGTCCAATGGGAGCACTCTCCATATGTAATTATTGATTGGCATATGGTATCTTTTGTTTATTTATTGTTGTACAAATATATTATTGATCCAATTATTATTTATAATTCATATGCCACACCCACTACAATCCTCCAATTCATGAAGAGATAATATAAAGATAGACCCACCTAGCTATAACCCCACAACATTTTTCTTAGCTACTAGCCTACTAGTGGTCCTTTTATGGCCATCAACCTTTCATGTTACATTTTTGCCCTTATTAATAGGGGCATTTACATATATTCTCACATACATATTCATATTTACATATTTTTTTAAACAGTATTTTAATAAACTTATACATCATACGTAAAAAAACACATTTAAAAAAATATGTAAATATAAGTGTGTATATGGGGATATATGAAAATCCCTCTTATTAATAAAACCATAAAGTATAGTATTCTCGTAAAAAGATGTTAAGAGTAAAAAATAAGATAAGAAGAATAAAAATAAAATATATAATAACACATTTTAAATGAGGTTAAGAACTTTAAATAGAGATGCATCAAATTTTATAAAAGCAGTTAAAATATGTGGTTATAAACTCTTTCCAGTCTTCTCATTTTATTTTATTTTCTTAATCATAACTCTGGTATTGTATCATCTAGGTTTGATGCTTATAGATAAGTTAAACATCTAAGCTACGAAGGAATGTTTCTCTAATTTCATTAGATTATGTGTTGGCCCAAGAATATCAAGATTCTAACACGACTTAAGAGATCTTGGTTGAGAGAAATGATCAAAATACATGTTATGAATATAGTGAAAGAAAGTAGAGAGAGAAGGAAACTAGTTACTTTATTAGAAATAAGGATGATACAATGAACTAGCTCACCCTCCTAGGAGAGTCTATGATGGTATTTATAGGCCTTACATGAGTTATCTTTTACAACTTGACAATATAAGTCCTTTTATGCGCATACATGATAGCTAATACAATACACGTAATTGTTGTTAGCTCAAAAGCTATCAATCTCCCTCCTAGTGATGACATACGTGAATTGCTTACAATGTTTCATACAAGTAAAATATACATTAAATGCAGCAACTTCGAGGATGACATGACAACTCTTTATCTTCTTGAGTCCTCAGCTTGTTTCTTCTTCTTATTCTTCTTCATTGCTTGTAGACGAAACACCATAAAGATTTCTAATTGGGTTATTACTCCCTCTTAATTAGTGTGCCTGTTTCTTTTGCTCCCTCCCAAACTGACGACCCATCTTCAACAGATTAGAATATTGTTGTGTACATATCTTCTAATGTTAAGTGCGAAAAATGTAGAAAATACCATATCTTTAACTTTGATGTAGCAGCTAAAACTAGTGTAGTTACTGTAATACACACTTATCAAAATTTCTCTCACTTCTTCAATGAGATAAATGTTCAAGCACGTATCTTGATAAATACAACCAGCCAACCAAGTTGATTCCAAGATAAATAAATACTCATTGAAATGATGGTTGCACGTTCAACAGAGACAATATCAACATCATCATCTCACATAGAGTGTTGTTTCCTAGTTACCAAACATACGGAAGTTGAAACAATAATACACAACGCGAGTCTATCCAACCAATGTTCATCGACCTGATAAATCCCTCAACAAGTACACTATTTCTTCCCCATATAATACGAAGTTCAAAACGATAACATCAAAGTGACAAACTGCGGATAATTTCTTCGGTATGACACTTGTCTCTCCGGTATAAATGATTAAGCTCAATCCACAAACTTGTATATACCCAATGATGTACACATTTCTACCCCCGATGGTTTCAATCTTTTGGAATCAGTATAACACTGTGTGCATGTAACACTAGATCAACTGGAAGCAACATGAAAGCCCGTGAATGCATAAGCACTCTCTCTTGAGTAGATATTGATAAATACCTTCTTTACTATTCCTTCAATCAATCTCAACCAAAAATCCATTTATCAATCCATACGGATAACTGTAGTGACCACATCTAGAGAAATAACCTTGTACCACGATCTCTTGATGAAGTATAATTACACAAATCCTTCAAACTTATACTTGTGCTAAACTCATGACTCATAATGGTGTATATCATATACCACAACATCAAACATATAAGAGAATCCAACCTCTCAACCTATCCTCACCAAGTGAGACACTAAGCAGTACAATAAAACTCCTTAAAGTGATAGCTATCTTGTGGGTATAGGAAGAATCACATAACTAACCAGATAGCTAAGTCTTTATCACGAACAATACACGCCCAAACAAGTCATCTTCGTGTAGTAGAAATAAAGAAACAAAGATACAAAAGTGCACAAATTTGCGAAATACAAGTTCATTTAAAATCATGTAGTATAGAATACAAACCCCGTAGGCACATTAACTTTTAAATTCCAACTCTAGCCGTGTTATACAAAAACAAAATTTGATAACGGATTGAAGCATGAGATTTATTTGTGATAGTGGTTGTTTATTTGTGATGGATTTCAGGCTAAGATTTTTAGGTAAACATGGTTAAGTATTGGAAGCGTTCTTTGATTTGCTTAAACAACCTTAAATAATAAGGTTGAATCGGTGGATATTTGTGTTGGTGAATCTCATTAATTATTAGGGTTTTAACTATTTTGGAAAACTAGGGCTTGAAATGAAACTCGGTAAAAGTGCCCTAGTAACTCGGTAAATGAGGATTTAGTTGGATTCCAGACATGATAAACCATATCTCGGTAAATGTGACAACCATCTAACTCGGTAAATACAAACCCTCACTCATTAATTCAAAAACCCCAACTTGGTAAACAAATTAGGTGAACCAACTAGATAATTCTAGTCCTTAACTCGGTAAACCAACTAGGTATTTCTAGTGCTTAACTCGGTAAACCAACTAGTTAAACTAACTCGTGAACTGAACTAGGTAGTCAAACTTGCTAATTAAGGGTTTTGACTTGTACGAATAAACTAGTTTGTTAGATGAGGAACTCGTGAATTTCAGAATTAACTAGTTACGTATTAACGTGAGGAAACACACAAAAAACGACCATAAATCACTTGTTTTTGAAAGATTTGACCTTCCAACCTTCAAATTCTTTTATCTAACACATTTCTAAACAATATTTGTCCACTAAAACGTATCAAGAACGGATTAAAAGTTCATAAAATCCTTAAAACCATGAAAACACCCTACGTGTACTTTTTTGCCCAAAAAACTCGAAAAAATGTTCAAACTTCATATTTAAAATGTGCAATCTTTGTAAATGAACCTTAAAAAGGTGCGGTAACAACAGTTTTTGAATCTTTACATGTAAACCACAATGAAAAATTTCCACAAAGACGATCTCGTTAAATGGAAATTTGCGTTTTTGACATATAACACCTATTTTGATCACTTTTTCTTAAAAACACATCACAAACTCGTGTTAGACTCTGATATCACATGTTGGTCCAACAATATCAAGATTCTAACACAAATTAGGAGGTCTTAGTTGAGAGAAATGATCAAAATACATGTTGGAAATGTAGTGACAGAAAGTGGAGAGAGAAGGAAACTAGTTAGTCAATTAGAAACAAGGATGATACAATGAACTAGCTCACCCTCCTAGGAGAGTCTAGGAGGGTATTTATAGCCCTTATATGCATAATATTTTAGGTTAAAGGGTTTCCCGATAAATGTATTACTCCAAAAAATGTTTAAGTACAACAAATATGGGTGAAATCTCATATAACAGCCCGTTACATAAGCAATAAAGCTAACATAACAAGCAAACTACTTCTAAAGACGAAATAACTACTAAAACTATGTTACATTTGACTCACAAATCAAACATAAAAACTACTTCTTATTTCGACCGCGAATTCTGATATCCCAAGCGTCACAGAAAGCTTGTTGATCTTTAGGTAGACCATGTGCATCGTACTCATCATCATACGGATCATAATCATCATCCAATGTTTCCTTTTCCGTTCGTACAAACTCTTGGTCCCATATCCACTTCCATTATCCGAGGCCATGAATTTTCAGGTTTCATCATCAACATCTTCCACATCACCCTTACCATCTTCCACAACATTCACATTCTTATCATGCGAACTCGAAGATACAAGAATACCTTCTTTAGGAACAATAGGCTCCTTATTAGGCATAATGCCCTCATCCATTGGTTGTGTAGCAGTAGGTGATGTATTCAAGTTAGAACTAGGCTCCTCATTAGCCACTTTACCTTTGCTCACTTCACTCAGAACCTCGAACGCATTTGTAGTTTTCACTACATTATCATTCTTTTTTGGTTGTCTAGATGTATATGCCTCCATAGTATCATCCTTCAATGTAGAAGTCTTATTAATTTTCGGTTTCACTACAGACGAAATATTCCACTTTTTTAGTCATAGGAACACCATTAAACTTCTTAGGTTTAGATCCTATTTGTTTAATTTCAGTGAACCCGTCGTTTTGATCCCTATTTGATGCTACCTTGGGCTGAGCATTAGCATTCATCGAACATCGATTATTAATGTGACCAAAGATCTGACATATATCAAATCTTTGAGGAATCCATTCGTACTTAACACCAATTGTCATTTTCGTGTAACCAGTGTCATCAAGCAACAAGACCGCAACCACCAAACGTTCTTCAAATTCATCTCTAGCATTTAATTCAATGAGACCCGAGTATAGTTGTTCCTGCCCCCACGATTCCTCAAACATTGTATTAGTATACGAGTCAAAAGAATGGGAGTACCCAATTTTGATGCAATCATACTTAACCCATCACCCGTGTATGCATGCATAGGAAGATCATATAACTTTACCCACATGGCATCTTTCTCAAATCCTATTTAGCTAAACAAACACTTGTCGACTAGGTTTTGAGAATACTAGGTATCGTACGAATCATACAAGGTCCATTAAGAAGTACAACCTCCATATTCTCTTTCAAAGAGAATTTAAAAAAGAAAACCCTTGCAAGTTCATCATTATTCATTGAAGGCCATATTTAGTCCACATAGTACGAGCAAACTGTTGCACTACAGGAAACACCAACCTCTTGCCAATAAAATAACCATACAATGTATTAGCACAACGATTGTTTACCTCCTCGACTGATGATTTTGGAATGATCAAATCAACGTCTTTGATCATCCCACTTGTGTCAATAAGTAGAAACTTTGCTTTTCTTGTAGAGGTTTCAACATTTGAAACAATAGCATATGAAGCATTATTAGGATGTGGAGTGGAATCAACGATATTAGCAAACGTAGATGCACTACTATTAGACGGCCCACTCCATCCAATATCCAAAGTTGGAACCTCATAATGACCATGAACATTTGCACTCTTCAAGGCCTCTTCAAAGTTGTCACAAGCCCTTCGAGTGACCTAATCAATGTTAACATCATGCACAGATTGAATGTGGTATCCACTTCTTCATTGGTAGTCACATTGGTATCCTGAGTAGGCTAAGGATACACACACACTCAGTATTACAAACATCTATAGTTACATCATTCATAGGTATAAACGGGACCCCATTATCATCCACTAACACACCATCAAGTAACTTGCATTCCATGTCATGAATTTTTCAGCAAGAACACTCACAGGAACACCATCAAGTCTTGACTCACATGTTTAATCACCATTTTGGCCATAAGTCGCATTAGTCATAGAAACAATACCACCTAACAGTTCCTTAGTACCTACCAAACCTGAGTTAACAACCTCAACATGACCAACACCTTCATTATCAGTGCCATCATGTTCCATACCATCGTTAACACCAAGATCAACCAGGCCAGTTTCCTTTTTATTTTTCTTTATCCTCCTTCCCATGAATCCAAAAAACCACTCTTCATCATCAAACCATACATCAACAACCCTTAACAGAAACAAAAAAAAAAGAAGCAAAAACCGTTTAACTTTAGTTACGCAGAAACCCTAGTAACCTAGGGCTTGGAACAAAAACAGAATAGACCTTAATCTCGAACATTGAATAGAATGTAAACAACCCTAGCGATCACAAAAGTAAACCCTAACAATCTCTAACCCTAACAGCACCAAAACCAAATCAAGAATGAACACAATAACATAGTGAAGCCACTAGAACGTGATTGCGCAATCTAATATTAAATCATAATGTAGTAGGTTTGAGAAACAAACGGGAAAATAAATGATTTAGGGTTTTTTGGGTATCGGATATTGCCAAAGTTGCCACAGGTTGGAAGGATATTATTTGACCTCAGCAAGAAGAACTTCAAAACGGATACGAAGATTAACTTTATATAGAGAAACTTGGCTCTCGTTAGAAATATTTAAGATCAACCCCTCAAACACATACATGAGCTATCTTTTACAACTTGAAAATATAATTCCGTGCGTTATACTTATACATGATAGCTAATAGAATTCACGTAAATGTCGTCAGCTCAAAAGCTAACATTATGCACTAACTAAGAACGCTTTGTGGTCATTATTATTAAATATGGAGCGTGTCCTTATTTAACTTTGTTTTATTTGCTCGGTTTGCCTTTTACTTTATAACAAAATGGGTTTTTAACTAAGTGATTATAGTTTACTTGTTAGTTTTGTTTGTTCGTTCTCTCTAGTTAGTGATGAATTGAAATGGCTTACAAACATTCCATGTCAAAATGCCAAGTATGGTTGAGCTAGAATAGATTTAGATGATGGATCTTTGTTTGTCACCCTTCCGACCACTTTTCGTTTTGTACGTTTCAAGATATTAGCATTCCATTTACATTCTATAAATAAAACACGGACATAATTACTTTCGATGATCATCCGTCCAACTTACACACTAATTCAAGTTTAGTAGGATAACATATATGTTCATTCCGATAATCACATCAAGTATAGATTAAAACACATACATTTTAAACACTTGTATCTCCCGCTAAGATTAATAGTAATGATAAGGTTCTTCATCACCCTCTCTTCACGTATGCGTCACATTATCTCTTTTTCCTCTTAACGTAGCACCATATATCTTTAACCTCGTAACAATTACTCGCCCTTCGCCAATTTACTTGTATCTTACAAAAAACACAGAAAAATATATATCTTGAAAGGATTATGTGCAAAGGCAAAATAAATCTTTCATCGCTGGTCTTCACAGAAATGCTGAAGGGTCACAACAGTGCACACAAAACGGAACAAGCAAGTGGAAATAAGAAAGGAGTCACAAAATGAAATGAGAGTAGTGAGGAAATGAAAATACGACATTATTTTCATTTAGGGATTAAACGGTAATTACTCGAAGTGTAATATTATCCAGGATAAATGTTAAGGGGTAATAAACGACAAAAACCCAAACCCCTAATGGTTTATGTTCGGTCGACCAAACCTATCAAATGAGAGGGTTACTTTGACTTTTTGTCAAACTATAATACTTGTTGTAGAAGTATTGGAGCTCTAGAATATTCCCTTATGCCATATAAATAGGGAATTCTAGGGATCCTCATAACACACAACTAAACCCTAAAATCCACTCCTCTTCTCCTCTCCCATTCATACGATCGATCAAGGAGGGTTTTACCCTTGATTGATCCCTAAGTCGACTTATACTAGTCAACTAGTTTACCTCGGTTTCGTGCTCGCCTAATTTGCGAAGGTTTGAAGCCCTTGTTCTACCCGTGCAAGACTTGTGGATACCTAACGCGATCCAAGATTCAGTTTTCCTCCTGAAAACGCTAAGTCGATTGATCCAAGAGAAAAAGAAGGTGAACCCGCGCACATGATTGTTTAGAAGCTTACACATCTGCAGGAAACAAGTATTCTATAAATACCTTTATATGTGTTTAGGATTAGGTTATATCAATGTTTAGGAAAGATCGATCGACTTAGAGTTTCTGCGTGTTTACTTCCGCTGCTACATGATTTTGTTTTATCGACCATGCGAGTAACCACCAGAATCCTACATATCTCGAGATCAACCTCTTCACGAGTGGTTATATATGAAGATGAAGATGGTGTAACAATGCACCAGGCACACGCGTGTTTGTCACCGCCTTGTGTGATGGTGTAACACACGCATTTCCCTTGTCATTTGTTTATCTTATTTTGTTGGTGTGTATATGGATTCTACTTGCAAGAGATATGAAAACAAATAAAACGAAAACTTGGTTTATGTCCAAAATACTATAGGGATATAACAATAATTCTCTTCTGCTGGATTCTTAAATGTGGAAGCAAATGCATCCCCTCATTGATTTATAATTATAAACCACCAAATAATGGCCCCCTTTAAAGCTTATTGTAATGTTGCTGATGTGTTATTCTTAATTTAAAAAGTTAAAATATTCTAATTTGCAACATAAAAACATAAAAAATGATATAACATAACCTAAAAAAAAAAACAAACCAATTTACCCTATTATATGATTTTCACACATTTAAACTATGCATGCATACATAAACGCGGGATCTAATAGCGTTTGTTGCAGACTTGATAATTTTAGTGTCATTATCTATTTTTAGTAACTGTGATTTATTATAAACCAATATGGGTGCACGTTTGTTTGAGCTAACGTGTTTCCGACCACAATATAAACACATGTGTCAATCTATGTTTTCTATTTTTTGTCTTTTAATACTTTTGAGTTGTCAAATTTTATGTTTTATGTCACGAACTTTATGTTTCGTAATTTTATAATAAAAAACTATAAAAATAAAAATTAAGTAAAAATAAAAGGGTGCTGGAATCCATTTCGGTAGGTATGCATATCCATTCGATTCCCTTCTAATAAAAGCTTACGGCTAATATTTTCGGACACAAGATAATCATTTTCAAAATGCAATGCCAAACAAAGGGAAACTCAACTTAACCAACTAGACTCAAAGGTAAATAAAGTACTCCGTACATAAGTGAACGAATGAATGGACTTGAATAAATCAAAGTTTTGTGAATGCAATGACATGCAGCCGCTTTTATCCCTAACCCAACCAACACTTCACTTCCAATATATATTTGGTTTACTTTTCTCTCTCACACACACTTATATAAAGGATTATATTAGCTACAATTAATTGTAGCTAATTGGTTACAATTTTGCATTAAAAATGTGGGCCTTTGATTATTTTTATGGGTCACGATTTTTTCGTGGGTTAGAATCATTCTTTAGTGTATTTTAATGAAGGATTGTGGCCCATTAATTACAAAAATTGTAGTCAAGGTATCCCCTTATATAAAAGGGAAGTGATTTGTACACTCCCACAATTGATTGGTACACTCAAATTACGAGTGTTTTGACATTTATACCCTCATATCATTTTTACTTATTTTCACCCTGTAAGGATATAAATGTCAAAACACTCCTAATTTAAGTGTATCAATCAATTTGAGAGAGTGTACAAATCACTTACCATACATTATAGCTTTATTTTAACTTGCATTGGGTCACAAATAGCATACAATAAGGACCCATTCATGGATTCCTTCCTACTTGCAGCACAACTTCCATAACACCCTCTCTTTTTTCTAAACTTTATACAACAAATTTTATTCTTATTTTATGCTGCAAAAGTTTATAAATTTAGTGGACTTCATGTTGGTATAATGTGGTGAAGAGTTCTTGTTCTTGTTCTTGAAGAACATCACTAGGACACTAAGCCATCATCATGGATTCTTTCTCTTTTGAAGGTAAATTACTCAATTCATTTTGGTTACATAATCTAATCTTTTCCTTGATGGGGTTTTCTATCTTTTAATCTAGTTTTCAGGGCTTGGATTAGTTTCTAATATATTGGGTGCTATTGTAATAAAGATTTGATGTTTACTTATATTTGCCTTGCAAAGTTTATAAAAGTGGTGGATGATATGTTGGTAAATGCGTGATGGTTTAATCACTTTCATGCTCATTTTTTTGACTTTTCTCAACTGCACAATTACACTGGTTGAAAGTCTTTCTAGAAGCAATCTCTCTATTTTCGGGTTTATCCAGATGGTAGGGTAGGATCTGTCTATATTTCACCTCCTCCTTACGCTGCTCCGGCGTGATTGGGTTTGTTGTTGTTGTTGTTGTTGCAAGTTTGTTGGTATGAGAAATTTTATCTTCATGGGTTTGATAGTTCTTGAAAATCTTGGTTATTATGTCAATAAAGATTTGATTTTTATAACCATAGAAAAAGATTGGCTAATTTCATCATATTAATCGGATCTAAAAGCTTTGATATATATAGTAATCATGCATGTTTGTTTTGTATGTCCTCGTGATTCACATCATCTGCCAGCTAACAATATTTCACAGAAATTGTTGGTCCTATTGTCCATCTCACTTTTTTGGTGTAGGGAACATTATATTTTCCATCATCAGATTCAAGATTCACAATGAAACTTGATTAACAAGGTGTCATATATACAAATATTAGATGCATAACTGTTGTATGTATATATGTTTTAGATTCATGTTTAATGTATGATTGTATTGGAGCTAGTTTTATGAATGGTTATGAACTTATGATGACTATCTTGATCTTGGTTGTAATTGGTGTTTGGATGTTTGGTTGTTTATGGTCAAAACAATCATATTTAGATAAACACATAGTAATTTGCTTAAAAAAGTCGATTATGGAGATAAATGTACGTATACGTCATACGTGCCTATTATAGACATTAATCTTATCTGTTTCTGATTTTCATTTTCAGTTAGACACCCCATGAAGTTTGATTGATTTAGAAATGTTGGTGTCATGTTCTTGGCTTAATATAAAACAAAACATGTATTATACTATTTACTAAATACTATAATGATACTGTAGTATTAGTTTTAGATAAATATACAGGTTATACACAACCCTGTTTGTTTGAGACAGTACTATGCGGGTAGGCTGTCTTTGTCATTTTTTTAAGTCAACTATTTATATTAATGTTTTGGTGCAACATTGCTTATAAAATACATAAATAAACTTGTGCAATGAATATCACAACTGGCATTGACATAATAATTAACATATCATGATTTAAGTGTAGTTTTATTCTAAAGAAAGTTTAACTCATGGGTGGTTTCCTGAGAGAGTGACATAAAGTTAACAAAATGATTTCACATGCTAGTCATATTTTACCTCAATTTTAGTTAGTTTAATAATGATCTTAAATCAATTCTACATTTGTTTGACTTTTGCTTTGATTTGTGTTCAGGGTTTGTACTTGATCCAACAAAGTGTAGTAAGTTAAGTATGGATGAAAAGAGGGAACTCGTGTACGAAATTTCTGAATGGTCTCAAGGTGCCCCAGAGCTCTTACAGTCGTGGAGCCGTCAAGAAATTCTTCAAATTCTTTGTGCTGAAATGGGAAAAGAAAGAAAGTATACAGGATTAACTAAATTGAAAATTATCGAACATCTTTTGAAGGTAGTATCCGAGAAGAGATCACAAGATAATGAGAATAATATTATGATGGATCTTGAATCGTCACAAAATGGTGAGCAAAGGGCTGCAAAAAGACATAGGAAATCTGAAAACCCTAATCATTTAGACGTTGATCCGAACATAACTCGCTAGTCAGCGTTGTTGACGTTGACGTAATTGACAAAAATGTTGAATTTTGCAAGAATTCGGCTTGTAGAGCTAAGTTGAGTCAAGATGTGGCATTTTGTAAAAGATGTTCTTGTTGTATATGTCATCAATATGATGACAATAAGGATCCAAGTTTGTGGTTGGTTTGTAGCTCTGATCCTCCATTTCAGGGGAATTCTTGTGGGATGTCATGTCACCTTGAATGCGCATTAAAACATGAAAAATGGGGAATTCTAAATGATGGGAAAAGTAAAGGACTTGATGGGAGCTTTTGTTGTTTATCTTGTGGTAAATTGAATGATTTGCTTGGGTAAGTTTCTTTCCATGTTTCCCTTTTATAGCTTACTGGTGAATTCAATTTTTTTCTCCATAGATTGGCATTGGATTAAAAAATAAAAGGTGGAAAGATGCACACACAATGCGGATGGAGTGATGGGTCAAAACGGGTTCGGGTTGAAATGGGTCAAACTGTTCAAATTTATATTTCTTGTCCAAATTGGGTCGACTTTGAAACACCTTTTGTTCAAATTTTATTTTATTATAAATGATTAAAAAGTTAGTTATTTAAGAAATCTCAAACAGGTTGGAGTTGTCAAATTAAGTTTTTTTTCATATGCCATAAAGAAATTTTGAAATGGACCTAAAACTCGAACCAAATACAGATGTTGGAGAAAACAGATGACTATAGCAAGGGACACTAGGCGGGTTGATATCTTGTGTTATCGTGTTTCTTTAAGCCAAAAGCTCTTGGCCGGGACCCTACAATACCAAAAGCTTCACGACATTGTTAATGAAGCGATGGAGAAACTTGAAGCAGATGTGGGCCCGCTGACCGGTTTGCCAGTCAAGCGGGCTAGAGGTATTGTCAACAGACTCTCTTCGGGACAAGAAATTCAAAAGTTATGTGCTTCTGCGCTTGAATCCCTTGATTCAGTCTTATCCAACACGAAATGTAATGGTATATTTCTTGTGTCCCTCTTTTTTGTTTTTAGGTATTTTAGTATGTTACTTCCTTTGATGTTATAGAAGTGTTTGACTTCTGAGGTCAAACTGACTTATTTTATGCGCCAAAAATAGTATACATGTTTATATATGACTCCGAATTTTATCGTTTCTGGTAATTGTTAACAGTTACATATCTTGAGTTCTAACATACCAAATTTCAGCTTTTATGAAAGTCATTTTTGAAGTTAGATAATAGTTTGTTTGACCTTAACGTTCTATATGTCAAAAGCCAACCATGCAGATCCCAGCATCTTGACACCAATTGTCAGATTAGGAAACATATGTCCCACATCAGTTTCTGTGCTATTGGGTTCTGGAGATCAATCTTTCAATGGTAACAACTTAAAGACACATAGATATATAATGTGGCATCGAAGAGCCGAAGATACAGATTATCCTACAAAACCAACATGTACATTGTTTGCACCAAGTAGTACCAAGTTCTTACTGGAGGGTTTGACTCCTTCAACACAATACGTTATAAAAGTTGGTCACTTTGAAAGCACCCGCGAATTAGACAGCAAAGAAATCTCTTTTCAAACGAACAATGAC
The DNA here is from genome assembly GCA_022545495.1 of Chrysanthemum lavandulifolium. Classification (NCBI taxonomy): domain Eukaryota; kingdom Viridiplantae; phylum Streptophyta; class Magnoliopsida; order Asterales; family Asteraceae; genus Chrysanthemum; species Chrysanthemum lavandulifolium. The sequence continues at coordinate 230,475,254 of CM040238.1, read as the reverse complement.
AATGAGAAAAGCCCGCCAACCAATTCTAGCAGTCTCTCAGATCCCTCATCAGTTGAAGATGAAAACAACAACATTGTTAATAAGCGAAAGGACAAGGAGGTTGCTGTAAACATTGATGAGTTAGACATCATTAAGAAATCTTCAGGAAACGATGAAGGCAGTGAAAAAGATTGTAACCCTTTTGCTCCCACTACTTCTGTCAAGTTACCCGTTACCCCTAGCAAGACGGAAAGCTTAAAAGATGCTAACGTGATAAGAAAAACCCGAACAAAAGCTTCAAAAAAGATTCTTAGCAGTGGATCTGACGAGGAACTGGATGAATCAACTGATCGGGACTTTGGCTATTATGTGAAGGTGATCCGACAATTAGAATGCGAAGGACATATAGATACTGGTTTCAGAAAGAAATTTCTCACTTGGTATAGCTTGCGAGCAAGTGATCAAGAGGTTAGAATTGTTAAAGTGTTTGTGGATACTTTAATGGAGGATCCTGCTTCACTTGCAGGGCAGCTTGTGGATACTTTTTCTGAAGTGGTTACAAACAAGTCATGCTCGTCAAAAGGGCTTTGCCTCAAGCTTTTCCATTGAATAATTGAATTGGAATCAAGGTTTGAAAAGTCTAATCTGAATTATTTATCAATTATATAAGTACATTCATTGTTACTTTAAGATTGTAATCATTTAAATTCGACATCGTCATTGTTGGCTGATCTTTATTGATAATATTCTATGTGAAGAATCTGATTATGTAAATAAGTCTTATTATTATAGCCAAATTTGTTGACACTAATTCTTTTCATGAAGATAGTTTTCGAGCTCAAACTTTTTTTTTTTTTTTTTTTTTTTTTTTTTTTTTTAAAGAAAAAAGTTTCGACATTTTAGCTGACTAATTTAAGGGGCTTGAGCCCACCATCAGACAAACTCAAATCAGGTCAAGGTTGTGGCCGCTTCAGGGTTGTATATAGAGCTCAACTAACTTTCTGCTAGGTAGATAAAGATGGAGAGACGTGATATGTAGACCTCAACTATAAAGCATATAATATTAACTGAAGACATTGCTTTAAGTTCTTAATAGATCGACTTTACTCTCATCAAGAGCTGCACGTATAAAAAGTGAGATCTACTTACAGTCATGATCAACCCAATACATTTTATGTAATTACTATCATAGCAGAACAAGCTAGTGAACGTTAGAACATGTATTGAAAATCTTTTGTATAACCTAGTATTTGATGTGGAGCCACTAGTTATGAAGAGTTTCTTAAAGTTACAATCTGGTTCTTAACTCATTAAAACAACAGCGGAGTGATACTAGTACTATTTCCGAAAAATAGAAGAATGTGTACAGTAGGTATGCCATCTCTAAAATCGTCATGTAGAGCAATTACTTTGTCGGTCAGGGAGTGATATGTTGAATTGTGCCGGCCATTTAGTCAGGGACCATATGATTTGATATATGAGTAAATGAATTCGCCATCAAGCATTGAATATATATGTTGAATTGGTCGATCAAAGAGATTATAAGCATTCCTAAATTCCTAAAACTGTGTGCCCCTACAATGCATGAGGTTATTCTAAGTGCAACACCTCAAAGTTTAATCCATTGACCCTGAATTTCTAATTAAGGTTTGATATTTGCTCACATACACTAGCAACTCCTATATATATCGAAGCTAAACTACATTCACCATGTGGCCATAAATTAGTTACTGTTAGACTAATCTCGCCCTTAGCCAAAGTATGAGGGGTTTATATGTATAGTTAGAAAAGTTAAAAAAAAAAACAGTTAGAAGGTTGGCAACCGGTGGAAATGAATCAGAACCATCACAATGGTTGAAGCAATACACAATGAAGCAACACAACTGTTCAAGAAAGGATACAACCATGTTGAAGCATCGTGATGGTTGAAGGATAACCGCACCAAAGTACTAGTATAAATAGGGATTTTATTTTTGCTTTATATATATCAGATTGTCAAAAATATTATTGTAACCGACTAGTTTGATTCAATAGAACAAAACACTTGAATCAATCATTTACTTTCGTTATTACCTGATTCGTGTTTGATTGAAACCCCACTGGGCAACAGTTACCCATTCGACCTATTCCATGGAATGCAGCGTAGCAGTCTCTGGAGCAACCCGGCGGTAATATGAGCACTCTTTTGTAAATGTTTAATTAGAACTCAAAGTGATATGATTATCAAGTTTCATAATATTACTGAAATAAAAAAGTATTATGAATATATTCAGATGTCTATTATTAACTTATTAAGGCGTGTTTATTATTAGATTGGCAGGTAAAGTTGCACTTATTACAGGTGGAGCTCTATGGATTGGAGAGTCCATTGCAAGGCTGTTTGCGAAACATGGTGCAAAAGTAATAATTGTTGGCATCCTTGATGAGCTAGGTCAAAATGTTTGTGAAGCTATAGGTCTCGAAATGGCTTCTTAGATCCATTGTGATGTGTGCATTGAATTGGATATCAAAAATGCAAAACTTTGCAGTAAAAGAGCATGGTAAGTTAGATATTATGATCAACAATGCTGCTATTACTGGTCAGCCAAAGCTTAGTATTCTTGAAAACGAAAAATCTGTTTTCGAACGAGTGATGAGTGTTAACGTAACTGGTGTTTTCCTTGGAACCAAACATGCAGCTCGTGTCATGATTCCAGCATGTAGTGGTAGCATTATTTCGATTGGAAGTATTTCTTCGACCATAGGTGGTGTTGCTGATCATGCATATACATGTTCCAAACACGCAATTGTTGGCCTTACTAAGAATGTTGCTGCTGAGCTCGGAGTGTTTGGAATTCGTGTCAATTGTATATCACCCTACTTTATCCCAACATCAATGGGAACATCTGTTTCCAAGAATCATCCAGACCTGTTTTCTAACGCATACTCAAACCTTAAAGGAATGGTTCATCAAGTAGACGATGTGGCCAATGGCGGACCTTTTTGAGGCGGGGAGGGTCAAATTCGTGGCTGGTGTAAATATTATAGGTTTAGAGGTAATTTAGTTGAGGTTCTGAAACAATCTCGATTCGGTATAAAATAAATTCGCCCCAAGATAAATGGTGAGTTCATGGCTGGATGTGGCTATGCTACTCTCTTCCTTGCAAGTGACGAATCTAAGTATATAAGCGGGCATAATCTAGCATTGGATGGAGGCTTTACCACTATCAACCCATCCTTTGGCCTATTCTCGCGAGGCAAGTTTACGTAAACACTATTTGCATTTGAACCTTTACCATGAAAGTGTTTATGGTTTGAGTTCCAAACAGTTACATAAATACATTGTACTGTGTAACTAATTGTTTGAAGTTGCCTAGCATCTTGCTAGGTTTGTTCTTGTTATATATTTGCTTGCCGTTCAAAAAAAAGGCAAACATGATAGGTTATGTTCATTGAACATGAGTATATATTAATGAGATACTAACACTCATTAAAGAACTTTGAAGAGGGCTTACAGTTACGATCTAGCTAGCTAGTCTCATCGGGGCTGAACAATAGTCGTTTTATACGGGCTAAAATTGAGATGTTACTTTATGACTAACTCATTTAAAGGAGACAAGGACTCGACAAATGATAAACCGTATATGCTAGCTTCTTCCCAACTCCATAACGGCTAGCTACTGCTACGAGATGCCTTTTATTTATTAGCCAATCTTATAGCTATTAGAAAATTTTCCAAAAGGGACCAACATTGAAATCATGGTCCACTTTAATAGACAAAAACAAGAAAAATCATTTTCCAAAATGAGTTTTATACTACCAACCGACTGTGTGATTCCATTAAGATTTTGACACATGTCCTATATTTTATTATTTAAGTACTAATGATTGGTGGAGTGTGTAACCTACATCTATATTGATTTAACTTTACACTTTTTTGCACTGTCGATTGTTGTTCTTTTGTGCGACTTACCTTTTATATTTTAGTTAAATAGTCAAATCCAAATACAAAGTAAAATAATGTAATGGCGGCGATGTGACTACACACAACTTGTGCGATTAACGGCTCATATTAATTATTTTGTGCGACCGATAGATATAAAATTACCTTGTTATTTTATTTTTGTTTAGTTTTACATGCAATTAGCATCGACACTTGTTTAATTATATTCCTTTAATGTGTAATTATATATTAAACAAATAACACACAATCTCTTAAACAAACAACAAACACAATTATTAAACACTTCAAATACGCATAATGCTAACATAGCAAAGCCTAACATTGCAAACACACAATCTCTAACAATCGGCAAACCCTAACACTGCTAATACACATATATCTGTTGGTAGTGGCCAAGTGATCTAAAATGTCGCTAGCTAGGGTAAGTGTTTCGTTTCATGGTGGTCTTTCTTTTATGATTTCTTATTCTTGTATATTGGTTATTTGCAAGGTTGTCAAGATCGCGATCCTACGTGGGATCGTTTTTATCTTTACAAGATCGAGATCGTAGGATCGGATCGCGATCCTACGATCCTATCAATTTGTCATAGCTTGTAAACAAATGATAAACGAGTCAAAATATTTTACATTTCTACTTAACGTCAAAGATAAATTCATATAATATTTTCTTGAAAATGACAAAGAAAACACCAAAGTAATAATAAAACACAAAAAAATCAAGTTTTAATCGTTAAATTAACGATTTAGCGAAATAATATAAGGGTTATGGTACAGAATAGTTACTAAACTTTCCCAAAAATTTGTCCTAAGTTACTATAATTTCATTTTGTTCATTCAGGTTACTGAACTTTGAAACTTTGTTCACTCAGGTTATTGAAACTATAAAAGTATACATTCAGGTTACTAAACTTTGACAATCTTTTCACTCATGTTACTAACCTTATCAAAAATATACGTTCGAGTTACTCGACTAACTTTGAATTTATCGAAGTGTATGCTCGAAAGTTCGATGCTTAAGTGAACAAAATGAAACTATAGTAACTTAGGACAAATTTTTGGAAAACTTTAGTAACTTTTTTACCATAACCCATAATATAACATAACATGAGTCCTAAATGTCTCAAAATATACGAGCTATCTACATGATTTCAAGAAAACAAACATGTCATTAGTGGTATTCCAAAATATACACTTTGATTAGTTTAATTGCAATGAAGTAAAGTAATTGAATTATTGAACACTTTTAGACTATAATATATTTAGAAAATAAAAAACTAGGTATAAACTATAATCTATTTAGAAAATGAAATAACAGTAGTTTACTTATTAGACATTAGTAAAACACACGTTTGTTTTTTGGCTTAAGCAAGTGAGATGGACTTAAAAGATAGAAAAAGTTTAAAAAAAAAAAAGAAAAAAAAGGTGAACTCGGATCGCAGCGATCCTACGATCTACGTCGATCCTACGATACTTACGATCCTACCACATATGCGATCCTACCACGATCCTACGGTTTTAGCTAGTAAACACGTAAACTCGTACGATCCTACGAGTTTACACGCGATCTTGACAGCCTTGGTTATTTGGATTGTATTAAGTTCTTGTATACGGGTTTATATGGTTGTTAGGATGAAAAAGTATCCTTCGCTTGCATGAAGCTTAAACTGCTTGTTATTGTTCTTCTTATTTTTGTTTATCTATGGGTTTTGTTGTATGTTTAACGACCCGTATCTCTTGTTAACTGACTGTATTAGGGTGTTAATATGTTTACCTGCATGTATAGACTGTATACTTGTTCTTTCGTGCAACAATTATTGCAACATTGTTGTTCTTGTTTAGGTATTGTGATGTTTGTATGTTTTGTCATATTAACTACATGTATGCTTATTCTTTTAGAAGGACACAAAAAAGACACATAATTCACTTTAAAAGAACAAGGATGCATGAAGTTAAAATGACAGAACATACAAACACCACAATACTTAACAAAAACAACAATGTTGCAATAATATACAAGTAGTTAAACATATTAACACCTAAATACAGGCAATTAAAAAAAGATACAGGTCGTTAAACATACAAAATCACTAAAACCCATAAATAACCAGAAGAACAAGAACATTAACAAGCATTTTAAGTTGCATGCAAACTAAAGGTATTTTCTTTTCATCCTAACAACCATATAAACCATATACGAAAACTTAACACAATCCAAATAACCCAAATACAAAAACAAACAATCATAAAAGAAACACCACCATGAAACGAAACATTCACCCTAGAAAGCGACCTTTTTTTATCACTTGAGCACCACCAACATATGTACGTGTGTTTGCAGTGTTAGGGTTTGCTGATTGGTAAAGATTGAGTGTTTAAAGTTTGCAGTGAATCAAGATTATGTGTGTTTAAAATGTTTAATAATTGTGTGTTTATTTGTTGAGTTTTTCTAACTTGTGCCCTAAAACACAAGTTAAGGACAACAAAAGTACACAGAAAGTTCACAAGGACCTACATAAATGTACACTTGTTTGTACTTTTATGTGGATCCATGTGTACTTTTTCATGGGACCCTGTGTATTCATGGTGTATTTAACTTGTGCCCATAGAGCACAAGTTAGAAAAACCCTTATATGTTTAAGAGATTCTGTGTTATTTGTTTAATATATAATTATACGTTAAACGAGGATATTTATACGAGTATCAATACTAATTACAAGTAAAACTTATATCTACAGGTCGCATAAAAATTTAATTTGAGTCGTGATCATCGTAAAACCGTCAGTTTTTCACCATGGTGACCACTTGTGAATGGCCAAGCTGTAAGAAACTTAAAAAAACTTAAGCACAAATGCAATGAAGATCGGGAGTATAGTGTTTCCCGGTCGTTATGTCCCAATGAGCTATGCAATGGATCACCAAACGATATAGTGATCGAGAGATTTGAGCGGAAAAGAGATTTGAATGATTATAACTACTGAAAAAGCTCAACAACTAAAGGGGCTTAAATGCAAATTAAAGGAAATTAAAAGATAAAAATATTAAATAAGCGCTATCACTATTTTCAAAATGATGTTTTTGATTTTATGTTTTATAAAACTTGAATTAAAAACTACGTAACGCATAAATGAAAATATGAAACTTAAGCAATATAAATCCTAAAAATATGAAAATGACATTTTACAAACCTAATGATAAAAGAAAATATATAGAAAAAGAAAATTATTTTATAACTATTTATCTAATTATTATTAATTAAAAACTATTTTAACTATTAAATAATAACCTAAAATACAAGAAAATATGAAATAAAGCTAGAAAAATAAAATTATGACTTAGAAAATCTAAAATAACAAAGAGAATTTTCAAAACTATTTTGTATTTTACGATTATTTTCTATTTTCTAGGAATAAAAACTATTAAAACTAATTAAATTACTTAAAATACAAATTTAACTAAGAAAATCTAGAAAAATATTTTTTTGACTTTTATATTTATCTAAACTTAAGAAAATGAAAAATTATTTTTGAAACTTTTCTTAATTAATTGTATTAAAAGCTAATTAAAAATGCTTAAAACTAATTAAAATCAAGAAAATAGCAAACTGAATTGGAAAAATCTGAAAATTTCGGAAAACTCTAAAATAATATTATGAAACTAGGAAAATGGAAAAACAGAAGCTTGTGTGCAAGAAATTGAAGCGCCATACAAGTGTTTATTGAAATAAGCACTTGAATAAGCCAAAGGGTACCAAATGGGCACCAAACCAACACGAAGCTTAAATAAGCTAAAAGAACCAAAATGCAACAAGAAACAACTATCTATAACCTCGATTTGCAAAATGATAAGATTTGAGGTTTTGGCTAAAATCTAAAAGCAATTTGTGAGGTACCAAGTTTGGGCTCGACACAAGCTTCCTAATAATTTGAAAATGCAAAAGCAGATATGGGAACCTAATCTAGACCTGGGTGGGAACTTGTGAACCAAATATGAGACCTAGACAAGCTCTTGAGAGCTCATGCAAGAGGCGCAAGATCTGCATAAAACACATGCATTCGGTACCTGCAGGCATATAAGCCCATTTGACAAGCTTATTTGGGGCTTATAGAAAATTAACAAAATTATACAAAAATGATGACAATAAACTAGACCAGTTGAACTTTTAAAAGCCACAAGTTTCATTGAATTTGACTAAAAAATGAGCCCATGAAAAATCAACTCAGCTGGGCTTAAAACTGAATTTTCAATATTTTGACTTTTGATGAAGAAATGGAAAGTTGACTTTTATGAACTTTGGGCTCAATTTAAGGACTGATATAGAAGTATTATGATGAAATGACACTAATGACAGCTATACTTATGATTTTTAAACACAAAACTAGCTTTTGATTATCAAAGATCCCAACAGTTAGCTGATAAGACAGATTACTTGTGATGTTTGACTAATGGCTAATGCAAGTGCAATATGATAACTAGAATGAGTTCATTTGAGCTTAATAAACCTAGACTAACAAGTATCTTTCACAGATTAAACCTAAAGCACAGATTTACTAGTTAATCCAAACACTACTTAAAAACTGTTTTGCAATTTTAAAAGATACAAACAACGAACTAGTCAAAGCTCTTGATCAAACTAAGTTTACATGACCTAATTACAACTATATAAACAAGTTAAAACTAGTATAAACTACAAAACGATTATAAGCATAATAAGTAAACTAGATAGAGAATGAATGGCGAGATAATCACTCACGGTGTCCAAGCTGTTTGCAGAGCTTAAAACAAACCCAATCTACTCTATCCTACTCTATTCCAACCCCAAAGCAAGATGCATCAACCCAAATTCCAAAACCAAGCCAATTTCACCCAGTTTGACTTTTGTTGACCTTGATCCAATATTGCTTGAAATGGATGCATAAGCACACAAAAGCTTTGATAAGCTTAAATAAGTTGATTTGAGTGAAAATAAGGTATTAAGAGTTTGAATATGAGAATTCTAATTGGAATTTTCAACAGTCAACACAAAACATAAATTTTAGCTAAACTTGTAAATTGATTCTTAAAAGCGATTACAATGATGAAATGACTTGAGTTTATATCAAAGAAACAAAAGATTACAGATTTTTGGCTAAACTAATACATTAATAGAAAGAACGACATTAAAGAAATTTTAAACTAAAATCTACTACTTTTCCATCTCTCCTCTTGCTTCTTTTTATATTCCAAACTTCTTCCACTTGTTTCGATTTGATCCCACCATCTTTTGGACCATTGGATGAGCTTGAGGATATCTTGGCCATTCATTCCATTTGGCGGAAATTGATTTTTAACATGTTGGAGGTTGAGTGAGAGAGGGTGAGGTAATTAATGTATTCTTGGAGTGTTGTGTTTGGAGTGATAAGGTGGGTGGAAAAATGAGTGGAGGTGGGGATTGTGTGTTGCGGTGAAGCGAGAAGAAAATGTTGGGAAGAAAGGATTTTTGGCGGTAGGGGTGTTTGTCGAGATTGACTTGGGTTAATTATTAAAGGGAGGTCAAAACAGGGGTCCAATTGGATATGGCGGGGTCACAATTAGATTTTGACAAGGCCAAGGTATTAAAGGCTTTAATGATCGAGGACCTTTATTGCAAATTACGAAAATTGAGGACCAATCACATCAATTATGCAAAGTTGTTCAAGGGCTGAAAATGACAAGTGTCAATAGTACAAGGACCAAAGTGACATTTTCAAATTTCCAAGGACTAATTTTGCCAAATTTGAAACTTGGAGGACCAAACTTGTAATTTTCTCAAACTTTTATATTTTTCACCAAGGACTAATTTTGACAAGTTATGATTTAAAAGGACCTTTGGTGATTTTCTTTGAAATTTAGTGCTCGGGGACTATTTCGACAATTTTGAAACTTGGGGGTGAAGCGCCAATTATGCAAACTTAGCTCATTTTCATCGATTTTAAACATTTTGCATCGAAACATATAAAATGCAATTTTGGAATATTTTCGATATTTTGATGCATTTCGAGCATTTTAAGCGTTTTGCGATTCAGATTGACCAAGAATGATGAGTATTTACACACTCATCAATCCCACACTAAACTATTGCTAGTCCCTAGCAATCTTTTGAGAAAAACTTAATGGATTTGAATCTCTTTACCAAAAGCCATTACTTGGAGTAGCCAAATGTTTCGATTCACGTAAGAACCATGGTACATTCGATAACCATGTGATTTTGAGCAAACCACCACTTTCAACGGATTTGATTTTGTCTTTACGAAGCCGTTTGCTCGGACTAGCCAACTATTAGATAAATTATCAATATTATCTTTGGTGGTGATTACCAATTATGGTTTTCCACGCCTTTACCACAAGCCATAAACTTGCGGGCTAGCCAACTCTTCACTAATTAAAGATATGGTGGTGAATACCATACAATTTTAGGCAAATTGCAAGCCGTCAAGCGGTTTGAGATATCTTTACCAAGAGCCGTTTGCTCTGGATTAGCCAATCCTTTTGTTTATTAGACAAAGCGGATGATAACCATAAGATGAGTCGATGTAAAAACACTTACTCCAAAAAAATTTTGGCCAAAAGCGGAGGAATTGGGCGGTATAATTACATGATAAAATTAGTGAGAATTCCCCCACTTAGAAATGAATATTGCCCTCAATATTCAAAGTACCGCGGTTATGCGAAACCGAGAACGTAAAGGGAAATACTCGGCCATTATTTAGAAAGATTTTTTTTTTTTTTTTTTTAAGAAAACTTATATACATACATAACATGTGGGCAACTCCCCACACTAGGGTGGTACACGGGTGAAAACCCATGTTTAGCTCTTGTTTTTGATTACCGAGTCGCTAGCTTGACTCGACCCGAATTAATTTGTTCATGGGAAGCAAAGTGGAAGAAACAATCTCCATCGGACTTTCATTCAAGATGTTTGTACAAACATTTGAAGCACGTGAAAGTTCCACACCGATGAGATATACATAGAACCGGCTCAAAATGATAAATGAAAATGCCGGGATCAAAGATAGTGTCTTCATTCCGAAGGAGTGAAGATGGAGGAGAAGTCATGAGATATATGAAGAAAGAAAGAAAATCATGATAGAAATCATGACTAACTCTTCATCCTCAATAGGAGAATTCATAGTTTCATGAATCTCATCGGTAAGCAAGCTCGCTTGATCAAGACATATTATGAGCCAATGTGTCTAGATCAAAGTAGAAATTATCATACTCCGGAGGAGATATGATATGAGTGAGTTCATATGAGAACTCCATGAAGGTGAATGAATCATATGAAGTGAATTGATATGAGTGGGTTCATTGGTGAACTCCTCCATGTAAATGATTCATAATCGGGAGAGAATTATGAGAATGAAAAGTGAATGCGCCATAATTTCTCTAGAGTATTATCAAAAAGTAGGCTTTCATTTCGGATTAGAATCATCAAGAATGTCACTACCCTTAATGGGGATAGGAGATGAAATTGGTTTCTCTTTGAAAACCTCGATTTTAGAAATGAGAAGGCCGACATTCAATAAGTTCATCATTCTCTTCTTCAAGCTAACAAGCTCGGGAAGTAAATCTTCCACATACTCGATGTCTCCACAAGATAACGAATCATCATCATAAAATCGGAGAACATCTCAACATGATCTTTTGGGAAGACAAGAGGAGGAGGGATATCACACATATGATCAAGAGTTCCCTGTGACTCTCTTGGGATTGGGACAAGGTTCTCAACACTAGACTTTATGAATTCGTCCGATTCCTTTTCGGAGCAGTGTCAAGATGCTCGTCCCCATGTTCGGAGAGTGAGTGGGAGCTTGGTGTGATAGCAGTTGTTTGAGATGGAATCTCAGCTTTGGGATATCAACCCCGCGGGAGTTGAGAAATAATATCCTTAAAAGGATAAATACTCTCCTCGTCATCATCATACATATTTGCCTTAAGAAATTGGGAGCGCCTTAGAGTTGCATGCTCTAGGACTAATAATTCTTCCCTAGATTTGCGAGACTCGTTCTTCTCGTTCTTGACCAACAATTCTCCCATGGTCTTTTCACCACTCACTTGATTCTTAAAGTTACTAATCATATCATCAAGTGTTTTCATTACGGTTTCAAGATCTTGGGAGATTTCTTGAGACAACGGCTCGGTGGAGTTTGAACCGCGTGATCTTGTGGAGGTTGGAAATTGTCAAACATGTGAGAGTCATGATTGTTACAAGGAAATGGATTCCTATTTAACAATCGAGTGAAGTGGGGACCTCCACAGTACTCACAACAAGAAAGCTGTTGAGTGTGACCAGTGAATCATATGGATATTGGTCATAACCAAAGTTTCGAGCATCCCGGAAAGCTGTTCATAGACAAAGCGTGTTTCGGATTGACACTCAAATCCTTGGTGAGGACCTCCACAAAATTCACAGTAGATATGTTGATTATATGAAGATAAGTCGGTGTGGTGGGTAATTGGAAAAGTTTGAGGGTCGTTAAATGAGTTCGGATTAGGATCATAATCAAATGAATTCCTCGAACCACAAAACAAACAACTCCGTTATGAATATCATTACCACATTGTACACACGTACACCAACGACGGTGAACCAAAAGAGGCTCACCACAACCGACACAAGGAATAAGCGATTTCATTTGATAGTTATGAGAAGGAATTAGTTCATTCAAAGAATCAACAAAACCAACATGGTGATCGAATGACTATCAAGTCTCGAAGAACATTTTGAAAAATCGGGAGGTGGGACAAGTGGTGTGCTCACGAGCTAGCAATTTCCACCACTTCCGTTATGGTCTCCGGTTCGATTCTTGAGAAGCGTGAAGATTAGGCAATTCATTCTTGCTAGTCACCGGTCTAAATTCGCATTTTGCTTTTAACCGTAAATCGTGAAAGATTTTGATCAATTTTAGGCGGTTTTGGCTCGGAGCAATACAAGAAACATCGGGTTGTGGCGGATGGTCGAAAAACTTGGAGAATCATCGAGAGTTTTTATCGGATAAGGACCAATAACAATATTTGCTTGCACCCGGTGTCCTTCCACATTGCTTGCATAAACAATCCGGATTCGACAACAACACGATCCTCTTCCATACGGATAAAGTCGGTGGAAACAACGAGGATAATCGAATGTCGCCATGAGAATTAAACATGTAGAGGTTAAAGAAGTTAGAATTAAGCGGTTTTGAGGTTAAAGAAGAGTAGAATCAAGCAGTGCGAGGGGTAAAGAGAAATAGAATCATACGGATAAGAGGAATGAGAAGAGTATCTTTTGGATTTTGATTTTAAAGAAAATATAAACACATGGATGGTATGAACAAAGAGTGAATATTCAAATCACTAATCGCTAACGGAAGATAATCGACCTGACTCCCCGTGGCGTAAAAATTTGATCTGTGCAAAACCGTCAAGTTTTCTCGCATGGTGACCACTTGTGAATGGCCAATGTGAAGAAACTTAAAGCGACTTAAGCACAAATGCAATGAAGATCTGGGAGTATAGTGTTTCCCGGTCGTTATGTCCCAATGAGCTATGCAATGGATCACCAAACGTATAGTGATCGAGAATTTGAGCGGAAAAAGGTTTGAATGATTATAACTACGAAAAAGCCAACAATTTAAAGAGGCTTAAATGCAAATTAAAGGAAATTAAAAGATAAAAATATTAAATAAACGCTATCACTATTTGCAAAATGATGTTTTGATTTTATGTTTTATAAAACTTGAATTAAAAACTACGTGACGTCTGAATGAAAATATGAAACGGGCAATATAAATCCTAAAAATATGAAAATGACATTTTACAAACCTAATGATAAAAGAAAATTATTAGAAAAAGAAAATTATTTTTATAACTATTTATCTAATTATTATTAATTAAAAACTATTTTTAACTATTTAATAATAACCTAAAATACAAGAAAATATGAAATAAAGCTAGAAAAATAAAATTATGACTTAGAAAATCTAAAATAACAAAGAGAATTTTCAAAACTATTTTTGTATTTTTACGATTATTTTCTATTTTCTAGGAATTAAAACTATTAAAAACTAATTAAATTACTTAAAAATACAAATTTAACTAAGAAAAATCTAGAAAAATATTTTTTTGACTTTTTATATTTATCTAAACTTAAGAAAAATGAAAAATTATTTTTTTGAAACTTTTCTTAATTAATTGTATTAAAAGCTAATTAAAAATGCTTAAAAACTAATTAAAATCAAGAAAAATAGCAAACTGAATTGGAAAAATCTGAAAATTTCAGGAAAACTCTAAAATAATATTATGAAACTAGGAAAAATGGAAAAACAGAGGCTTGTGTGCAAGAAATTGAAACTGCCATACAAGTGCTTATTGAAATAAGCACTTGAATAAGCCAAAGGGTACCAAATTGGCACCAAACCAACACAGAAGCTTAAATAAGCTAAAAGAACCAAAATGCAACAAGAAACAACTATCTATAACCTCTGATTTGCAAAATGATAAGATTTGAGGTTTTGGCTAAAAATCTAAAAACAGCTGTGAGGGTACCAAGTTTGGGCTCAGACACAAGCTTCCTAATAAGCTGAAAATGCAAAACAGATATGGGAACCTAATCTAGACCTGGGTGGGAACTTGTGAACCAAATATGAGACCTAGACAAGCTCTTGAGAGCTCGTGCAAGGGCGCAAGATCTGCATAAAACACAATGTAATTTCGATTGCCACCTGCACAGGCATATAAGCCATTTGACAAGCTTATTTGGGCTTATAGAAAATTAACAAAATTATACAAAATGATGACAATAAACTAGACCAATTGAACTTTTAAAAGCCACAAGTTTCATTGAATTTGACTAAAAATGAGCCCATGAAAAATCAACTCATTGGGCTTAAACTGAATTTTCAATATTTTGACTTTTGATGAAGAAATGGAAAGTTGACTTTTATGAACTTTGGGCTCAATTTAAGGTGATATAGAAGTATTATGATGAAATGACACTAATGACTATACTTATGATTTTTAAACACAAAACTAGCTTTTGATTATCAAAGATCCCAACAGTTAGCTGATAAGACAGATTACTTGTGATGTTTGACTAATGGCTAATGCAAGTGCAATATGATAACTAGAATGAGTTCATTTTAGCTTAATAAACCTAGACTAACAAGTATCTTTCACAGATTAAACCTAAAGCACAGATTTACTAGTTATTCCAAACACTACTTAAAAACTGTTTTGCAATTTTAAAAGATACAAACACTGAACTAGTTAAAGCTACTGATCAAACTAAGTTTACATGACCTAATTACAACTATATAAACAAGTTAAAACTAGTCTAAACTACAAGAACAGTTATAAGCATAATAAGTAAACTAGATAGAGAATGAAAGTGAGATAATCACTCACAGTGTCCAATGTTTGCGAGGCTTAAAACCAAACCCAATCTACTCTATCCTACTCTATTCCAACCCCAAAGCAAGCTGCATCAACCCAAATTCAAAACCAAGCCAATTTCACCAGTTTGACTTTTGTTGACCTTGATCCAATATTGCTTGAAATGGATGCATAAGCACAAAAGCTTTGATAAGCTTAAATAAGTCGATTTGAGTGAGAAAATAAGGTATTAAGAGTTTGAATATGAGAATTGAATTGGAATTTTCAACGATCAACACAAAACATAAATTTTAGCTAAACTTGTAAATTGATTCTTAAAAGCTGATTACAATGATGAAATGACTTGAGTTTATATCAAAGAAACAAAAGATTACAGATTTTTGGCTAAACTAATACATTAATAGAAAAACGACATTAAAGAAATTTTAAACTAAAATCTACTACATTTCCATCTCTCCTCTTGCTTCTTTTTATATTCCAAACTTCTTTCCACTTGTTTCTGATTTGATCCCACCATCTTTTTGGACCATTGGATGAGCTTGAGGATATCTTGGCCATTCATTCCATTTTGGCGGGAAATTGATTTTTTAACATGTTGGAGGTTGAGTGAGGAGAGGGGTGAGGTAATTAATGTATTCTTGGAGTGTTGTGTTTGGAGTGATAAGGTGGGTGGAAAAATGAGCTGGAGGAGGGTTGTGTGTGAGGAGCGGTGAGCGGAAGAAGCGGTTGGGAAGAAAGGTTTTTTGGCGTTGGAGGGGTGTTTTGAAAAGAGATTGACTTGGGTTAATTATTAAAGGGAGGTCAAAACAGGGGGTCAATTGGATATGGCAGGTCAAATTAGATTTTGACAAGTCGAAGGTATTAAAGGCTTTAATAATCGAGGACCTTTATTGCAAATTCGAAAATTGAGGACCAATCACATCAATATTCAAAGTTGTTCCAAGGGCTGAAAATGACAAGTGTCAATAGTACAAGGACCAAAGTGACATTTTCAAATTTCAAGGACTAATTTTGCCAAATTTGAAACTTGGAGGACCAAACTTGTAATTTTCTCAAACTTTTATATTTTTCACCAAAGGACTAATTTTGACAAGTTATGATTTTAAAAGGACCTTTGGTGATTTTTCTTTGAAATTTAGTGCTCGGGACTATTTCGACAATTTTTGAAACTTGGGGGACTTGAAGCGCCAATTATGCAAACTTAGCTCATTTTTCATCGATTTTAAACATTTTGCATCCGAAACATATAAAATGCAATTTTGGAATATTTTCGGTATTTTGATGCATTTCGAGCATTTTAAGCGTTTTGCGATTCGGTTGACCAAAATGATGAGTATTTACACACTCATCAAGTCGTCAGTAGTACAAGTTGTGTGTAGTCACATTGCTGCCATTTTATTATTTTATTTTGAATTTGGGATTGACTTCTTCACAAAAAGACAAAAAATAAGTCACACAAAAGAGCCAAAGCGGCCAGTCGCACAAAAAGTGTAAAGTCAAATAAATATAAAGGTAGCTTACACACCCCACTAACCACTAGTACTATAATAATAAAAATATGAGATATGTCAAAATTTTGATAGAGTCGCGCAGTCGATTAGTCGGACAAGACTCTTTTAAGAAATGATTTTTATTTTATCTAATGGACCATGCTTTCAACTTTGGTCCCTTTGAGAATTTTCTCCTATATTTGTTGTTCCTTTTGAATAAAAATAAGTGTAAATTACACCATTCTTCCTCGTGGTTTGCGTTGACCACAACCTATCGTCCACTGAAAAAATGCAGTGTCCGAACTTATCTACCAAACGTTTTCCGCTATTTTCTCTTTACAAAACAGACCTCAATAACTCTCGTTAACTAGAACCCGGTGTTGAACGAGATCCCTACACATTGTATGGTAAGCATTTGATTTGTTTTACTTTTTGACAATTTTGATTAGTGTTAGTTGTTTTTACTCATTATTTTTATGATTTTGACTATGATTTTTTAGATTTGAAATAGTTTATTAGATGTTTTGTAAATATAAACGTTTTTTTGAATTTTTTTTTCCTTTTGAGGGATCCTTACTATTGTTATCTTCTTTCATTTTTTTAATTTTCCAGATTTTTCTGAGCACTTTTAGTTCTTTTGATTATGAGTCCTACCGTGATATTAACGATATTATGAGTCCTACTGTGATATTATGAAACTATGATATTATAAAATGGTGATATTATAAAACCAACTGTGATATTAAGCTTTTTTACGTGTAAAAATGAACCATGATATTAAGAAACATAAGATAGTTACTAGGATATTAACAATTTTATTAAAAAAGCATATGATAGTTACGGTGATATTAACAATTATATTAAAAAAAAATAAATAAATAAAAAAATCCTGTGATAGTAAAAAGGAACCATGATATTAACATTTTTTACTAAAAAAGAAACGGTGATATTACTAATATTAGTAAAAAAACAAAAATGTAGTGTGATATCAAAAAAAAGTTAGTGTGACATTAACAATTTGTATTTAAAAAAAAAGTTTATGTGATATTAAGATCAAATCTTGACTTTTTTACAAAAGTCAATATCGATCTTGACAAATCTTGACTTTTGTAAAAAGTCAAAATCGATTTAATATCACAATACCTTTAATCATAAGCGATTTTTTGAAATTTTTTCGTGATTCTTAATAATTTATCATCCTCTTTATTTTTAATTTTTGATTTTCTTGAATTTTTTTAAAAAGCTACTAATATTTCCGCACCATCCTTACTTAAAGGTGAATCCCCACCCGATCCTTCCCTATATATATATATATATATATATATATATATATATATATATATATATATATATATATATATATATATATATATATATATATATATATATATATATATATATATATATATATATATATATATATATATATATATATATGATCAATCGAAGAAAAATTAAAATGAGAAGGATAAGAAAAACCACAACGCATTTTAAATGCACATATTAAAATAGATCATCTCCTCTTAAAAATCTCTCTTTATTTGAAATATGTGGTAGATATTCTTTATTCTTCTCATTTTAGTTTTTCTTCTTACCATATATGTATATATATATATATATATATATATATATATACTAGTATGGCAAAACCGTCCGATGGACGGGTATGACTTGTAGTTTTTATTTTAGGATTTAGTATAACAAATATATACTAAAAAGTAATTAAAGTTAAATAAACGGTTAAGATCTATAATTGATGTTACCATAATCTATAAAACGTCTATAAGCAGATAGGTATTTTGATTTTTGGTTTTTGTTTTTGGGATTTAGTTGAACAAATATATACTATAAAGTAAATAAAAGTTTAAATGAAATGGGTTGAATACCTTGTACTTGTCGAGGTTCTTCAAGTAGATAGTAAATACTCTATGTCTACCCATAAAGTGACCATTAATATCGTGCAAGTTCACACATCATGGTCCTGTAAATGTAAACTGGCTTCAATTGCTCCAAGTGAAAGGCCACTTGAGAAAGGAGTCTCTGGAGGTAGAGTGGGAAGTGATACTGATAGATATAGCAGATCTGGATTCTTTATTGATGCCTGCAATAACTACCATATCAAGTTACGTACTATATTTCCCATATTCTTTCATTTTTAAGAGAAACTTTGATTCACTAACCTGAATTTGGTAACAGACATCATCAAATTCAACCCAGTGGCAATCCAACTTGACCCCTTCAATTAAGAAAGATGACTAAACGACGACAACCAAGAAAGAAAGTATAATAGGTACATTAGTACATTTGATAACACAAAACTTAATTTTATATTTTATAAAATTAACACATATGCCATTTTGACTTTTAGATATTCAAAGAAATGGAACTTGATACACATTAAGCTATAGTAATTATCGACATTCTATTTTTTTTTTCTTTTTCTTTTTTGCTTCTGTTGGTCTGGAATTACTTACAGTCCAATAACACACCATTCAAAAACAAAAACATTATTCACTTTTATGAAGTGCTTTGAAGTGTGATCAAATCAACTTGATAGACATAAGGATCTTGCAAGTTCTACAACAAACTTAACTTGCAAAAATGAAAAAACAACGTACTTTGTGGAGAAAGAACAACATTATAATTAGTGAGCATAATTGTGTTAGTATATTATCCAGAACGTTAGTATTCAACAGAGATATAAACCGATATGTAGTCACCACTCTAACCTTGCAGGCCTACAACTCTAGCAGGTGGCAAGATTTCACGTCCACTTGTTTGTGTGCTCGATGATTATATAAACGTTGTTGCGCCTGCTCATTAATAGTACAAATTATGTTAGAATAGTAACCAATAAAGAGAAATGGTAATTTGGCAGAAAAAAAAGTTACCAGTATTTAGGCGAGGTGTGCCAGTAACTGGGTTAGTTGTGACATTGGGTTGTGCATATGTGCCATTTATGCATATAATGGTTACACCCAAAAATATACAACCAATAAAACAAATTAGGTGGAGAATGTGACATTTATACATATGTTATTCATGTTTAATAGATAAAGAGTGGCAATAATTTCGTGTGTAAGTCGATGGCGGTTAGTTGCTACACGTGAATATGCCCGTCTCTTTGAACATGTATTATTTTACTGATGTTATTACTTTTTGCATAGCAAGATATATATTTATATATATAGAAATTTGTTTTTTTTTTGTATTAACAATTGCCTTTCATGGTGCATTTATTTATGAAGTCCGATTGGTTAATAATTATACACGTCACTAATATTTCGTATATGAATATTTATTTGAAAACACACTGTGACAGGTTTTTTTTTTCCAAATTAGGTGGTATATTTTTTTTTAAATGTACAATCGCGATAATTCATATGAGGTATTATGAGTTTCCAAAGTTTACGTTACATAATAAAAATATATGTATTTTTCATATTGAGTATTTGGTTTATTACATAATAAGAATAAGTTGATGTTCCAAATCTTAATGTTTACTTGTTGTTGCAATATTTAGTCTATTGTGATACACATTACAATTAATACATATATGGAATACATTTTTGGAAAATGATAAATGTGATTAATTTGCATGCCTAAAAATGAGATTAATCCATACAACGTATGACAAGTGGAGCATGCATTTTGTCTCTCTTAATAATAACCTTTGATTAGTCCATATGTTTTGATCTCTTTTTTAGACATGAAATTAGGCATAATCACTTCTCTACATTTTTTTTTAATTTTAATTACTTGCATGATCAAGTGAAGTAATGGTTACACCCAATATATGTATAGCTACTCTTAATAAATTAATATAAAATCAAGTTAAACTGTTAATTTCAATTATAGGTTAGAAGTATAGGTGTTTTTCTTTTTTTTAAACACATATTTCTTCTTGTTTTCTGCAACTCGTCGCGATCATCAACTCAAGGTAAATATCTATTTTTCTTTTTAATTTATATGTATATTTAAAAGCGTGTGTGATTATTTCTTTATGTTATAAAATATATTGTATTGAATTGCATTTTTTAGCTGTTATTTGTTATTATTTTAGTTAGACGATTTTATGAAGTATGTTAATAATGATTTTGAGTATTTTAAAAGCATTAAAAGGCGTTAATGATATGTATATATGTATGGTGGTATAATTTTTGATATTGCATCTTTGTTAGGTTGTTTGATTGAGAAAGTCTCATTTGGTTATTTTCAATTTTTTTAAGGATCGGAAGTTGTTAATGATATGTATATATGTTTAGTTGTAGTATTTTGATACTGCGTGTATGTTAGATTGTTTGAATGAGAAAGCCCTTTTTGGTATTTGGTTCCGATTTTTTATTGTTGAATTTTTTATAATTGAACTGGGTAAAATATGTTTCATGACCGTAATAGGTTTTTGATTTTAGTGTTTGAAATTAACAAAACTAACATGCTCGAAAGGCAATAGGTCGTATAGGTTGAAAATCCCCGAGTCTAATGTAATGCATAAAACCTATCAAATCACGTAAGGCAATTGTTAATATTGTTATGTCTTAAATTTTGGCAATCATAAATTAAGGCAATATCCCTAATCGGTCATGGGTTGAAACTCGCTCAAAGTCTGCTTTGACCTAATAATTGGAAGCATGAATATTAAACTAAATCCAATGTACATTTGTCTCAATCATTGGTGCTAAACATTCTTAGATGAAATGGAAACTATGAACTAACAAAGGATATTATTTTGATAAATGCACAAACTATATGCCCGGCTGTCAAAAGTCAAACAAAAAACAGAGGGATTTAAAAAAAAGATAATAAAAACCTCAATTAGCTTAAACTGGCATTGGACACTTTTTCCTAGAGTGACCTTGTTAGGAATTAGAAATTCCCGGTATTAAAGAGTCGATCACTTTCAAGTATATGTAATCGTTAAAGCTCGTAGTCGTAGTTCTTTTAAGTTAAGTAGTAATTTAGTTAAGTAACACCGTGGAGGACCAGACGGGTCTTTACCCAGCCGTATGCACGATCCACACCCCAAAGTGTGGCGGAGTTATGTAAGACTATAAATACTCTCTACCTTCCAAGGTAGAGAGTTGAGCTCATAATAATATCTTTCACTTTCTCTACTAAGTTCCCTAAACCTCTAACTTTCTCTCTAGAATTCCATCTATATGCTACTTTGTGTTATGGTTTGATGTGTATGTGAAAAGTTATATCTTACAATTGGTATCAAGAGCCATGGTTAGATCATATCTTGCACATCTTTGGATTTTATAGTGGTTTTAGGTGGTGTTTGAGTTTGAAAAAGTTTAGTGGTTTTGCATCATTTGGTTGATCTCTTGTGTTAAAGTTTGAATTTTGTTGGTACTTTTATGTTTAGAATCATCAAAGTGTTTAGGTTTTCATTTGGTAAGCTTGAATCATCTTGGTTGGGTTGTTTTTGGATTGAAAAGTGAAGTTTATTTGGTTTTCAAGCTAGCGACAGCTCTCGGAATAGTTTCTTGGTAGCGACTTGCTTCACGGTTTGTAGCGACTTACGATGTTAAAGCTAGCGAGTTAGATCTAGCGAGTTAAGCACAAGTAGTGGGAACTCCCACTGGTAGCGACTTGTGGTAGCGACTTGGTCAATGTGAGTTGCTCTTTAGCGACTTGTGTTTCTAGCGACTTGTAGCGAATTCTCGCCAAAAATTTAGTTAGCGACTTGGTTAGTAGTGAGTTACTACTAGCGACTTGTTTTTCATAATGACTGGGATTCTAGCGACTTGGCTGTCTAGCGAATTAATTGGTAGCGACTTAGTGGATTTGTTTCAGCGACTTAGAGCTTTATCATCTAGCGACTGAGTGATTGCTTACGGTTTCTCTTGATTTAGTAAAATCCGTGAAAGAATCTATTTCCGGTTTAATCATTGAGTTATAAAATCCGTATAACTGTTAACATGTCTACCAAGCGTCCCCACATCTCCATCTCCATTCGGGGATGTACAAGCGGTGGCTCGACACTGATCCACCATGCTCGACAGAATCGACTACGATTCTTGGGCTCAACGAATCGATTGTATTGCCTTGGAAAGGAAAATGGTGTCAATATTCTCAAATCCATTGATGAAGGACCATATCGAGTTGAAACGACTGAGATATACTTGATACTAATGAAGATGGTACTCACTGTTTACGGAATGGACGGACCTAAGATGTATGATGAGCTTGATGATAAGGAGAAAAAGAGATTGATCACGAGATATCGGGGCTTGAACATTGTTCTTCAAGGTCTTCCTAAAGACATCTACAAGCCGATCAATCATAACACGGATGCTAAGGCGGTTTGGGATAATGTTAAGATGCTTCTCTCGGGTTCGAATTAACTATGGAAGGCGGAGAATCGACTCATGACAATTTGAGCACTTCAAGATGAAACCGGATGAGAGTGTCTATGAGTACTATGTGAGATTCCACAAGTTAGTGAATGACATGAGGAACATCGAATGACTATGCTAACATTCAAATTGAACTCAAAGTTTATGAACAACATGAATCACTGAATGGCACAAGTTTGTCACATTTGTGAAGCTCACTAAAGGATTGAAGAATACAAACCATGAGCAACTCTATGCCTTCCTCCTTGAGAA